>JASCZW010000523.1:0-55355 GCA_034211315.2 Aedes japonicus | reverse complement strand
GGCTTAGTTTAAAAAAAATCAACTTCCAGAATGGCTTTTCACAATCTGGGAGAGAGCGGATCTTGTCAGAAAAATTGTTATTCTTAAGGTCCACCATTCTGGCCTTAATAATTTTCGTCACTCGCTTACAGTGACTTTTAAGCGTTGGCAAACCAGTTCGCTGATATTGCCTTCGGATGGCGTTCGCAACTGTATCAATTCTTAGTGGGTCTATCAATGGGTACAGAGTTGCTCACCTGATCAATCACGGCTACATGTTGCTCCCAGGCCTGGGAGATCGCTTGTTCGATTCTCTTCAGTTGTCGATCGATATTATTAACCGAATCAAGGTGCATGTTGAAATCGATGTTGTCGTCAATGTGTACTACCGGCTGGGCGATGTTGTTCCCCATGTTGGTGAGGAAGATGTCGTAGAATGGACAGACAGACAGACAGACAGACAGACAGACAGACAGACAGACAGACAGACAGACAGACAGACAGACAGACAGACAGACAGACAGACAGACAGACAGACAGACAGACAGACAGACAGACAGACAGACAGACAGACAGACAGACAGACAGACAGACAGACAGACAGACAGACAGACAGACAGACAGACAGACAGACAGACAGACAGACAGACAGACAGACAGACAGACAGACAGACAGACAGACAGACAGACAGACAGACAGACAGACAGACAGACAGACAGACAGACAGACAGACAGACAGACAGACAGACAGACAGACAGACAGACAGACAGACAGACAGACAGACAGACAGACAGACAGACAGACAGACAGACAGACAGACAGACAGACAGACAGACAGACAGACAGACAGACAGACAGACAGACAGACAGACAGACAGACAGACAGACAGACAGACAGACAGACAGACAGACAGACAGACAGACAGACAGACAGACAGACAGACAGACAGACAGACAGACAGACAGACAGACAGACAGACAGACAGACAGACAGACAGACAGACAGACAGACAGACAGACAGACAGACAGACAGACAGACAGACAGACAGACAGACAGACAGACAGACAGACAGACAGACAGACAGACAGACAGACAGACAGACAGACAGACAGACAGACAGACAGACAGACAGACAGACAGACAGACAGACAGACAGACAGACAGACAGACAGACAGACAGACAGACAGACAGACAGACAGACAGACAGACAGACAGACAGACAGACAGACAGACAGACAGACAGACAGACAGACAGACAGACAGACAGACAGACAGACAGACAGACAGACAGACAGACAGACAGACAGACAGACAGACAGACAGACAGACAGACAGACAGACAGACAGACAGACAGACAGACAGACAGACAGACAGACAGACAGACAGACAGACAGACAGACAGACAGACAGACAGACAGACAGACAGACAGACAGACAGACAGACAGACAGACAGACAGACAGACAGACAGACAGACAGACAGACAGACAGACAGACAGACAGACAGACAGACAGACAGACAGACAGACAGACAGACAGACAGACAGACAGAGCAGACAGACAGACAGACAGACAGACAGACAGACAACGACAGACAGACAGACAGACAGACAGACAGACAGACGAACAGACGAACAGACAGACAGACAGACAGACAGACAGACAGACAGACAGACAGACAGACGAACAGACAGACAGACAGACAGACAGAACAGACAGACAGACAGACAGACAGACAGACAGACAGACAGACAGACAGACAGACAGACAGACAGACAGACAGACAGACAGACAGACGAGACAGACAGACAGACAGACAGACAGACAGACAGAGCAGACACAGACAGAAATCCATCTTTTATATATTTAGATAGTTAAGTTTGATCTACACGGTGTTCAATAAGTTCGAATACAAGTTTTCATCATTGCGTAGGTATGCGCCATGTACATATTCTGCATTGGTATTGGTGTCAGCTTTAGCTTCATTCATACGCTACCGAATGTGCGCGGTGTTGACATTCTGTTAGTTGTTGTTCGTTTGTTACGCGCGATGAAAGAGTATCGGGACTTCGTAATTAAGCGTTTTTGAACGGTGAGCGACCCGGCGATATATTCCGGCTGCTGAAATCGCATGGGGTCAAGCGGAACTTTGTCTACGACCATCAGGCGATACCGGGAGACGTCCTCGACCAATGACCGTGCGAGATCCGGTCGGCCGCGTTCAGCGAGGACGCCACGGGTCATCAAGATCGTGAGGAGCGAATTCGGCGCAAAAAGAACCGCTCAATCCGGAAAACGGCTGCAGATCTCAACGTTTCCATTGGAACCGCTCACACCATACTCACCAAGGACCTTGGTTTCAGGCCTTACAAAAAACGTAAGGTCCATGGCGTTTCGGAGGCTACCAGCAAAAAGCGGTTGGATCGAGCTAAGAGGATCCTCTCTCGGCACGCTGGTCAGGAGTTTGTTTTTCGGACGAGAAACTGTTCGTGCTGCAGCAGCCGCACAATGTGCAAAATGACCGGGTGTGGGCGCCATCGAGGGACAGCATTCCTGAATCCAATATAAACATCCCTCGGTTCCAAAGTGCCGCGTCGGTGATGGTTTGGGGGGGCAGTATGCAAACGTGGTAAGCTACCCTTGGTGTTTATTGAAAAAAACGTCAAAATCAACGCGGCGTACTACAAAACTGAGGTTTTGGAAAAGGTTGTTGCCCCCAGTCTCCGAAGCCTCTACGGCGATGAGCACTACGTGTTCCAGCAGGACGGTGCACCAGCCCATACGGCAAATGTGGTTCAAGCCTGGTGTCGGGACAATTTAACCGACTTTCTGGACAAAACTTTGTGGCCTCCCAGCTCCCCGGACTTGAATCCTCTCGACTTTTTGTTTGGTCCTATATGATGGCGAAGCTGAACGAATACAAGGTCAGCACTTTGGATCATTTCAAGACGGTAATTCTCAAAATCTGGGACGAAATGCCCATGCAGTCCGTGCGTGCCGCCTGCGACGCGTTCGAGAAACGTTTGAAGCTCGTTAAGGAGTACAAAGGGGGGTCATTCCAAGAGAAATGTTGTGAAACGTTCCTTGTAAACATAGCTTTCAATAACATAAATCCAAAAAATAAAAAAACATGTTTTCATTTTTTAACAAATTTCGAAAGTGTATCCGAACTTATTGAACACCGTGTAAGTGGGGCTCTTTTCAGCATTAACCCAATTGCAATGATGCACTAGACGTAATGGATTTGCACTGTATATGCATGCTATTACAGTGTTGTGGTTACTTGGGTTGTCACTTGATTTTACAATTGTAATAATCTAGCCACGATTTTTTACTATTTAAACATAATATACATATTATACTATCATATTACAGAGCATACTTCAGCATTACTGAGGATCAACGAGCAAAAGCCAGTTTGTGGACATCGCCGAATCATCAGCGAAACTACATCTATGGATGGGGCCTATGCCATTGACAATTTGATCCGATAAACAAAAGTTATTTCTGCAAATAGTTGCCATATTTAGTATTTTAATAATTTTCAACCAAACATTATATTTATCACGGAACCGATGAAGGCCGACCCATTGACTACTGATTTCTGTTTTTGTTTTTGTTGTTGAATAAAATGAAATTCTACGGTGTTTTTTTTTTCTTCAGAAGGACTTAAACGATTTTTAGAGCATCTTTTGCGGCAGCGAAATAAAAAAAAACTCATTTTCATACATTTTTGTTTTGACATTTATGAGTTAGTTCAACTCAAAACTAGATAAATTTAAGGATTAGGGGATTTTTTATTATCGTAAAGGTTTGGTCCGAAGGCTCTCAGATTGTTATGAAACTTTGTTCGCTCGTAGAGTTTATAGATAAATAAACAAAAAATAAATCAGGGTTGAACGTTTTTCTGGAACGTTTTTCGATTTCCACGAGCAAACGCGCACACTTCAAATTCGTTGAGATGTCACGGACAGAATGAACGAGACCGTGAATCCTCAGATTAAAGTTAGCAAACTCGGACAAACCGGAAGTCTGCCTTTTCTCGGGACTCTTCGTGTCCTATCGTGAAACTGGACGTACAATGAAGCTTATCTCGTTTAGTTGACCAGCCGTCTCTTTCCTTTTTTAACTATAATTTAAATGGGCCCGCCTTAGGAAAGATTTCATGCGAAGGCTTGTGTTTAGCTACTGCCTACCTTATTCAACTAAAATTCAAATTTCTTAAATCTAATTGATTATATTCAAAATTGTACAAATTTCCTGATCGCTACATCACACCAGGCACGGTTTTACGAAAATTTGGTTTAAGGCGTTAAACAAAATTTTCGTAACAGAAAATTTTACAATATATACGACAAAAAAAACATATATTCGCCCATCCTTAAAAAAATTTATATTTACAATCTTATAACATTTATTGATCAAAATAACAATTAACTAAACTATCTATATACAACTTTGAAACTATATTTACAAAACTCGATTCCCACAAATGAAGAAATGCCGTTTGACGTTCCCGAAGCAGATGTGAATACAACCGCAATAAAATCTCTTTTATACAATCTTAGAACGGCTATACTTCTGACCTCTTTCAGTCTTTACAGAAGCTCAATCATACAGAACACATCATTGATCAACAGACAGCCTGATAATCAATGAACATGAATCCACATCTGGTACACCTTGAGCAGAACGAACCTCGATCCTGTATGTTGAATTATTGCCTCTCTCAAATATGACCACATACAATGACCACGAAACTGGTTTATTCCAATTTTCAACTACACCAATCCTTCTTGTTGGTAAACGTTTCTTATTGGAATTCACCGAAACTGTCATGTCTCACAGAGAACCACCAAACCTGCCGTCTGGTCTCAACGTCTCTGTGTGGGACAAGACGAAACATAATGTACAAAATTGAACCCACATTACATATTTGCATGCCTGACTAATGTCCGGCTCTCGCTTATACACGTACACCATAAACTTCATCAACACTAACATTATCATCACGTTTCCAACACCTATACTGATCTACGGCTCTACGGAAACATGCTCTAATGTATTTTCTCTAATGAATTTCTCTCCCGACACTCACGACACCCAGAAGTTGTACTTCCCTCTACTATGAGAAACGTCAAACTAAAAGGTAAACATTGCGAAGTGTAGTGGAAGTGGAAATTTAACAAAGTTTATAGGTAAATTTTCATTAGAAAACGATTGGAAAAAAGTGTTAAACCATATATAGTGAACAGAAATGAAGGTACCGAACTGTGAGTAATATTTTTTTTTCTTTTTTTTTTCTAGGAAGTGATTGTGAAGCTGAATGACGGAGGCAACTCGATGATCAGAAATACGAGTAACTCGTTTGTAACTGGCCGGGTTATTGGATTACGACCTCGTTTTGAAGACGATCTCGTTTTGAAGACAACTTTTTAAAAATATTTTTTTATAGCGAAGGAAATAGAGAAATGCTCAAAACAAAATGCATTTATATACCCTAAAAAATGTTGAATATATATGGTTCAAAGCTTAAAAAATTCAGGCACTTGGAAGGATAATTTGAAATTGAATAAATATCGGACTTGGCGGTCGAAGTCACCCCATTGAAAGTCACCCCGCTCTACGGTACTCGAAATTAGGAAACAATTGTCATCGCGTTTTCGAACACCTCAAATATCAGCGCTAATTGAATTCAAAAGTATTCAGTAATAGCATATTCCTCCAATCAATTGGTATACTTATGGAACGCACAAGAGTTACTTAATACTTACGTACAAAATTTTAAAAACAAACTTGCGTTGGCCGACTTTTGAATCAAACTGCTTAAATTTCGTATTTCTAAGACCATTTCTATCTATTGTTTACTTTTGCTTTTCGTACCACTACATAAAAATTGCAGCGAATATAAAACCTTGTACTTTATAAACGTTGAAATAGACATCACACTGATGTTTCTCTTTGCATTCTTTACAATTTAAGATCTGTTAAAAATTACGATGCATAGTAGAAAAGGGGAGCCAGGTTGATTCCAAATTAAGTTTGCGATTTCTGAAAAGCACACGGTATGTAATCGTTTATCGTTGGTAGAACTTCAATCGATTTTTGGATCTGATGGAATTACGTGTTAATCCCTCTTGCCTTTGGCGAACTAGCTAGTACTTTTGATGGAGCCAGAAGTCACTGAAAATTCGTTGAACTTTCAAAATCACCCATATTTAGTCCTAAACTCCAGTGCAATAACAACCGAAGTTTGAATACAGAAACAAGAATTACAATGTGGCCACGAATGTGTGCAGCGAGTGTTCATCAAAGTCAACATCTGGAATGAATGACGATGATGATGATGATGAAGATGGTGTGATGCTTCTGTGGCTGGAAATCCACCAACGATAGCCACCACTCACTCGTCCGGACTCAATACACTTCCTGAGGGGCACACCGCAGAAGCGCAGACCGAAACAATGTTACACCGAAAGAATCTTTCCGTTTGATTATGCTTATTTTATGACCATACCATTCAATTTTCTTCTCATCTTACTTTTGCTGTCTTTGCTGAGCCAGAGCATCGTCGGACACGCGATTCGGGCGCCCAAATGTGTGGCGGCGGCGGCGGCCGACAGAGCTGTGCACGCTGGAGCCTGTGCAATAATTTTTCATAAAATATGCCTTGCCATCCAAATGGACGGCAACCCAACAACAACGGCGCACGCAGCCTCTCCCAACACACATACACTCAGACCCAGGTTGTGAAGAGAAATATAATCAGGTATTTTATTTCTGCTCTGCTGATCAGAACGCTATTGCAATAAATTAATTAACCAAATAGGTTCGGGAGTCCATCCTGAAAGCTTTACTCGGCTGTTTCCCCATCCAAGGCGGTCGTTTGACCAGCAAGATTTATCTTGTGAGCCGAAGGCAGAAGCGTCCGCAGCCCCATAAAACTGAGATATTTGTGATGACAGTTGATGGAACCCAAAACTTTTCCGAACAAGTAAAGCTAAAAACAAACAGCATCATCACCGCCATGACCATCATCGTTGCCGAAACGATCATCATTCTCCCAAGCTGTCTTCATCCCCGCTTCATTTTAATAAATTTCGATGAACGGTGTTTTCTCGGCTTGAACTGATCGCCCGCAAAACAAAAACTCGAAAAATAAATACGACTTCTATTCGCGTGGCCTGAGACCAAATGCGGAGGTGTTTGTCGTTTGGATTTCCTCACGCAATTGCCAAAATACTGAACCCGGCGGACGGAGAATATGAACAACAAAGAAACGCCGAAAATTATTAGTAGGCAATTAAGTTTTTGACCGGGCCGCGATCGAACGGTGATCGGATACAAAACATGGCTTGGGTTTGGGATTTGAAGTTTCTTTTTACAGCTATGTTTATTGAAGGATGAGGAAGGTTGTCCAGGTCAGTGGCTGTCTGATGTCGTTCATAATTGACTAATGGGCTAGACAAAAACTTCACTGTCACCAACGAGCCGAATCGAATGTGATCAAAGAAATTATAATAAATCAGAGTGAAAGCGGTTTGTTGATCAACATTATTACATAGTCACTTATAATGGCGAAGAGTTGAGTTCGATATTTTTCGAGGCGTTTGTCGAGATCAGACGAAGCACCGGAAACCGAAATTTGACTGATAGCCATATCAGTCAAATGAAAAAAAGTATGTTGTGAACAGAGCTGGTAAATGTCACGGCAAATCAAACAAAACAGACCACATCACTAAAGATTGATCTCGAAAAAAAAATGAAACTCTCAGGGACTCAATAAACACATATTACCTATGTCGTTGAAACAGTGTTTGAGTCAGTCCATATGTACCGTTTCTTGATTTCTACGGAGTGACTGTTGACAATGGACTTCATTAAGCGGCTTCCTAACAATGCCGCTTGTAGTTCCAGTCGCGGAACTGAGAGTGGCTTCAGTGGAGCTATCTTCGCCTTTGATGCCACCAACGAGCACCGTGCTTGTCCTCTATCGATAATACGGAAGAAACCCACACACGACATAGCGGACAAACTAGCGTCTACAAACATATGGAGTTCCAAGGTGTTGTAGCTGATCTTTTCGTAGCCGGGAAAATAGCAGTGTGGAATGTGAACTCTGTTCAGCTCACCAAATACACCTACGAATCTTCTCCAAGTTTCGTTGACTTTTTCTGGTATCGGATCATCCCATTCGACTGCACATCGCCACAGATCTTGAATGATGATCTTACCATGTATAAGAACTTGGGATATAAGCCCAAGTGGGTCAAACAGACTCATGATGAATCGCAAAATCTTCCTTTTCGTAGGCACAGAATCTCCCGATACGAGCTGCTGGAGGTCCTCTGGTAGAGATAAACTGAAGATGAATACATCCTCTGTAGGAAGCCAAGCCATCCCTAACACGCGTTCAACGTGACAGGTTTTGTCACTGGAGAAATCCTTCCGCTCTGTAACGTGCTGCTCTCCTAGATTTTCCAGCACGTTGTAAGAGTTTGACTGCCAGTTCCTAATTTCAAAACCGGCCTTAGCATGTACCGTTTGAACATCTGCTGCTAGTTTTGTTATTTCCTCGACAGTGTCCCTGCTATCTAAGTAGTCATCAACATAATGATTTTCTGTCAATGCTACGGCTGCTTCTGGAAACTCGTTGGCCCAATTCTTGGCATTTAAGTTCTTGATAAACTGTGCCTGACATGGAGAACCCGTCGAGCCAAAGGTCGCTGCATCCATGACATAAATTTCCGGCGATTTCGATGAATTCGAACTCCACAAGAAACACTGCGCAGAACGATCAGCCTTACGAATAAAGTACTGGTGGTACATTTCCCTCACATCTCCGACTATTGCTACCTGTCGTTGACGAAACTGGAACAATACTTTCGGCAACGGCGTCAGAAGATCTGGACCCTTTAATATCATTCCATTGAACGAGATACCCTTAACTTTGGCAGCCGCGTCCCATATCATGCGGACCTTTCCGGGTTTCTTCGGATTGATTACCACGCTTAATGGCAAAAACCAAGTCCGCTTGGGATTGAACTCCTCGATTTCTTGCTTTGTCGCTTTATGCGCGTACTTTTTTAACTGGTAGTCCGCAATTTGCATCTCTAAGTTCACTAGCAACTCCGGATTTGATTTCAGTCGGCGATGTAAGCAGGCCAGTCGTCTCTGCGCCATAGCGTAGCTAGAAGGAAACTGCACCTCATCGTAGCGCCACAACAATCCAGTCTTAAAGCGTCCATCTTCCCGTCGTACTGTTGTGTTTTCTAGGATCTCTCTTGCTCGGCGGTCCTCATCTCCCTCAAGTGTACGTTGAACAGCAAAACCCAGACTTTCCTCCGCGAAGAAACTTTCTACCAGCTCATGAATCCCTTTAAGTTCTGTGCATTCACACATGTGAAACGATGGCGATTCAATAACTTTCGCTGGATCTCCAACGCAGCCGAATACAGTCCATCCTAATCTTGTCTTCGCTGCAATTGGTTCCCGTGCACCTATTTCCCTTCTTCTTAGGGGTATAGACAGGTGAATATTGTCCATCCCTATCAAGATCCTCGGAACTGCTTGCTCGTAGTCCTGGATCGGAATTCCTTGCATATGCGGGTACCTTCTTGCCAATTCACTGTACCATAGAGTCTGCGTCGGTAGCGCCAAACCATTCACCGTACGAACATCGTCCAATACGAATTTTGTATCGCTCGATGCACCCGAAATTTTTAAGCTAACCTGCCGAGATTCCGGTTCCCGCCGCTTGATATTTGCAGTCCATGTGAGACAAAGCGGATGCACGTCTCCGACGATGTTTAGCTGATCGGCAATGTCAGCGTCCATCAGAGTCAATGACGAACCCTCATCAAGAAACGCAAAGGTTGTGATTTGTGTTCCCTTCCCATAGAGCGTGACTGGGATAATGCGGAATAGAATAAAATTCTGTAGTTGTCGATGCACGGAAACGACCGCCGGCGTACTATTCCCCGAACGTGAAGACTCTTCAGGAAGACCCGGATGCAACAGAGTGTTATGCCCTTTTGAACAACCACCGACTTCACATACTTTATGAGACTTACAGTGCCACTTGCCGTGCGAAACCAAACAAATCTTACATAGTTGGTGCGTACTAACTGCTTTCCAACGGTCCCCAATATAAAGTGTCTTAAATTAACCACAATCCCTAATTCTATGATTGATGCTCTGGCAAATATAGCACGGTCTTGCATGATTTTCTACTACCTTACCTCCACTGGTCCCTGACTTACGAATATCTGGCAAAGCGTGAGTGTTCATATACGTCTTCTCCTTGGGTTGTTGTCTCTCGATTCGGTTGACTCGATGAATATCGTGATCGCTGAACTGCGTGACGTCACTGGCTGCCGAGGTAATTCTCATCATATAGTCGCTAAAGGTACCCAAGTCAACAAATCCGGTACGCTGCTTATGAAGTGCCCAGTCCAAACGAATGTTAGCTGGCAGCTTCTCCACTAATTCACTTAGCAACGAGGGATTCATTAGATGGGCTTGCTGGTTCGCTGCTCACAGATGCCCAACGATATTCTGCACGGTGATGTCAAAGCTGACTAATGTTTCCAACCGGTCTGACTTGGGTGCTGGAACACTACGCACTTTCTTCAACATAGTCTGAAGCAATCTGTCGGGACTACCAAACAGTGTTTCTAGCGTTGACATCACTTGAGGGACTGACGAAGGCAGCAATAAAATGCTCCGGACAGCCTCGAGCGCACTGCCCTTCAGGCACTTTTGCAGCCTCATGAGATTTTCCGCATCAGAATAGCCACACATTGTTGTCGAGTTCCAGTAACTGCTCACGAATAATGGCCACTCCTCGGGGTTCCCTGTAAACATGGGGAGTTGTTTCGGAACTACTTGCCCTAGCGGACAGTTGTTTTTGAAACTGGCCCCAAGCGGCTTGTGATTGGTCGGGTTGGTACGATTGCGAAGTATTCAGTAGGTTCGGATGGATCCTCGGATGAGGAAACCCTGAGGACCGTTGAGATTGCTGCGGTCCCGGTGCTTGAGCTGCGTGTTGTGAATGAAGCATTGGTCGCTGATCTAATAGATACGGCGTTGGACATGGATATGCTCGTCCCGGATGTTCGCTAGACGCAAGTAGAACTGGTTGCTGAACCGGAGGCCATGCTGTCGATTGTTGAAATCGCTGAGGAACTGATCCTGGAACTTGATGAACTGGCTGAGAAATCGGTTGATGAACGGGCTGACGAACTTCTTGAGGCATTTGCTGAGAAACTGGCTGGGGAATCGGTTCAGGAACCGGGCTGCTCAGTCTCTGTGACAGGTGGCCTAATTCAATCGGTTGCTGTTGGAATTTCGGTGGTTCTACTTGGTTCGTCGGACGTTCAGGTTCTCCTTGCATTTTTAGGAATGATTCCGGTGGCCCCATATGATTTTGCTGAATAGAAGTCGACGTGTGTGGGACTGGCTTAAGAAGGGCAGTCTCTTTCAGTATCGCGTCTTTGGGGTTACCAACTTTCTCACCCAACGATGTAAGGGGGGTTTCTTCGTTCTTTGATCTATTCGGGTTCGCTTCGGCTGTCTTCGCTGGCGGCTCACCGGGGTGGCTAATGCCATCGATCAACATACCCGCGTGGTCTGAAATCCACTTGTTAACTTTATATTTGCTGCTCACTCGACTTTTACGGCTCTTCACGCTGTCCCCGTCACTTTCTTTCGCTTCTGCCATCAGCAAAGCGTATCTTTGTTCGCGGAAACTTTTCTGCATGGCTGCTTTCTCCTGACGTTCCTTTTCTAGCTGCTGTCGTTCTAACATTAACATTTCTTCGGCTTTGCGCTCTTCCTCAATTTTCATCAATTGGATTTGAATTATCAACGACCGATTGCTCCGACCAGATACGCCGGATTTACCGGATTTCGACATTTCCTCCACGTCTATGGCAGAGGCACATTTGCTACATGCCCAACACTTATGCCGGATGTTGTCTTCTACCGAAGCGCATGAGAAGTGGTACCGTTCCTTGCAGGAATCACAGGCTACCAAGTTCTCCTCTCGATCCGGCTTGTTACAAGCAATGCAATAGTGCAAATCCGCGTTTGTTGACATAGCCAAATTGCCTCTCCAGTGGTTTAATAGTGAAATCCGTACTCTCAGCCAACGTCTTAAATGCAATTCTTTATAGTTTTGTACTTACGGAAGAAGCAGAAACTCACTGTTCTTTTAGCATTCCATATATATTTCAACGGTAGCGCTATAAAGCTAGAAATTAGTTACTGATTAGTCTTGTGCCCATTAGCTAGGTAGATAAATAACATACAATTGCAGTGACCTTTTAATGTTTCCTACTTCTCTGTACTTTCCTTTAGGGAAGGTTCATTAATTATGTCACGCAGTAAGGGGGGAGGGGGTTTGAGAAAACGTGACGATCCATACAAAAAAATTGAAGGTCCATACAAAAAACGTGACAAGGGGGGAGGGGGTTATAAAAGGTCATTTTTTGCGTGACGTAATTAATGAGACGTTCCCTTAGACGTTTCCGTGTGTTCCTATAGATATATTTGTTTAATTTTACAGTGAGAATTTAGTTTTACATCTACTTACACTTCAATCTATTTTTAATCCAATTCAGTCTAACAATTCCAATAAATTTAATTCTTCCCGCACTAAAACCTGCTACTTTTATTTTTCCATCAATTTCTACTCATCATCCTCGATGACATTCGTTCTGTCATCCCTAACTAAACATTGACAACTGCTTCGCCTGTTAACGAACGATTCACGAGTCCATGTGGGAACTAGCGACGGGATGGTTCACGCTCGTAACGCCTTCGCTAACACGGCCAGTTCATCACAAAGGTTGCATGACTTATACCATCATCTTCATAACATTTGAGCACTTTATCTCTTGATGAAGTTTTTTCAGAAGCAGATAATTTCTCATCTCCATGCGAAGCGCTAGGAGCGGACAGTAATTTTATTGCTAGAACACAAAGACATGAAGAGAAAGTGTATTGATAGGTCCGTAAGGCAACGGCAGGCTTTGAAAATGAAAGATACAAGATTGAAAACGAGCGGAGGGGCATTTTAACGGTAGTATCCGATCAGGCACATAACCCTTTGTCATACTACCCTATGCAGGATAGGCAAGGGGAAATCCTCTTGACTGACTTTATCTCTTGTTTGAGCGTTAAAGCAGTAGAAGATAAGCGAATTTCAACGAAAGTGCGTTACTGTGTATCTCTATTGCTTTGGTATTTGCAGGCTTTAAATACTTCCGTAATATACCTGCTGGGCCGGGACCTCATCAACAAGGAAAACATTAAAAATTGTTTACTCCTTTAAGGTAGTTTGATCTGAATTTTGCGTCATCTATTGTATAACTTGCTGAAACTCGTCGAATTCATCATCATCTTCCTTTATATGGATTTTGGTCCTTCAGATCCTCATTATCTTCAAAATGGAATTGGCAAAAATGTCTTCTTACACCTTCGTTGATTTCACAGCATTTGTTTACAGGATACTGTGAAGGATGAAACGACCATAATATTGTCGACTCAAATATGACGTAGTTTTTTCAATCGTGCATATATAAAACTTGAACACCTCTAATTTTATAGGTGTATGTGTACGAATTGTTGGCTTTATTTTCTATTCAGTTGTCAAATTGCCGTCGAAGCAAAGGGTAGCGTATCAAAATTTTGCACGCGCATAATCAAAATCCAAATTATTTCCACGCCGACTTGGCAAGATCACCTAATATTGCCAAATCAACCGTGACGAATATTTGCAAACGTCTTCGGAGAACGTCTTACGATTTCCAGGAAGCCGGGATTAGGAGGAAACCGAAGCAAGGTGACCAGCATTTTAAATCGCAATCACAACCTTTCCATCAGAGATATAGGAAACAAATTGGGAAAGTCCCACACAACAGCGCGCTATGGTCGAATGGACAAATTCCACGACAAAAATCGATAACTCGAAAACCATTAACTTCAGACAGATGGTGTCTTCGGGAGATTTGATTTTTGAAATCGGATCTATCTTATGGTTTGAGTTGTGACTAGGGTGGTCCTTTTATGTTCATAATAAAAATTTCAACTTTTTATTCTTATGGTTTAGAGGATTTTTTGCTTGCACAGAATTGTAGATATTTTAATTTATTGAAACTTTGCTGAAAAAATTTTAATTCTATCTCATCTACGTATCGTTTTATAACAGTTTTTTTTAACTTTCCTTAGGGTAGGACTAAAAAAAAACAGTTTTTTTGCAGTAATTTTTTTATTTCAATTTGAATTTGAAAACTCTGAAGCGATGACTTTTAGGGTATAAAATGAAGCATATTTTGAAGATACAAGTAGTTGCTAGTTATTGTATTAGAAAAGTTATAGGGGTTGAAGTGTAAAAAAATATACGTTTTTGCAAGATATCTTATTCCTTTATTTGCAAATATTTGCAAACACAGAGTCCGTGAACTGAAAGTACAAACTTCCATCTACAAGATCTATGCAAAATTGTTTGTCCCCTTCTGTCCCCTTAGGGAAAAAAATCTTTTTAAATTTGGTAGCTTTGCATTTTTTCTGCATAATTTTCAGCAGCATAAAAAATTATCACCAAAGACCGTAACAACTAGAGTTTTCTTATGAAAATGTTTATGTTGTTATATTAATCCATCTCCATTAATATATTAACATTCATATCACAGACAAACAGACATAACACATCGAAGATTTTTCACTACAAATCATGGTCACTAACACACCTGCGCCATCTGTTGAGCACACTGTGTTGGATGACTAAGCTGAACAGATAGCAGTAGTGTGTTAACGTCAAACGAAGATTAAAATATGTTAACACAGACAAACATACATAACACTTGCAGTTAAAACGATACGTAGATGAGATAGGATTAAAATTTCTTCACCAAAGTTTCATTAAATTAAATTATTTACAATTCTGTTCAAGCAAAAAATCCTCTAAACCATAAGAATAAAAAGTTGAAATTTTTATTATGAACATAAAAGGACAACCCTAGTCACAACCCAAACCAAAAGATAGATCTTATTTTAAAAATCAAATCTTTCGAAGACACCATCTGTCTAAAGTTAATGGTTTTCGAGTTATCGATTTTTGTCGTGAAGTTTGTCCATTCGGACCATAGTGCAGCGTAAAGAGCGAAGAAACGAGCTTGACTGCCAACATCTAAGGTTACAGTGACACGAAATCTGGATGATAAGTAAAACACAACAGACAAAGGATGAGCACGTAAGTTGTACACTAGTTTGTTGACCAAGTGTGATTGCGTTGTAATGGACCATGAAACGTACGTCGGGCTGATTTCAAGCTGCTTCAAGGTCAAGTTCTAGATAAGTTCAAGCTAAAAAAAGTTCAAAGCTCCTGAAAATATACTGGGTTTGGCAGGCGATTTGCACTTTTGGGCTTCAAATTGAAAGTTTCGTTACAACTGGCACTGGCAATCAAGATATTCATGCAAAGAAATGCTTGCAAACACGCTTATTGTCTTTCTTGAAAAAACACATTTGTTCCGTGCAGTTTTGGCCAGATTTTTTTTTTTTTATATATCTTTATTATTGTGGCTTTCAGCCTCCTGGGCTGGTTCGCCACTAGTTTTGGCCAGATCTCGCTTCTCGTCACTACGGGAAATGGCTCAGAATAGATATACCGCCAATAGTGTGCAAATGATACTCAAGGAGAAAAAACTCGCCGGAACCGTGCTCAATTGAAAAACATCGGACAATCGTAAAAAGAAGCTTCAAGAGAACAAAAAACAGTAAGAAGTGAAACACATTTGAAGGCAAATTGGCGTTCAGCATCAAATAAGGTGGATATGAAAGCGGTACAAAACATGATGGATAGTGTGAATTGTTAATCTCAACAGTTTGGATTTGGAAAATCTGAAGCCTAATCTTATAATTTGTAATGTTTTGTAGACGATCAACTTAAAAAAGAAATAAAGATCGATCATTTATTTAATAAACTTATCACAGCCCATGGTTGAAAATCTTAATATGGCTAAATGAAACCGATTAACATAGTAATGCTGCCTAGATATTGCAGATAATGAATAGCCACATTATTAACTAACTGTTCACCTTATATAAAGCCTTATTGATATGACAAAAAAACCCGTAAACCCGGACATATTTTTTGCTTTGACCTCAACTTTGGCCGTATTAATAACGTAGTAAAAATGTTGTTATTTGTAAAATTTTAATAGAAATATTTGAGTTTGTGGTTTTATATTTTTCAAATGGCTCATAGTTATTGAAACAAACCAAAGGAACAACATATGTGTAAAGTGAATCATGATGTTTTCAGTATCGATTTTACCGGCCATCATGTGAGAATCGTTTAAGTGTTTCTTAGTAATTTTATTATAGTTTGTTTTAAGAAATTTTGTGTCGGGAAGAGCTAAAACAGCTGGTAACGCGTTAAATCAAGAAATCAGAAAAAAAATCGTACGAAGACTACATTTCATGACAAATCTATCGAATGGGACGAAGTTACATCCTTAAATAGACCCAATTTAGTAAAATATTGTTTCTAGCTCAAATATTCTATAAGTTATTATAAAAAAAGTGTAATCGATCGTTACTTATTAGGATGAGTCAAGGGAGACAAACCCTAATACAAAAGAAGGAGATTCAAACCGCTACAATTGACATGGACCTAGGCTAAGGACGAATGCTTGGAAGTTTGGGACGTGGAACTGCTGATCTCTTTATTATCTTAGAGGAACTCCCGTGCTTTGAACTATTATAAAACCACTGTTCACTCAGTGGTCATGAGACGTGGACAATGCTGGAGGAATTGCGCGCACTTGGAGTTTTTAAGCGAAGGGTGTCAAGTTCCATCTTTTGTGGAGAACAAGAGAACGGACTCTGGAGGCGGAGAATGAATCATGAGCTCGCGCAACTCACTGATGAGCCCAGTATTCGTAAGGTGGTCAAATCTAGACGAATAAGTGGGACAGGACATGTTGCAAGAATGCCGGACAACTATCAAACGAAAGTGGTGTTAGATGGGAGACCGATTTGCACAAGACGATGAAGAGCGCAACGAGCAAGATGATTAGACCAGCCCAAGCAGCACACAGCGGACACATATGGTACTTTACTTTACTGTGCAACTTGACTGTGACTTAGTTGAGTCACAAATGAGTCACTTTTACTGGTTTGCAACAAGTGTGCTACTTGGGAGCTTTAGCAAGATCTAGAGAGTACAAGGTGCCCATGAGATTTTAAGGGAGCAGCTATGAACCGAGAACGTTGGAGGGATATTGTGTATCAGATTTTTGTAGTTACGTTATACCATGCAAATAAATAATTAAATAAAAGTTGACACGTTCAAGATCCTGCAACAGACTGCTAATTGTACCGAGTTGCCAATTTTATATGAATACAAAATTTAGTACTCAATTCTAATGCTTTTGAATAACCTATTGTTTTTATTTTCTGAATGGTACTACCCGTTAGATACCGCAACTTTTGCGAACTCTTAATTTCATTGAAAGGATGAACTCATTTGATTGGATATGCTCTGATATATATGATTCTCTCTGGAAATAGAACTCATATTTTATCACAAAATATTTATCACCAACACTTACCTTATCTTTCTTCTGTAGGTAACGCTTATTTGAAATTTCAAGTTGTTATTGTTGTCATAATATACACGGATTTAACCAGCCTGTGTGATCGACTTCCGAGTTACCGATCTTATTGAGTTTATGTTGAATAAACTTCTTTATATCCAAATCTAGTAGTATAGAAGTATTTCTAACTTGTGTGTTGCTTGGGCTGTTTGTTTTCACCATTTGAACTGCTGTACATAAAGGGTGATACGGTCAAAATTTGGTCAAGGGAAAACGCGTGTAAATCGGTGAAATCGTTTATTTAAAAAATCAAATTAAATTTCTTTTTCAAGTTCAATTAGTATAATATTCAGGAAAAATATTCAGTTAGGCTTCAGCTTTTCCAAATCCGAATTGCCGGGCCTTACGCTTGACTCCTGCCATCAGATTTTGTACAGCCACCTTGTCCACCTTCTTCGCCGCAGAAAGCCAGTTTGCCTTGAACTGCTGCTCGTCCTTAGCAGTTTTTTTGGTCTTCTTTAGGTTCCGCTTGACAATAGCCCAGTATTTCTCAATTGGGCGGAGCTCTGGTGTGTTGGGAGGGTTCTTGTCCTTGGGAACCACCTGCACGTTGTTGGCGGCGTACCACTCCATCGCCTTTTTACCGTAATGGCAAGATGCCAAATCCGGCCAAAACAGTACGGAACAACCGTGTTTCTTCAGGAAAGGCAGCAGACGTTCATTCAAACACTCTTTCACGTAAATTTTTTGGTTGACAGTCCCGGAAGCTATGAAAATGCTGCTTTTCAAGCCACAGGTACAGATGGCTTGCCAAACCAGATATTTCTTTGCGAACTTTGACAGTTTCGTGTGCTTGAAAATATCTGCTACCTTTCCCCTTCCTTTTGCCGTATAAAACACCTGTCCCGGAAGCTGCTTGTAGTCGGCTTTGACGTAGGTTTCGTCGTCCATTACCACGCAGTCAAACTTCGTCAGCATCGTCGTGTACAGCCTCCTGGATCGCGCTTTGGCCGTCGTATTTTGTTTATCATCGCGATTTGGAGTCACTACCTTCTTGTAAGTCGATAGTCCGGCTCGTTTTTTGGCTCGATGCACGGTTGTAGACGATACACCCAGCTTATTTGCGGCATCTCGGAGAGATAGGTTAGGGTTTCGCTTGAAACTACCGGCAACTCTCTTTGTCGTCTCAGCGGCTTCCGGTTTTCGATTTCCCCCCGATCCAGACTTCCTGGCTGTCGACAAACGTTCCTCAAACACTTTAATTACATTTGTAACGGTTGATTTGGCAACTTTTAGCGATTTTGCCAACTTTGCGTGCGAGTAGCTCGGATTTTCGCGATGCGCGAGCAAAATTTTGATACGCTGCTCTTCTTGCTTGGACGGAATTTTGACAACTGAAGAGTGAATTCCAAAATCAAAATATGAGCAACATTCTACACACACACACCTTCAAAATAAGAGGTGTTCAGGTTTTTTAAATGCAAAATTGAAAGAAATACGTCAAGTTGATATTGACCAAATTTTGACCGTGTCGCCCTTTAATACAATTTGTAAATGTGTTAAAAAAATAAATATTATTTTTGAGTCAATATTTATTGAATCAATGTTTATTGAAAACCTCTATTGGCTAGGAGCACTCCCTTTTTGTGCTGTACGACGAGCCTGAGACGTTTCACTAAAGAATCGCACGCGGCACACTCCTGGTCGATCGGTATTGTCGTGATTTTCGGTATTCGGTATGACCGGATCACGTGGTGCCCGAACAATATGGTGCTGCTCCATGTTGAAAGCGGTTGGATGGCGTTTTTCAGCGCGATGAAACAACCACTGCGAGGGAAACTCTAGAAAACCTCGCAGATGAGTCGGATTGGCGCTTGCTTGCAGCGAGAACACGGTTGATTAGGCTGGTCGTTGGCGTGCTGTGGGATGTGATCTGGCGAAAACCTTGAGGTTGCTTCTGGATACGCGCTTGCTTGAAGCGAGCGCACGGTTAGTCGGGTTGGTGCGTGGCGTGTTGCAAGATGCGACTCGGTTTTTCTCTGTCGTCAGTCAGTTCGGTTTAATGTTAGTTTGTAGAATGACTGAGGTACCGTGCTTACGGAGCGAGTCATATAGCAAGTAAAGAAAATTAAACATTATTATTGTTATTTTTTTTCATTCGGTCAACCTTATGCTCTACAGGTATCATATCCCAGATATTGGAAATGAGCTTCATGAATTGGTTTATAGTGTTCACTTGATGTACGCTCTGCCAGCAGATTCGACCATGTATAAAAGTTCAAGGGATTAATTTTTTTTATTTCCTATTTTTTCTTTATTTAGGTGACTTTTAGCCACCTAGGCTAGTTCGTCACCGACCAAGGGATTAAGGTCACGGGGGCTGGAAAGCCACAGAGTCTTTTAAAAAAATCAGTCAAATTCTCCAGACACCACGTTTAAACGACATTCACCGTGTGGGCGTCCTGTTGAAAGATGTTATGATCCTTCCCGTACCACGTGGCGTTGCATTCACGGTTTTCTCGATTAACAGTAGTGGGAGCTTCCTACGCCTGGATACGGTCCCCAGACAATCACCGACGCGATGCTCTGGATCCGCAGGATGTTGATGTGGGACGGAAGAATGCTGGCCAACGTCGGCGTACAAAGCCAATCATTTTGGACATTGTGCGGCTGTTGCAAGACAAAGAGTTTCTCATAAAAAAACACAAACTTCTGACGAAAGTTTGGCTCTGTTCAGCCTCTTCTTTGTTGTAGCCTCCGTTACTCCGTGAACCTTGCATTTCTTGTACGGATGCTATCACAGGTCCTTCATCATAATTGGAACGAGCGGTTCAATTTTGGACAAACCTGCTCCCTCGCCACATTGATGGCAGCTAACGTCCTCGCCGAACGCGGCCGCCTGGATCTCGTACGGTACTTGGACGAGCCCGTCTTCCGGTACAGACGGATGGTGGTTTATGTGTAATTCCTCTTCACCCCGTGAGATTTCAACCGCTGGAGTATGTCGCCGGGGCGCTCACCTTTCGCAAACAACTTCACTACGACGTCGAGGTACTTTTCATCATGCGCGGTAAACAAAAAAAATGGCAGCAAAGTCCACACCGTGCGCGTCGGTTACCCCATATATGAGTCTATAGCTGACACTAATACACAGAATACGATAACAAGTTGTATTCGATTTAATGAACACTCTGTGTACATCAGTACAACTTAAATATTAGTACAGATGAATATTTTGAGGATGTAATTTACCAGGTTAGGGGTGTGGAAATAGTTCGCCTCCCCGCGGTGCACCCTAGAAACGTTAGGCTCCCCTTAACGGTCAAACGAACTACAACGGAGGAAGCGTCATACGGTGCGGGATCCGGCAGGAGGTCGTAAGCGGTCGTGACATGGGGAACAGGGATGATCCTGGGGTAATGCCGCACTCCCAAACGTTCCAACCCCGGTCCTGGCTTTCTCGATCGGAGGAGGAACCATACGACGCGAGGTTCGGCAGGTACCGTAAGTGGTCGGGTAGGGAGATCGCGGACGATCTAGATGGACCAACAGACTTCCCGAACCTTGCTTGAATCCAGGAGCATCTCGATCGAATCAGCGTCAGATCGGCGAAGCTAACTTTGCAGATTTTCCATCTCATAAAAAAAAGGATGTAATTTACCAGCCCAATTGCTGCAGAAATATCGATAGACTAGTTAACTCTATTCCATTTGTAGGTAAGATCAAGTGTTTGCTTTCTCATCTCAAAGTACGAGTACTATTTAAGGTACAAAATAAATATTCTACTGTATATTTTTATTCATAGTCTGGCAGATTTCTAGAACTAATTCTGTTATCAAAAAGCAGATTCAATAGGATAATAAGAATAAGTCGTAATGAAAAAAATATATAAAGAAGAAAAATATACACTATGAAAATTGGATTCGGATAAACTATTGGAAAGGTGAAATTAAAAAAAAACTTTTTTGGTTTGCATTCCCGTCAATCTCCAGCTTTAAGCAAACACTGTTGGCTCTAATAGTAAAAAAAAAGATTCCTAAAATTTTCGTGTTATGAGAAACAAATTTCTAATTGTTTTTATTTTTTTACAGTGTTTATTAGTTTTCAAAATGCTTGAATGATCATCTACAACTTTGCAAAATACATCACACCAATCGAATTAACCCTTTTTGTCTTGCAATTTTCTCCAACCATCAAAACCATTTTTACGTAGGCCCTTTCAGATCACGTAGTCGAAAAATGAGGAATTACTAATGCAAAGTGACATCTTTTGAAGGAAGGAGGAAGGCTGCCAAGCCTTAGTTCAATAGTAAACAGTCGTTCAGGATCAAATCTTGAAGATGTTTGTAATGCCTGAATGCAATGCAATCAGTTTACATTTTGAAATGACACTATTCTGAAGACCCAAACACCTAATTATGTTATTTGGAGAAATAAAGCTATTTTTTTTTGTCCTTAAATAAAGAATTCTCCATAAAGAGTATATCGAAAAGTAGTTAGCAACATCGATTTTTGAATGAAAAAGTGAAGAAAAAATATGTTGACCTCAGATTTTGATTTATTGGAGAAAAATAACCTTTTGTTGCCTTTCACTGTTTATATAAATAAAAAAAAATCTTTTCATAGTTTCTGTATAAAGATCGCACTTGGGGCTTGACATTAGTCATCAAATTGTGCAGCTGCAGTTGCTTTTGTGACTTTCCTAGTGATGTCGTCCAGATTTTCTGAAGCTCCGGCATGTTTTGGGACACTGTACTCTCCTTTTGAAAGTGACGCTTGACAATCGCCCAATGCCGGCCAAATGATCGAAGATCCGGACAATCATGCGAATTTGTGTCCTTTTTCATGAGTTGTACATTATTGTATGCCAATCGTCGTAGAACCGATTTGGCAGAGTGGGTGGAAGCCAAACCCTGCTAAATGAGAGGAGGAGCCTTATGCTTTCTGTACAGTGGCAGCAAACTCTTCTTCAAAAATTGTTTCTTGTAGAATGTACAAATGTATCCTTCGTGAAATCGACGACCGATAACCATATATACAAATCACTTGCCAGACCAGCACTTTTTGACCGAACTGCTTCATCCTCTCCGTGGTGCCAGGTCCTGCTCCTCCGATTTCGTATAATACCGCGGTCCGGGCAGCGCTCGCAAAACTTCCTTGGCTTAGGTTTCGTTGTCGATCAGGATGTCTCCGTGCCCCAGAATCCGGTCACACAGTTTTTGCGCTTTTGTTTTGGCCCAAGTTTGCTGCTCCAGGGACATTTTCGACACTAACCGTTCGTTTTCAGAGAGTTTGCGCTTTGATCCGTTGAATCATTCCGATGCTGGTGCTGAATTGTTTGGCCAAATCCAGCGCCACTCTTTGTTCTCAGTGATAAAATCTGTTGGTAAACAACTGAGAAACAGATGTGACATTGTTTGTAATGCTACACATTACGACTGTGCTGAAATATTGTTGGTCACCAAAAATTGCGTGGAATGCATCACGTAGATATTTTTCTTACACGCCAGTTTGTAGTCTACGTCCAATACACATTGAAGAACTTGCATAGTCATAAGGCTAATAAAGAAACTTGAAATGACAACAACTGTGCGGATAAATAGGTTCGAGAATAATTTGTGCAAATGTAGCCAACCACAACAAACAACATAATCATTCTCACCTCCCTTGTTACAAAGTCTCTCAAGAAAGCATTCACTTCCGGTGCATCTAATCCAACGCGATTCTTGCCCCGGGGTTCTCCACCAACCCACACCAAGAGCAGAATGGTAAGTAGTTTTCCTGCTACAACCAAACATCATTTGCCAGCTTGATCCTGTTTACGTGCTTCCGAGGCTGAACAATGACAGGGAGATAAGCGTTGCTCCATTTCATACCCGCGCGAGAAAATTGTTTTCCTGGGAAGCAAAGTTCATCTCCCTGTGCCGTTTCCCACGTAAAAGAAACCAGTAGTTCGAGCTTGATCAGTTGGTGCCATTGTTGCAGAGGGGCTGATGGGGAAGAAGAGTATACATGCGCGTATATAGGTATGTGTATAGTTTCTATAATTTGTGCAAATTCCAGACAAATCGAAATTTACATATAGATTGGTGCGAAAAAACGCCATCATCGACGTGGGAAATTGAATTCGGTACTGCGGTTCCGTTGAAGAAAGCGATTTTTTTTTCTGAATCAAATTTGTGTTGTGTCTCCTGGAACCAGAATCAAGTGGTTGTCATTTTAATTTGACGGTTAGTGACAGTTAGTTGAGAACTACTGATTAGAACTAAGTAGTGCATGGAATTTTACAATTTGACTCAACATTATTGTTGGTTTTCATTAATGTATTCTGCGGGTAAGTCATTTTCATAGGGTACTAGATATAAACTTGAAGGTCGATGTTATTTTTTAAATATTTTTTACGATAATGAATACAACACACAAAAGTATTCCCAAATACAATGAATAGAGTAGAGAAAAAAAATCCGCTACGACGTTCGACGATCCGTAATGTTGGATTAACATTCCCATATTCATCCTATAAAGGGTGATACGGTCAAAACTTGGTTAAGGGAAAACGCGTGTAAATTGGTGAAATCGTTTATTTAAAAAATCAAATTAAATTTCTTTTTCATGTTCAATTAGTATAATATTCAGGAAAAATATTCAGTTAGGCTTCCGTTTTTCCAAATCCGAATATCCGGGCCTTACGCTTGACCCCTGCCATCAGATTTTGTACAGCCACCTTGTCCACCTTCTTCGCCGCAGAAAGCCAGTTTGCCTTGAACTGCTGCTCGTCCATAGCAGTTTTTTTGGTCTTCTTTAGGTTCCGCTTGACAATAGCCCAGTATTTCTCAATTGGGCGGAGCTCTGGCGTGTTGGGAGGGTTCTTGTCCTTGGGAACCACCTGCACGTTGTTGGCGGCGTACCACTCCATGGCCTTTTTACCGTAATGGCAAGATGCCAAATCCAGCCAAAACAGTACGGAACAACCGTGTTTCTTCAGGAAAGGCAGCAGACGTTTATTCAAACACTCTTTCACGTAAATTTCTTGGTTGACAGTCCCGGAAGCTATGAAAATGCTGCTTTTCAAGCCACAGGTACAGATGGTTTGCCAAACCAGATATTTCTTTGCGAACTTTGACAGTTTCGTGTGCTTGAAAATATCTGCTACCTTTCCCCTTCCTTTTGCCGTATAAAACTCCTGTCCCGGAAGCTGCTTGTAGTCGGCTTTGACGTAGGTTTCGTCGTCCATTACCACGCAGTCAAACTTCGTCAGCATCGTCGTGTACAGCCTCCTGGATCGCGCTTTGGCCGTCGTATTTTGTTTATCATCGCGATTTGGAGTCACTACCTTCTTGTAAGTCGATAGTCCGGCTCGTTTTTGGCTCGATGCACGGTTGTAGACGATACACCCAGCTTATTTGCGGCATCTCGGAGAGATAGGTTAGGGTTTCGCTTGAAACTACCGGCAACTCTCTTTGTCGTCTCAGCGGCTTCCGGTTTTCGATTTCCCCCGATCCAGACTTCTGGCTGTCGACAAACGTTCCCCAAACACTTTAATTACATTTGTAACGGTTGATTTGGCAACTTTTAGCGATTTTGCCAACTTTGCGTGCGAGTAGCTCGGATTTTCGCGATGCGCGAGCAAAATTTTGATACGCTGCTCTTCTTGCTTGGACGGCATTTTGACAACTGAAGAGTGAATTCCAAAATCAAAATAGGAGCAACATTCTACACACACACACACACCTTCAAAATGAGGGGTGTTCAGGTTTTTTAAATGCAAAATTGAAAGAAATACGTCAAGTTGATATTGACCAAATTTTGACCGTATCGCCCTTTACTAAATAGAGAGCCAGGAGTGCAAACGAATTTTCTCAATGAGGTTTGACAATGTTTTATAATAAATACGAATACAGGAAACCAATCTTTATTTTACGTCATTCGTTTTTCTTGAGTAGGAAATTGTAAAACGATGTGTGTTATATATGCTCTTAAATCTAATACATGTGATTTTAACATTGTTTATAACATGGAACACTTTGATTGTTGCTTTTTTGTATTCTCAGAATGCGCGGAGTAACAATCTATGATGAAATTTGTCAGAAGCACATTATTTCTCATCAACCTGAGAGGCTCTTGGAGTGGACAGTAATTTAGGATAGGGAAACAAACAAATCGCTAGAACCAGATCTGGTAGTATATGAGCACGATCGGTCGTACATTCTTTTGACAGTCAAGGTGGTTATCCCCCTTGCCTAACCTGCATCATGGTAAAAAATGTGTGCTCGATCGATACAACCGTTCAAATGCCCTTCCGCTAGTTTTCAACTTGCTTCTTTCAATTCCGAAGTTGGCCGTACTCTAACGGAACTATCAATACTTTCTCCTCATTTCTTCGTTCTAGCAATTAATGACTGTACACTCCTAGAGCCTCTCATGTTGATAAGAATTTTACGTATTCTCAGGGATATGAAAAATCTCTTTCCGACAACAAGATTAAACAACTGGTCAAAAGGGCAAGTTATCTGACATGGGGATGCCGCAATGGGCGGGGAGAATAGCCTGCTTTCAGAGTGCTTCAGTCGGGTGCTTTGATGGTCCCTCCAATTTTCATGTATTAGCAATATTTATTTGTTTATATTTATATAAAAGAGAAGCAGATACGGAATGTTGATCAACACGTTGATCCTGAAATGAAAGATATATTGTGAATTGCTTCCTTAATAGGTCTGGTTCAATCTTAAAATACCTTAACATGAAATCATGTATGCAAAAATATGTATGAATAAATTTAGAAAAAAAGGGGTGTTAAAACATAAAACAAAACTAACAATTCTTTTTGTAATTACAATTATGCTGATCGTGGTGCTGTTGAAATTGTAGACAGATTTGCATATCGTGAAAGTTTATTCATTGTGAAATTGATGTCTGACGCCATTTCGGAATTCAATAAAGCAGCTTATGTTGCGTAAAAATGAGAAATACTGTCGAACACCCTGCAGTATGGATAATGCTGGGTCAGGAACGGCCAATTGAGACTGGGAATCGATGTCCGATGCCGTTTTGGAATCCAAGATGTCGGCTTTTGATTTCTAAAAAATTGAAAGAGTATAAATACTATTTATACTAAGAGTATAAATACTAATGCCCTTTTTCTTTTTTTTTATGTCAAATGCCTTAGATATGCATGAAATGTCGAGATCTGGTGTTTTTCCGAAATCTAAAATTTTGTTTGGTCAAAATAAATCTACTCTTTGGACTTTCTGAGCTGGGGGAGTTAATTGAGTTTGTCATTTAATGAAATTGCTGAGATATATATGGCAATAGTTTTGAAACAAATCCGATATCATCGTTGGCAACTATTGGCATATTAAATGAGATATTTAATAAAGGTGGGTCACTCATTTTCTATTAGTGTAGTCCTTTTTGTGGAAAAATATTTAAAAAATAAAATAAGAATGGAATTTCGAAGATATTAATATTGAAAAATTTATATAATTGTTAGCCATTGTCTACATTTGATATGTGATATTTCATTAGGGTTGCTTACTTATTTTCCATAAGGGTGATCATTTTAGTCGAAAAATGAAAAGTAATTTAAAACCACTGAATTTGAATGGCATATTGAAATTCATAGTATTTTAACACCTCTATTCATCATCGTAAGCTGTTGTCTAAATTTTATTCGTGATGTTTAATTAGCATGGCCTAATTAATTTCCATTATGGTGGTCCTTTATTTCGATACATTTTAAAATATTTCAGAGATTTCAAAGTAATTTTAAAGTCCAACAAATTTTAATATCTTCTATATCATCAGATCATTCGCAATTACAAATTATGAATTATACTTTTATTATTATTATTATTAATATTTAACCAAACAGGTGATCATTCGTCTCTGGCAGTAGCGATATTTTTGCAAGCTTTTATGAAATATTTCATTAGAGTGGTTTACTTGTTTTCTATAAAGATGATTCTTTTGGTGAAGCAATTAAAAAAAAATATGTAGAGAACTTAGTTGATAATGAAAGAGAATCGTATACTGGAGATCCTTTCATTGTTTATAGGTGCTTTTGAAAAGTTTTGAGATTTTTTCATTCGGAAAATGACATTTCGCTAAGGTAAAACAGTTCGGTGTTCTCGTCTCATACCAAATCCGCTTTCTTTTCTTCTTTGCACCATCTGTGCAATCTCAGATTAAAAAAATCCGAGTTATCGGTCCGATATTAACCGAATTTAGTACTCCAAAAATGTTAATTGAGAAGCATACCAACTGTAACCTTGGGACCCTTACGATGGGGAACTGTTGAATTCTAGAATGATCGTAGTAGCAATATGGAAAGTAACGAGAGGAAGAGGAATGGCATTTTGATACATTATGTTACATATCATATATTTTCTAAATTACATCTGTTTTTTTTTTTGGACTTTTTTACATTGTTCAATGTTTTTCAACTAACTGCAATATGTTTTGTTTCTTATTTTTATCCGAAGACAATTTTGAAATATATGTTTTTATTAATGCAATACATTGCTCCGCATTGTCATTTACTACTTCTATAGTATACGTTTTTTTTTTTGACATTTTCATATTCTTTTTTGCAATACCATTGCGTAATCCCAGTTTCTAGCAAGGATCCCGGAATCTCTAGAGCATACAACCAATTTTTGGTATCCTGACTGTTCTGTACAAATGAGTGTAGCTCAAGTGTTGAAACGTTTGCTTCGATTTTGGATTTAGCAGGTTGAGTTTTTTGGGTATTTGAAAATCAAAATATTGTTAGAATAATAAAACAATTTGAACAATAAAACAAGCTGAATAACTTTGCGATAATCTTCGCGGGATGTTGTTCTTTTAGTTGTCGCTCGAAAAACTGATGACTTAAGAATGCATCATTCACACAAGAATGGTATGAAAACTTTTTTAAGTGGTGCCATTCCATCTGAAACTGCTTAAATATCTCAACACTTGGGAATTGTGCTAGTTCAAAGTGTTGTACCTGCCTTTCCATCTAATAGCTCGTGTATGTTATGTCTACAGGGAAGTCCAATAAGCTTCCTTTTAACAATTTTGTTTAGAAGTTGTCACGTACTTTCTTTCGAACGGTGTTGGATGCAGCGATATCAAATGATGTAAAAATAATCATAAAAAAACGGAATAAAGGTAGAGTTTAATAATTATCAATAATAAAACAGCAGTTAATAAGAATTACCTGTCTTCAAGAACCCAAGCAACATAAGCAGTTGTTACAGCAGTTACACAGCTTCTGCTTGTTATATTCCTGTTGAATTTTGGATAGAGGGTAAAGCTTACAGCTTACGGATGCCATCTCCAGATACAATTATAATCAATCTTTCAGTTTTGGGTATGGCCTTATGCCTTAGGCGACTAGGAAGCAGCTTTGAATCCCAGTGAACTGTTAAGTTAACCTGTGGCTTGAATGTTACTTTTAGCTCATTGTGCTTTTGCACATGAATTTATTTTCTTGAATTTCAACAATAATGTTGAAACGTCATGTCCTAAAGATTTCGCTATAGATGGTATCAAAATACCGCATATCGATCACTCACTTTGCAGTAGTCCAAAGCAGCAGCGGCATCGACGGTAATACAAATTTCCAGTTGTGGTTCAGAAATTAAAGCTAATTTGGAAAGACCTAGAAGAAAATAAAAAAAATATGTCACCGTTTGAAACCATTAAAACCATTTCATAACACATTTTCAATGAATTTAATAAACTCTTCCCTCTTATCTGTGAATCTTCACCGATAGTAGCAATCGACGGAACGGACTCACTCTGCGTTTGAGATAAGAACTCAAAATCACTAGCAGTTAAATATTTCCCTTGCTGTAGACTTGCTTCTTTCTGCTTACTAGGTGGATTAGCCGTCGCTGTCTTAGTTTGCATTGGACCAGACTCACATGTTGTTGGAAGAGAAGGTTGTTCTCGTTGTTCTTGCAAATACTGAAATGTTATTTATGCTCTTTTCTCTTTGATTCATACTTCTTTGCGATGTTGAAAAGGTTCTGCCATGAATCAGAGAATTCCTTCCTCTTTTCAGTTTTTTTTGCCGTCGTTCTTAGCAAGTGCTTTTGTAAGATTTCCCAAGGTTCGTAGTGTCGCAAGATTTTGTGCTTCACTCTCACGTTGTCGATTAAATGGTCCACCATGCCTACAAAGCTTGTTTTGTTAACCGTGCACTAGCTCCTCTGCTAGCAAATGAATTTCCGGAAAATTCCAGTTTACTATATGTTTGCAAATTTGAAGATTCGAGGAACAAAGGTAGATAATTTCCAATTATAAATATCTTTCAGCTTCAACAAAAAAAAACACAACAGACTTAAGCACGTCATTAAATATAACAGTCGAAGTTGAAAAACTAGGAAAATTTAAATGAACGATGCATGATCAATTGAAAAAACTGAAAATCTTTTTCAAATTATCACCTACACTTACACTCAACGTACACGCGACCTACTGTGTTATCCTTTGGCAGATAGACTTATTTCGTCTTCGAAGAACAGTTTTCTTCAATGTCGAGTACTCGATTTGAAGAGAATTTCGCAGTAGGTTTAGTATTTATAGTAGATTAGTTTATACCTCAAGGCGTGTGGTGGTTGTGTTTGTTATTGTATACCTATCAGATGATAAGGGAGGTCCAGTATTTTCAAGTGTTCGTTCTTGTTACCTTAAAACTTTTACCTTTTTTTTTTTTTTTAATTTAAAACTTATAAATTCCTTTTTAAAAGTATGGACCCCAATTGTCAGATGACAAGGGAGGAATCATTCATAATCGTACCCTGTGGTAGTTCACAGTTTATCTTAAAATCTAGATATTCCTATTTGATCAGTAGGTAATCAATTGTTGGTCGTGTGTTGATTATTTGATGCTGGTCAAAACTTAAACAGCCACGAATGCCCGTTTGCTCGATCTATATTAAGAAATTTATTGTAATTTTATTTGTGTATTTCTACGCTTTCTACTACATTTATTTTGCAAGGACTTGTGACATAATGTTTGCTCATTAAATCTTCCGGTCCGCTTTCTAGCACCTTGCTATGAAGTACCTGGTGGATACTCATCCACCGATTACCAGTCGATCTGTCAAATTTTGGTAAACCAACTGCTTAGATTTATCTCAAATTGTAATATTCTACCCACAATATCACGAAATATTGTGAGTAGTGTACAAATTGGAGATAAGGAAAGCATTGGGTATAGGACTCAGTCTCTTCCGGTTGGTACCATAGCATGAGCATAGGAATCAATATAAGAAATATCAGTTACAAATGGTATGATGGGCCATCAATCGGAGGAGCCGGCCCAACTTTTCTCATCTCGATTTGCAGGATATCAACAGAAAAGAGGGCATGCCACTGCTCAGAAAAAACGTACTCTAGTAAAACTATCAACTACACAGGCACAAAAAGCCGATCACCATAATATACAAGTTTACGGTGATTAGGTCATGCCGGACAATTTGGGGCGCTGTGCAACTGGCGTTCGATGTCCTGTTGCATGTTGAATCGGGAAGGGGAGGTATTTTGGCAGATTCTAAGAAAGTTTGAAGTTAATTATTTTTACTAGTGAAAACTATTTCAAAACCAAAATTTTCAAAGGGTTGGTCGTAATTGTTTAGTGTGTATGTCAAATGTCAGTGTTATTCTTTTGTATTGAGGTTTTGTTTCAGTCAATGTTTTAGGTGACCGTTTGTATTATTTTTAAAATTTTTGTTTTTGTTGTTGATTATGTTTTGTACTGTTTTTTTGTGAGTAACCATTAGAGTGTGCTGTGTCAAAAATGTATTCAAGTTCTTTAGTTATGTCGTTTGGACTTAGTAGTACGGTATCATGTTATTAATGAGGTTAACTTGTGCTGATATGAGTGATTGGAAGTATTTGGAATTGTACGTTGTATATGTGGTGTTTTCCTGTAAGTTTCAAATGTGAGTTACAAGCATGTTCAGGAATGGTTATTTATCATCATTTCAAATTCGTTGTTTTTGTGAGTGTATTTATCGTTTCTGGAGGTAGTTGATCTGTATGTAAACATTCAATGGCTGAGAATTTCTTTAAAATGTACAAACATTTTTTGTTGTCCTACATTATCTCCTGTCAAACTAGCAAGCTATTGTCATAATTTCGATTTTTTGATTTTTTTTTACTTTAAGGACCACCTTGTAGAAAGCAATTTAACCACGCTGATGAAATATCACATACATTTTCACAATGACCAACAATAACACAGGAGAAGCGTTGATACTATTGTTTTCACTATTCCATTCAAATTCTCAAATGTTCTTTTAAGGACCACCCTAATGGATAATAAGTGGACCACCCCAATGAAATATCACATATTAAATGTAGACACATTGGCTAACGTTTGTATATGACATGTGTCAATTCGTGTATCTTCAATATTCGATTCTAATTCAACTTTTTGGTATATTTTTTCAATTTTTCAACAAAAAGTACTATTCTAATAGAAAATAAGTGAACCAACCTAATGAAACAGCTCATATTGTGTCAGCAGTTGGCTACTGGACTGGTTTCAATACTTTTGCCATGAATATCTCAGTAATTCAAACCAAATCCTTCACGTCCAATTTAATTCACTGCCCCAACTCGAAAAATCCCAGAAACCCGATTTAAAAAAAAAATCGGGATTACACCAGATCTTGACGTTTCATGCATTTTTAAGACATTTGGCATCAAAAATCTATTTCGGAAATTTCCAATACTTTCCCCTTGGGAGATTTTTCATGGGTCAAAAAAGTTAAACATTGACCGCTTTGGGGTCCACTTAACGAAGTCCGATTGAGCTCAAATTTTGCATGCTTTTTTCGAGGAGACAAAAGTTTTGGGAACTACTCTATTGTAAAATACGAAGGTCGAATTTGACTCATACATTGGATTGACACCCTAATATATGGACTGTACGTACTTTTTGCAATACTTTTAAAATCTTGAAGAACATAATGTACACAAAATCGAACAAACCAACCACAATGTCACAGTGAAATTTGGCAGCTGTAGCCATTTGGCCCTATGCTGCTTTTCATGGCAGCCGATAGGTTTTATGAAGGTACTCAAGTGGTCATACCATCTTTCACTAGAATATTTTCAACATCGTTATAGTCTTATTAAGGTTTTATTAACTTGTTTTCAAAACCGTCTATAGAGTGGGCCACTTTGTATAAATTTCGACTTAAAAAAAGCATAGGTAGGTGTTGGGTGACAACATTTTTTTTAAGGTAGTTTTATCAACAGAGGAGTGCTATACGGCTAGAATAAATCTAAAATTGTTACTTGGAAATGGGACTTCCCGATAATTACATGAAAAGAAAAACACGTCGTTTTATTTTTATTCCTCTGTTCTACATGGTTAGGATTGAAGAAGAATAAGGTTGACATAAAACGCTATTACACTGGGTGAAGTACGCAGAGTGATTCAAAAGTACACACTGATAGAAAATTTTTCTTCGTTAGGTTTTTGACAGCTGAATATATCAGAAAAATAGTATCCTCCATAATGAAGTTCACATCACTTTGTAGTGACATAGTAATACCGCTGACATCGCAGAAAGGAAAAAACATGACAAACCAAAAATTAAATCTCCTAATATCCCGATGACAATCTTCAAGTCTTCATTGTCCTATTTCTAGAAGAATAATTGAATGAACTTTGAAAAGGAAATCTCCGCCAAGCACAAAAGCAACGATGAAAAGTTTTCATCTTTTCATTCGCAGAACAGTACTGAAAATAAGAGCAAATGTTTCGATTGTCTGCTTCCTGACCCAAAGTTATCACTGTAATGAATCAAAAACTGCCATCGCTCGTTCCTGCACCGAATCCAAAGCATCTCACCGGCCGTTTAGTCATTTGTGTCGGTAGCGTTGGACGTCATCTCTTCACTCACACTTTTGCCCCACCTGCTGAGCAAATCTGATGGCGCTTGTTGTCCCTGTTTGCTCTCAATCGCGGAAATGCCATGAAGACACGAAAGGGGATGCGGAAAACTTTTTCAATTTAGTCCGCAGAGACAATTTTGAGCGGAAATTGAATTTGAAAAAAGGTGCCTCGGCTTGAAGTGCACGGGTTTTCATGGAAATTAGTCGTTCGTTCATAGCTTTAAAATTCACCCAGGACTGTTATGTCACTGAAGGTTGATTGTTTTTGAACATAAATTGATGTTGGAAGATTGCCTATAACAACTCATTAGTTTATATATGTGACCTGAAATCGTTGCTATCAACACCTTGAAATATACTTCGATGAATTGAAAGATATCAAGCATTTCATTTCAGAACTGTTTTTTCAAGTACGAAGATGAATCTCAAAGATAAAGTCCTTGAACGAGTTTTATCTCATTAGAGCAGATATTGCGCATATAATGGATGAGGAAAACTTTGTTCTTAGAAAGATTGTTAGATCTGAAATCAGAGGGAGGGAGAGCATTTGGGTAGATGAGTTCCCATTAATATTTCCCAAAGTAAAATGATGAACAACCGGTTAAGTATGACCGACGATGTGGTTTTTATTTAGAGCCAATCATTTACTGTGTGAAAATGCGTGAGTAAAAATACAATTAGCTCTACACTGATAAAAAGCAACGATAATATCGATGTGTCCCACACATGAATTTTTGCAATTTGATCAACAAATGAAATCTTTTTGTAATTACACATACTTCCTATGTGTGCAAATAACCACATTGTGTGGCCACACATACTTTTCAGTTGCCAGTTCAGCTGGTTCTGTTTATGGGTGAACAAATGAATTTTATGTGGAATTTCACATGGATTTTGCCAATAAATATGTGTGGATTATTACCCGTATAGGATGACCTCACATGGTTCACTAATTTCGGGTGACTAAAAATGTTTCTTTTACGATTAACGATTTTTATTACGATTAACGTATGCATCTCAAAAGTGGACTTATTTTGGAAGGTATGTAGAAAAATACGAAAGATTATTCAATAGGACACTTTCTCCGTTAATCATACGTTTATTAAAGCTTCAGCAAAATTGCTTCGGCGTCCTGCAGTACTTTAGTCATAGCTGATGGAAAGAAGGATGTTGGCAAGTACTTAAGCTTTTTCATCGCTTTGGAGATCAGCTGCTCCTCCGTTTTCGTCACGAAATTATTGATGTAGATTCTCCGTTTGAGGTTCGCCCAAAAGTTTTCTATTTGTCGCAGTTGTGGACATCGAGAGGGTCTTCTCCAGTGTTTACTTGTAATAACAGGCTGAGGTAAGGTCTGGTCAAAAGACGGCATCCTCCTTTACCGGCTTTTTGTATGAATATGGCACCTTCCGGTAGGCACTTTGTATCCCATTTCACCGCAAACCCCGGAGGAAAGAACAGCGACTTGGACATAACCTTCTCACTGATTACCAGCCACCGTAGGACAGTGGGTCTGGGTTCAATCCCAGTCGACGTCGGTGGTTTTTCTGAGGCGAAAAAATCTTGGTCTCGTCTTTCTTCGGAAGGGAAGTAAAGCCGTTAGTCCCGGTTCATAGTCATGAGTTTAGGTAGGGTCCAGGTGGTGGAGTCGCCTCCCTGGCGTCAGTGATTGTCACCATGTGAGGAAATAGGCCGACGGAAAATAAATAAGTAAAAAAAACACTAGTAAAACGGGGTATATTGTAAGGACTACCCCAGAGTGTATGAACGCTCTCCGCAACCGCTGCCATTTCGCAATAATTGATAACTTGTTATTTTTTATGGCTGCATTCTGTTGTTAACCTTTATCTCTCAGCACTTGTATAGCGGCTTAATCGTTTCGCGTTGTGGAATTTAAGCGGCACAACGGGATATTGTGCACAAATGGTGTACAGAGTCCGGAATGTCACTGAGGAAGTTGGCAAAAAAGGGAGCAGTAAGTGAGAAATCCGTACGCACAGCGAACAGGAAGTTTAGTGAGGATAACACGTTTGAGGATAAACTGAAGTCAGATCGTAAAAAGGTCATGCCAACTCTCGTTTTAAAATAAACGTATAATGAGCATGTGACCAAAAAGTTGTCACTTTGAAGTCAAATGTTTATCGTGCCAAAGAACGTTTGGATCTGAAAGCAGAAGTAATCAAAACGGAGTCCAAAATAAGAAACATCGTTGTACGAAACAATGCTTGTTGGGAATTCGAACTATATAATCACGGGTAACGACACCTACGTAGAATTAAGCTATAACTCCATACCGGAGTTACCATATTATACGGTGCATGAAGAGAAAACATTGAATCAGTCTTAGCCATCTATTGAAATTAATACATTTAGTAAGAAAGCTATAGTATGGCAAAAGTTTTGCGGCTGTGGTAACACATCACAACTGCTTCAATGATCAGTAAAATATACATCAAAGAGTGCTTACAAAAACGACTTCTACCTATGATTCGAAGCCAAAAGGATCCTGTTGTCTTCTGGCCAGATCATGAAATTACGCAAAAAAAAGGTAAAAAATCAAGATAACTATCAAGAATGTTTCATTCGTTACAGATGACATGAACCCTCCTAAATGCCCGCGAATTCGACCAATTGACGAATTTTGAGCATTGGCGAAGCTACCATTCAACCGTTTGAAAAATATTGGAAGGAAGTCCCAAGTAGCACAACTTGTTTTAATAAAGCATAAAAATCGCTCTTGAAACATATGAGGGATAGTTTTGTTTGACTATGTACCACAAAATCATACACAACAGCAACGCAAAAAGCGCAAAGGTGGAGCCTATTTGCAACTGACATTGTTTCTACAGAGTTGCAATAGAATTTTGTAAAACTTTCAAATATTTTAAATTGCGTTGCACTAAAGTTAAAATTTACTGATGTCTAAATGATTGCGAAGATAACTTTTGTTTAATGAATATCGTTATCAACCAAACATTCGTGATCAAAATATTGAGAAATAAAATGATCCAAAAATCGTGTTGAAGTATGTTTGTTTTTCAAACGCTTTCAGATTTATGGATCAATAATTTGTTTTACTACGAAAAATATAAACGCCCATGAATCAATCCTCGAGAATAGAGCACTGTTTCAGATCTTGAAAAAGAAATACTTATGTTAAATTATGTTTACATTTGGAAGAATCAGACTTTTTATTAATTCGAAGATTAATAAATTGGTGTTTGGTGCAAATTGTGGAGGAATGAGTGAAATTTTAATATCTCATTTTATTTGGCAACAATTTGTCAAATTGCGTCTACGAAGAATCCAAATACACTAACGGCTAAAATAATTATGAATCCATTCCTAACACATGAAGTGCATCTATGATTTATATTTATGCAGGCATCATTAAATTGTAGATATTTGGACACTTTAATGATGTCTGCATAAATATAGTGGGTTTTCTTTGTTTACGTATACCTGATTTCCTTAAAATTAAAAGGTACTGAATTCCACATAATTAAATTATAATAAATTTTTATATTAAATTAAACCAATAGCTGCTTATTTGTTCAAAGGATATACATAAAGTACAAAAAGATGACAATTGACTGGCATTAAAAGTAAAACAATAATGTCCTTTACGCTTTCAATAAATGTATTCACTTCGTTGGAACAAAGAATTAGAATAATTCAGATACTACACAATGTGTTTTACGTTACTTTATTTAGCAATTGAGTGGAGATTTTGTTGAGAGGTTTAAGCTTAATAATAAAATAAAATACTAGTATTACTAACTCTTCCATGTATTCGAAGTTTGGGTTGCTCGCAATTTGATTATTCATAATTTTGGTCTAGGACACACAAATTCAATTTCCAATGGCAGACACAACTGGAAACTATCAAACCGTTCTAAACATGAATTTATGTAAAACTTAGAGGGCAATCAATAGTTATTATTTAATTGCATTGTTTTTGACGCAAGCCACTATTCAGAAAAAAGCAATAGTATGATTGCTTAAAGGAGCTTAAAAAGTCGTTTCCTGTTCTTTACAACGAAAAGTTTAATTAGGGTAACGGGATGTAATGTTAGCCTAGCTCCTTGATTCGGCCTATGCACCAAATATGTCATTATTCCTTCGATAATCAACAAAATCATGTTGCTATCAGCATGACCGACTTATTTCAAAGCAATTGAGACATAATTAATCAATTTATAGTAGTTCACTTACGCGTAGTTTTCGATTTCCTTGACTTTTTAGACACCATGACTTTACTGGTTAAGCTGAACAGATTATCTATACGATCTTCGAATGATCTAAATTTGCCGAAATTGAACCTTTAAACCGAATAATACAGCCAAGTAGTACAGAATATAGTCACATGTTATAAACTAACAGGTCACATTAGTAAAATAACAATGATTTAATAAGCAAACGGTAGACCCAATGTTAGGGACATATTTTTTTCTATGTTCCCAACTATGGCCTGTTGTATGAAAAGCGTAGTAAAAATGTTGTTATTGGTAACAATTACAATACAAATGTTTGAGTTCCGGTTGAATGTTGTTCATATTGCTCATCTTATCACAAATTAAAGGAACAACATTTTTGTAGAGTGAATTATAATGTTTTGATGGTCGAATGACCGCTAAATCATATGTAAAAGTCACTTAAGTGTTTCTTAGCAGTTTAAGTATAGTTTGATTTGTGAAATTGTTTGATGGGTAGAGCAAATACACCTTGGAACGCCTTGAATCAGAAAATCAGGAAGAAACCCGTACGAAGATTGCATTTTATAAACAAATCAATCGAATGGGACGAACTTGCCTCCATGATTAGACCCAATTTGTACCAATAGACCGACATTACATCCATATCCCTCGAAAGTTTCTGACTTTATGAAACGAGTTGTGTAACTTTTCGTGATACATACTACCAGATGGCTTATTTAACATATCTTAGGAAGTGTATAGCTAGTTAAATTTTGTTTCCAGCTCAAATACTTTATGCGTTACAATGAAAAATGTACTCGATTGTTGCATATTAGGCTGAGTCAAGGGACATATACCCTACTTACTTTTAAAAGACGAACACTTTATTTGTATTATTACTTTAAGAACATCATTTGAAGTTTTTTTCGCTCAACTTAACACAAAATTGCATGAAACAAATTTATGTTGAATAACTCAAAATCAACTTTATTATGATTATTCCATATTCAAAACATTAGAATCTCTACTTTCTTGATATTGTTGCTTTTGTTTTGATTTAAATAAGAAAGAAATTGACCCTTACTAATTTGATTAGATTATAAATTGATAACTTTCTCTTTCATATCAAAACACATGTGGTCGGTAGTGTGCATTTCATTCGCATATATTTCAATCGTCATCACTGTGGTGGTAATGTGCAATTGAACGTTGCAAAAACGTGATATTATTCATATACTTTGTGTTACGTTCTCACAACGTTGCGCATGAGGCTCAATAACGCATTTTGAAAACTTTAAGTATTAGAACATTTCATTGGAACAAGAGCGTAACTTATTTGTTATGTTGCACTGGAGGTCAAAATTAATTCATAATAAACATCACATACACTGGGGAAAAAATAGGTATACAACGTCATGATTAAGTTTACTTAGCTGCAAGTTTGCAAAGACAAACAGGTCTCGACTTACTCCAATGTTTGTTTTGAATGGTCTTGGCAAACCATTTGAGCAACACCAATGAAATAACTAGTATATCGTATACGTGAAATAATCTCTGTTGTAACAAAATATGCTTTTTGTTACTGCAGATTTACTTAAATGAAACATGAAAACTAAGTGTTGAATATAAAAGATGTTTTGTGTGCTACTTGGGGTGTCAAAACATGTCCAACCAAATGCAAGAAATGTTTCCAATCGATAAAAAGGAACAAATAAGTTATCGACGTTCAGAAGCTGACCACTTTTTGCAATGAGATTCCCCCCTACCCTCCTCCACAAATTTTTAATTTGAACCCCATATATTGCCAGAAGATGTTATTGCTGTCGCCTGCTAGGGCTGGATACTCTGGCTAAACGAAGGAATGTCGCGCAATCTGTATTCGTTGCCAAGCTTCTGTTATCTGAATATGATGTTCCTGAGTTGCTGTCGAGAATCAGTCTATATGCTCCTGCCCGAACCCTTCGACCGAGACCGTTGCTTCACGAAGAACTACAAGCGACTAATCATGCTGCAAATAGTTCCATTGTCGCCATGATCCGTCGGTTCAACGTAGAATCCGACGAATATGATTTCAACACGTACGCCTCAAGATTTCGTCACCGCTTGCTGAACCGTTTTTAACGTTGACTTTTATAAGATTTAAGTACTTCATGTTGACCACAAAGTCCGATGAATTAAAGACAAATACAAATACAAATACAAATACAAATTCAACATCCAAATTCAACAAAAATCAGAAAATATAAAATCTATCTTCTTGCATAAATCAAACAATATCATTTGTACATTGGCACTGTCAAATTGACACTACCACCTAGTCTAATCTCCTGTAAATCCCGTATTAAATAATAACCGGAAATCTAATAAAAATAAAAGAAGTTTTGATTCAAATCTAATCCTTTGCCGATTGCTCTAGGAATTCACTTTGATTTCCATCACAATGAATCTTATTTCTATCATTCAAGTAGAAAACTTACCTCTTATATACGGGAATCACACAACAGAGCACACCGTCGTCAGACAAATGGCATAAATCCATTTCGAAAGCTTTGTTGGCTTCCACCGATGCTGCGATGAATGGTGTTGATTGGATGTATGAAACTGAACAAAAAAAGAACAGCAACTCTCTGTTTTGAAGGCTCAGAACTGGCAGCGGCCTGGATAGAAAGAACAATATAAATTTAATTAAAAATCCGTTTCCATAGTGTGCTTGGTATTAACAAGGTTTTCCATTTTATTTCTTTTTATAAACATCAAAGTCCAATCGACTATCAGTGATTGGAGAAAATATTTTGTTTTTACTATTCCGGTTCAGTTTGGTGATAGATGTGGTAAAACATCGGTTGTTTTAGCTTATAATACACTTTATTTCTTCGTTTTTCCTATCGATTGAATTTATGAAAATACAAGAATGAGTAACATTCATTAGTCATTAATAGCAGTGATTGAAGCTGAAGGCAGTTGATTTGATGTCTATTCTTAAGTATGCGACGTGTAGAATCTTGTCACACGATTTACTTAATTATTCTGACATAATCCGGTATGGCAGTCGCGATATTTTTTTGAAAAATGTCGAATTGTCGATACCAAACTTTTTCCCGATCCACCTGTGTGTCTAGATAATCATTGTTGAGAAATTTTGCACATGTAAACATTACACTTTGAGCTTTTGTTAACCAAAATTTTATCAATTTTTATCCATGCAATAAAAATGAATACGCAAATGAAAGTATTGCATTTTTTTCGAGTACAACCTTTAATCCAGGATTGTTTGATTGATATGTGGAAAAACTAAGTATTATCAACGCTATTGCTTTGCACAGACTTCGTTAGCAGGAAGGCCTACGTTTGATCCAAGCTAGTGAACTCCCGAATAGGTCGTTGAAGCAGAGTACAACAATAAACGAGCGCACTCGCTAAGTGGCAATGTTTTTGAAAGACAACGAAACACACTTGAAAATAGATTTTGGACAGCATTTTCGTTACGAATTATATTTAGCCACAGTACGAAGTTGAGTTAGATAAATTATTAATTAGTATGCCAACCAACGCCCTGCGGCTGTTGAAACACCACTTCACACCAAAATAGTTTTAAAAAGTCACATTGTGATCCATCCTGATTCCAAATGAACAATTTCCTTCAAAGACTAATTGGCAGATTGCGTTAAGGCATAATAGTTATGGAAATAGTTTTAATACGGAGCCGAAAAGATGATTACGGAAAACAAATCCATGAAACAAATGTTCCTTAAATCTTTTACACACCTTGACGAGCAGTCGGAAGCTTGGCCACAGCCGTAGAAAAAAGCGATGTTGGGATATTCTCCAGTTCCTTCTTCGATTTGCTGCTTCTCGGATTTGGCCGCAAAATTGTTGGAGTAGATCCAGCATTTAAGTTTGGCCGTTCTAGCCAATTGTATTGAATTGTGCCAATTGTGCTGAATCCAAATACCTTGACTTTCCCTCTTAAGACCCTCCATTAGATCTTGTGCAACATTTGATCCATCAAGTGTTCGTACATTGACCCACACTTTTTTCAATTCGTGATTTTATTTGACTGTCATAGCATAATATTCTACGATTGATCATAACTCTGAAGTGTTTGGAGGATTAAGTTACGAATTTGACCTTTTTTTCCTTATACCAATCCAGCACGTATTATTAGTAGTGGTATTGGTGGGTTCGACTGTGGCCTGTAGCAAATGAAGGTGACGTTTTGTGTAGACATTCCTTTAAGTACATTTGGGCATTCACGGTTTTAGTCGTAACGAATGGAACTCTTGGCATCTGGCACACGCAAATCGCACTCCTAACCTTGAATTTCTTTGAAAATTTCTAGATGTTTTGCATCCGTTGGTGCAATGAGACATCGAGCTTGTCTCTTGTAGTTTAAAACTGATGAACTGAATCTGCTAAAAGTACGCCCATATGTTGGTTACGCACTACGCAACAAGAGACTGCCCAAGGTAGTCAAACAATTGTTGACCAAACAAGGGTTCAAGGAGTCGCCAGTCCCTTGTCATGTGAAACACGCGGCCATCTGGTCGTAGTCTTCAGAAAGTCCTCATTGGGATCGACTGGCCATCACGTAGGCTATTCTCTCGGGGCAATTTGTTGAGAACAGTCCTGCAGATATAGGTAATCTTGCACTGGTGATGTGTTCTTATCACATCACATAATATCACTTCACAATTGGAAAAAATGATGATCCCCTAAAAGCAGCGTTGCGAGTTCATTTAGCGCAAGCACCTGGAAAATCCTCAACTCTTTCATCGAAACATCCGACAACTATTCGAAATCGTGCAGTCAACGGTGAGTCGTGTGATTGCTGCGTTACTACGAAACCCTGAGCATCGAACGGAAGGAGAAATGTGGTCAGAATGGATGTTCTATTAGTCATCAGGGATCACAAGCGTGTCGTGAAAGCATTAAGGCGGAACTTAATGCTTCAGCTGGGGATGTGACCAAAAAGTTAAATCTGTCCAAGTCTTTCGTTAAGAGAGCCAAGTACCGGAAGAGACTGCATACGTACAAAGTGCCGGAGGCTCCAAATCGTGACGAATTGCAAAATACGGTGAGAAGTTCACGGGCCCAGAAACTGTACACTCAGATGCTGACGATGCCTCATTGTGTCATCATGGATGATGAGACTTATGGCATTGCGGACTTCCAGCAGCTTCCGGGGCTACTGTTCCTTACCGTTCAGCACATGTTTGATGTTCCGGAGGAAGTAAACAAGCAGAAACTTTTATACTTTTCCAAGAAAGACATGATTTGGCATGCGATCTGCTCATGTGTCAAACGGAGTGCGTACCTTAAGGAGTATCTACAGAAGCGTTTGCTTCCTCTGTTGAAGCAACACGAGAGACCTACGATCTTCTGGCCGGATCTAGCTTCATGCCACTATTCAAATGTTGTCCTGGACTGGTATGATGTCAACGGGGTCACGTTCGTACTCAAGGACATGAACCCTCCCAACGAACCGGAACTAAGGCCCATAGAAACATACTGGGCTATTATGAAGCAATCACCACGGAAGCATCCCAAGAAGGTCATATCTGAAGAAGGCATGAAGAGAAAATGGGTTTTCGTACAGAAAAAGCAGCAGGCAGATGTTGTACAGAAGCTTATAAACATTAGGTTATGGTATTGAAATTGAATGATAAAACAAAAGCAAAAAGCTAACGTATGAGTTATGTTTTATTGTCTGAAGGTTTGAAAAGGATCGGTCAACTAGGTAATTTTCTACAGCATTTTTCCCATGATGCAATTTAATGTGGGGCACCCTTTAATTGGCGCCCGAAAGCTTCTCTCCCTGTTTTCTTAAGCGCTTTTGCGACGATGCTTTTGTACACTTTCTTTTTTTTCTGATCGGTGGTCAGACGTTCTCTGAGACCTTGGATGAAACGGAAAATAGTACACTCAGGCAACAAATGATTATGATTTTCATCAGATCTATCATATGAAGCGATAAATTTTCTCAGTGTAGAGTTCACGATTTTCGACTTGGATTTTCAGAATGCACATGAAAAAAACCTTTAGCGAGTCCGACTCTTCTTGTGCCTATCGGATCGTTATCGAGAATCATTTTAATGAGGTTGTCGTCAGACATTCTAAAAACATGCCCAGCCCGCTTTACGATTTAGAATCCCTCTCTGGTTCGATATCAGCCGCTCCTAACATGGATAACAGACGCTGCTTTGAGCCGCTCCTGACATGGAAAACAGATACTCAGATAGACTTCCCCTATCGAGAAAGATCAACCTTCCTTTCCTGTCAACAAACGACCGAAGTCCCACTGAGGTTGGTTACCCGATCTTAGTCCAGTTGGCACCACGGGGAGGTTTTTTTTTCCGTCGGCCTATTTCTTCACATGGTGACAATCACCGACACCAGGAAGACGACTCCTCCACCTGGATCCTTCCTTTCGACTCATGAATATGAGCCGGGACCAACGGCTTTGCTACCCTTCCGAAGGAAGACGTGACCAGATTTTTTCGGTTCAGAAAAACCACCGACGTCGACTGGGATTGAACCCAACCCACTGGGGTGCCCAGTAGCAGTCACGCTTACCACCCAGACAACCAGAATGCACGTATATTGAAAGTTGTCTGTATGATATACAAACATATATGTAAGAAAACAAATCGTACAGAATGCAAAGAATATGGCTTATACGTGCAAAAGTGGAGGCCATATACGTGCAAATTCCATTGTTTTCTTTAACGAGTTGATTTGATATTGTATGCGATTGAATTTGTAATAACAAATTCGACTTAAACAGCTTTGCGATGTTTATCCGATGTAGTTTGTAACGCAGTACGACGAATAAATGACACATCGTATATAAGTCGAGAATTTGCACCTGTTACGATTTAACTTAAATATAACACGACAAAGGCCACAATTAATTGCGATATTGACTTAAAATATAGAAATATACGATACTATTTGAACACTGCTATACGACTTGTGGTTGTCTGGGCACTACACCACTGATGCCAGCGAACGGCAATGTTACAAGGAACGAACGTGGTACGGTAATATATCTACGAACATGTGCAGAAGTTGACAGGATCCAGAAACCATTCCTTAAGAAAGTTGACGTGGAAACTGGTCGGTTGAAAAACGAAAAAGCAGACCAACTTTCAAGTGAGCTATTAAAATACGGTGGTGAAGCACTGGCAAGGGATGGATGGAAAATATCGTGTGTCCCATCTATGAAAAGGGTGACAAGCTGTATTGCTGCAACTATCGTGCAATCACGCTACTGAGCGCTGCCTACAAGTTGCTCTCCCAAATTTTATGCCACCGCCTATAGCAAAGGAGTTCCCCAAAAAATACTAAGTGGGATTCATGGGTGCCAGCGCTAATACGGACCCGATTTTCGCGAATCGGCAAGTGCTGCAGAAATGTCGCGAATACAACGTGCCCACACACCATCTTTTCATAGACTTCAAATCAGCATATGACACAATCAACCGAGATCAGCCATGGTAGACCATGCACGAATATGGATTTCCTGAAAACCTCACGCGGTTGCTGAAAGCTACGATGGATGGTGTGATGTGTGTTGTCCGATTCTCAGGGCCCCTATAGAGTTCCTTCGAATCTCGAAAAAGGCGATGGCAAGATGATGGATTGTCGTGTTTGCTATTTAACATTGTATTGGAGGGTGTGATTCGAAGAGCTGGGATGGACACGAGTGCCTCGATATTTAGGAAGTCTGTCCAACCATTTGACTTCGCCGACGACAATCAAGTAGAAGGTGACCTGTGAACCCTTCGCAGACGAGGAGCAGCCATAGATTGAATTCAATGGAGACAAAATCTGTGCACAGCAGGTCTTCGGCCTTGGTCTGATTGGTAAGGCAAGTAAGGTGTGTTGCAATATTAATGTGGACAACCTCTAAGACCTCCAGTCCATGGACGTGCAGTTAGCCCCCAACAACATCTAACTGCTATTGGTCAATAACTGTAAAATGGTGCAGCGGGCTGGAATCATCGTAGGAAATCCTGTCATTGCTTCAAAGTGCGAGTGATGATCGACGACCAGCTAAGCTTGAGCTGTCTTTGGGAAAGTGGCAAAGGCTACCCACGCGGAGGTGCAAATCAAGCCCAATAACAGTGGATCAAGCAACAGCAAGAGGCTATAAGGAATGGAAGCCCAGTCTAGGTTTCAGCGCGGGAAACCAATCAGTACCGAGCAAAAAACACGACGAATCATTTCATTGCCATGTGAGTCGTGAGCATTTACAGGACCATCTTGTCGGCAGCAATATTCGTAATTGTATGAATAATCCCGACTGGAGTTACCCTAGCAGAGGTCAAAGAGTGCTACAAGAAAATTAAACGAAAACGACTTTAGAAGACCGTGCGAGTGGTCTCAATGGCGAAGTGGCAGCAGGGAAGGAACACAGCAGAGAACGGCGAGTGGACACACAGGCTGGTACTGGTTCTGTTGTCCTAGGTGAACAGAAAACATGGCGAGGTTAACTTTCACATGACGCAGTGCCTGTCAGGTCAGGTAACCCCTGCGCAGAGCTGTGCATTTTCATGACGGTTATAAGACTATGACCATCATCTTCTCATGATCATTAGAACTCATGGCTATCAAAATTCATGGAATTTCCCCAGAAGGCTATTTCTTCACGTTTTGTGTCTATCTGATAATTTGTCCACGGAACGGTCATTCCGGAACAGGTTCCCGTCGGGTCTTGACTCACGATGAACAAAACTTGCCAAAAAATATTGATAAATATCCAACTGAAGAAATTTAATGAATTTTGAAACACATATTGCCAGGTTTTCCTTCTGAAAATATTCATGGCTACTCGAGGCTCCACGGGAACCTGCTCCAAAATGGCAGGTCCGAAGAAAAATTATCAGATGGCCAATAAACGTTGATAAATATCCTCCTGGCGAAATTTTTTGAACTTCGATACCCATATTACCAGGGTTTCCTTCTAAATATGTTCATCACCGCTCGAGGCCAAACGGGAATCTGTTCCGAAATGACCGACCCGAGAATAATTCCTTAGATGGCCAAAAAACGTTGAGAAATAGCCTTTTGGAGAAATTTTCTGAATTTTGAAACCCATATAGCCAGAGTTTCCTTTTGAAAATGTTAATGGCCACTCGAGGCTCCACGGGAACCTGACAGGACCGAAAACAAATCATCAAATGGCCACTAAATGTTGACAAATATCCTACTGGAGATATTTCATGAATTTTGATGCCCGCATTCCCAAAGTTTTCTTCTGAAAATGTTCACGGTCTCTCGAGGCAACACGGAAACCTGTTACAGAATGGCTACTCCGGGGACAATTCGGCTTATGCCCCAGAATGGAATAGACATAGTTTTTAAGAATTTTTCCAAATATTTTGACATCCATTCCCGGAAATTCAATTTATATTCCCATATAGTGTCCCCGTACCGCACCACAGCCCCGGACACCAGAATTCGGGGAACCAAATATTCCAGATGGTCACGGTGCCAAGAGAATTAAAATCGGTCAATAAATGCCAGAGTTCCAATCATTTGAATTTGGTGGATACCCAGGTACCCTGTCGTACAGCTAAAGGGAAAAAAAATAGAAGTTTCCCCCCTTCGGCTACTCTGCAAAATATTTTTATTTAAAAAATTTCCTTCCGTTTTTCACAAAGATGTCAGTGAATTTCAGCTTCCTGTTGAAAAAAAAAAATTGTAGAGTAAAACCTGAAAAGGTACCCAGGCCAAACACATAAGGGTTAAAGGAAACAAAAACAACAACTAAACCTTCAATCGTAAGCTTAAGCTGCGGACATATCGCCACTGACGGGGTAACGTCTGCTGAATTTGACGGTAGAAACAGCGCTACTAGAGATGACCATCATGATCGTCTGTTTACTAGAGAAGTAAAATGACGGTCAATTTCTATGACGGTATATTTATTCTTGGTGATACGATCGTATCACATAACCGCCCAAACACAATGATAACGGAAACGGAACGGAAAACGGCAATTTTGACAGTTGCTGCAAATGACTTCGATATGTCCAATTAGAATCGGCTTGGATCTAGCCTGTTTTCTATCCGACAAGCAGGCATACTCAGATCGGGCTTTGCCGTTTTCCGTTGCCGTTATCATTGTGTTTGGGCCATAACACTTGTACAAGACAAAGAAAATGAGTGAGAAACGCGAGAGAAAAATATCTCTCGGTTGTAATTTCATGATGATGAAAAGTTTGAGAGAGTGAGAGGCTCTTCTGTTGCTTTGATTGTCAATGGTAAGAATCTCATTTGTCAATTTTAACGCTGTCAGTACCGTGATGGAACTCAGCACTGCCCCTGCGCAGTCCCCGGTTTGAATGGTTGCGTAGTGCGGTTTTTGATAGTCCACGGTATGACTCAATGGAATATGCTATGATTTCCATCGGGGCAGACACCAACCTAGACAAATACCCGGAACACGATTAACGGAGCCATTTCGCAATTGTGATGGTTCTACAGTGCAAATGTCCTGCAGATCAAGTGAGTGGGTACATGAGAGCTTCGAGGAAGTCTCTGTAGGTATTGGACTGATCCGTCACCGGGACAGCTCACCGTGGTCCAATTTCCACTGGCATGTAGCTCTTTGTCGGCGTAGGGTAGATTCACCTGTCGGGAACTACTCGAGTCGATTGTGTTGAGGTTGGGTTATATGGCTCAGGAATCAAGTAGGAGGTAATTGGCTCATAGAGAAGCTGACAGCAGCAAAACAGATCTAAGTCAGATCAGAGCTGCAGTGCAGATGGAGAAAAGACCAGCGGTCCGGCAACACCGGTGCACAGATCAGATGCAAGTGTCCCGCAGAGGCTGTGAAGGAGAACACATCTTGACAGTCAGCTATTCCATATCGGTACACGTCACGATGAGTACACATAACGGCTTTTAGAAGTGGAATGGTGCTTGCGACCAAAGCTGAGAGATGAAGAGAAAATCATTAGCACAGAAGTACTCGTTTACTACTTTTTGACTCGTTTTCGCCAAAAGTGGAGTCACTGATGCATGAGTAAAATGTAACTATGATTAACAAGTCTACAATTCTAAGACATCGGCTTATATCAGATGGATTAAATGTGGTAAATTAACGATATGTGCAATAAATATATAGTCTTTGAGTGTAAGAGCTGAGTAGATATTAATTATAGTGTACATGGATTGCATTAACTTGTCCTAGCAAAAATCATATGAGTTTTTTAATACGTTTTATGTGAAAAGGTGCATGGCAAATGTTGACCGATTTAAGTGCCAATTCTAATAATAAAAATTATTGAATCCTAGAGGGTTTGAGCTGTTTAGTGGAATACTTGTAACTATAAATTAGAAGAAAAATTAGTAATCTCCATTTAATTCCAACTACCTTTGCTTATCTTCGACAGATACGCGTATTTCGTCTACAATGTGTAGACTTCTTCAGTGTCTCGTACTAATAACTCGACTAAATTATTGATTTATTTTCAGTGCATGAGTCAGTAGACAAAATTGGACAGCTCTATCAGTCCAACTCTAATCGTGATGGCAAAAACAGTGAAGCAACTCCGTTCAGAAGTGTGCCCGTTCAAAGAACGGCACCCCACCGCGTCGAAAACAGACATCGTGTGGCGCTTTTTGAACGCCGGATACGCGCTTTCCGGCATCTAAAACGTCTTGGCACTATTAGACAACAATCAGAGCAACAAAAGAAAGCTCGGTTCCTGACGGCCGACGACCCTAAGCGGCAAGAAGCTCTAAAGGATGCTAAAGAGGACGACCGAGGGAAAAGTTGCTACATCGCTAAGTGCGTTTGGCCGGTATTTTCAAGCGATTCACCATCTCAAGTTGATATTGAAAGTGTTGTGCGGGACGTACCCAGCGATGTGATTAACGTGAATGTCTTTGCTGTCGACGTTCAGGTGGTTCTTTCGGCGATACGCAAGATTAAATCCTCCTTCAATCCTGGACCTAGCGTGATTTCTTCTGCTGTGTTGAAAAAATTCTCCGACATTTTAGCTACTCCACTTTCTCTGCTTTTCAACTTATCACTCCAGCAATCAAAATTTCCAATGTAGTGAAAGTGCTCTACTATGTTTCCAGTTTTCAAGAAAGGAGACAAAAGTGATATAAGAAATTACCGTGACATTACTTCACTCGGTGTGGAATCAAAAGTATTTGAGTCGCTGATCAACGACAAATTGTTTGCTGCCTGCAAGAATTACATCAATCCCGGCCGCTCTGTTGAAACGAATCTTGTCAGCTTTACGTCGTTTTGCATGGAGAATGTATGTAAAAAACTCCAAGTCGATGTTGTCTATACCGATCTCAAATCTGCCTTCGATAAAGTTAACCATGACTTACTGCTTGCAAAACTGGAGAAAATTGGTTGTTCCATTGCTTTCTGCAGCTGGCTTCGATCTTACCTTCTGCAACGTTTAGTATTGGAAACAATTCATCGGACTATTTTTCGAACCATTCCGGAGTTCCCCAAGAAAGCACTCTGGGTCCATTGCTGTTCTCGCTTTTCATAAACGATGTTTCCCTCATATTGCTTAATGGAGGTTTTCTGTTGTTGTTTGCTGACGACCTTAAAATTTATCTGGTTGTTCGAAGCCTAGCAGACTGCTATGAACTACAGAAACTTCTTGAAATATTCAGTAATTGGTGCGTGCGAAATATGTTCTCAAGTAGCACACTACAGTCATAATTAGTTGTAGTAACTTGATTATGACTTAGCAAGTAATATTTATGTTATCTAAACCGAGTGGCAACAAGTGTGTTACTAGGGATGGTTCTCAAAATGTTGCGTAATAAGTTTTGGTCAAACGAATAATGCCATCCAGTTTGATTATAGTATTGCTGGATCTCCACTTCAACGGGTTGATCATGTTATAGACATCGGAGTTGTATTAGACGAAAAACTAACCTTTACTCGTCACTTCTCAGGTACAATTGATAAAGCCAATCGCCAGCTTGGGTTCATGTTCAAAATCTCCAATGAGTTTTGTGATCCGCAGTGTTTCAAAGCTCTTAACTGCTCGCTGGTACGCTCTTTTCTTGAGTTTGCATCTGCTGTATGGAACCCCTACCAGGCTGTATAGAGTGCGCGGTTTGAAGCTGTCCAACGCAGATTTGTAAGATATACTTGCCTACTTACGCCGATCGCTGTCGCCTGCTAGGGCTGGATACTCTGGCTAAACGAAGGAATGTCGCGCAATCTGTATTCGTTGCCAAGCTTCTCTTATCTGGATATGATGTTCCTGAGTTGCTGTCCAGAATCAGTCTATATGCTCCTGCCCGAACCCTTCGACCGAGAGCGTTGCTTCACGAAGAATTACAAGCAACTAATCATGCTGCAAATAGTTCCATTGTCGCCATGATCCGTCGGTTCAACTTAGAATCCGACGAATTTGATTTCAGCATGTCCACCTCAAGATTTCGTCACGGCTTGCTGAACCGTTTTTAACGTTGACTCTTATTAGATTTAAGTACTTCATATAGAAAACAAAGTCCGATGAATCAAAGACAAATACAAATTCTTTCATCAATCTTTGCACGGTGTCCATTTTCATCGAAGCAGTTATCCGCTTAGAATGAAATTTTTGGATCGTTGCTTCCTCTCCACCAAGATTTCTGAGGTTTCCCTTGAACATTGACCAGTATGTTTCAATCGGGCGGAGATGTGGGCAATTTGGTGGATTACAATCCTTGGGAACGTAAATTACGTTATTTTGCTCGTACTTAGTGAGTGTATCTTTTAGTGTAACGACAGCTGGCCAAATCTGGCCAGTACAAGGATTGAGTCGCATGATTTCTCAGGAAAAGTAAGAGCCGCTTTTTGAGGCATTCTTGCCGGTAAATCTCAGCGCTTACGGTATCTGTGGTTAAGAAAATCTGAGATTGTAGCCCACAGGAACATATTGCTTGCCAGACCAGATATTTTTCAGGGCATTTGATTTTATACTTCAGTTTTAGATATTCAGGGGGATCTTTTCGGTTAGTTGCAGTGTCAAATTCCGTTTTCGAGAGATATTTGAATTTTTTGAAGTAGTATGTTTCGTCATACATGTGTTGTCATGTACTTTGTGAAAAGTTGGTGTAAAGCTTTCTGAAGCGCGTTTTTGCCGATTTGTGTTGCTTTGCGTTATGATCTGGGTATGTTTGAACTTTGAATGATCTCAATTCAGCATTAGATTTCACTTTTTGCACAAAACTGGTTGACATTTGCACTATTTTCGCAACTATTCCTGTTGACACCTTCGGGTTTGCCTGAAAAGCAACACACAAGCTTTATAACGGTTGAAAATACTTTTATATTACTATATTTGGTTATAAATAAGTTTACTCAACATAAAAGCATGAAGATGTACTACTCGGGTAAGAACTTGTGTTGCTTTGTACATGTTCACCATCACTTCCAGCTTTCCTTCCAACAGTAAGATCCTCTTTATAACGTTTAATCACATCAGCAAAAGTTGATTTGGGCATATTTAACGTTTTTGCGATGAATCGAACAGTAAAATTGGGATTTTACAAATATATGTGGAAGATAGATATCCTGCTTGCCAGTTCAGACGGCGCCATCTGGAATAAAGCTCTTGTATACAATATGTGTGATTCACGTATGTCTATTTATAGGTTATGTTCATAACAAGCTTCATTCCATTTCGTAGTGATTTGACTAAGACACAGGATAAATGCTCTGATCAAGCGAATCTATAATTTCTTTTCAGGACGATTCTCTAAATGTAATGTACTTTAATTAAACACATATCAGAATAATGACGTACGCAGCACTACTAATCGAAGAAAGTACTGAAAGCACATATCATCATCTCTACTTTGAAATTCTTTAAATTTTACTATACAGTTCTAATTACTGTCAGTGAAAGCCATACTTATCAACGCCACACTCATGACCTATGTGTAGCAAACTTTTACCGGCAGTATCCAAATACACCAAAGGAAAAAAAAAACTTTCCTAATGAAACACATACTGTACCGGAAATCTCCATAAAGCAGTATGGTTGACCACCGTCATATGAATTGGATACTGTAAGCACAACCACTGGCACTGGTTGGGTTCTGTCTAACTTTTTGACCGTTTTATTTTACCCCCAATGTTTCCGAGCGGAACGAGATATGTTCACTGATGTATGAATAAATTCTTCCTCTGACCTTTTTTTGCCCTTATATGGTGGGAATGTAGCCGACTCTCATCATAATATGCCAAGATGCCACTTCCTCAGTTATTGATAGAAAACACGATTGTTTTCCTTCCACGAACTGGTAGTTGAACCCGCTCCGCTTAGAGCCTTTTCCAATTAGGCTACGAGGTCCACAAATATGTATTTTTACCATTCCTATAAACTGAAACTTTATCCAAGTATTCAGCCAACAACTGGAAGTATGTCGAATAGGTTTAATTATATAGAGAAAGGACTGTGTGGCCGAAAATACTTGACTCGAGATGGCATCCTATTTGCCCATTTTAGCAGACGTATCTATTTATAGATATTAATTATGAGTAAGGGTTTCGGTGTGACAACCCTCTCGAGCATCTTGTTATACGTATTACATACAATGAACAGCCTCTGGTTTCACTTGTAAGACTGACTTATTGGTATCTGAACTTGCGTCGAATCATTTTTACTGACAATATTTGGCGATGACTACTCTTTTCGTTAAGAAAAAAAAAAAGGTTTTTAAAGAAGCAGTGGAATCTTGCGTTAATCGGGTTGCTGATTTTCCGCCAGCGATACATGACGAGGAAATCTTTCGAGATGGAAATATTCTTGATTCTCCTAAGCGTAGAACGGTATCATATGAACCCAGCAAATTATAATAAGTTTTAATCCACTTTATTTATCACTTCGAATGCACCTCGGACAATTAATTAATATCCAAAACACAGACCAAGAGTGATTTACCTTGCACAAGATATTTCACGACGAAGAAGGAACAAAAGCTGGGAGTACTCGAAATACCATCCTTTCGACGGACTAACAATTATCGATCGTCTATTTTTCGCATTCAATCGATTATCGAATTTCACTTAACAATTGTTTCGACCGCAAAGTACACCACAAACTTTATCTTCTTCATTTGAAACTTTTCCAATCATGGCAATGGATAATGCATGGTAGCAAAACAATTGCGGAGATGGCAACAACAGAGTGCGTTTTAAGGCGAAAAGTATGTGCGGAACATATAGCTAACTGCAGTTTTCCTAGATTTCACTCCAAACAATATGAGACATGGCAAGCAAAATCTGCCAAATCATATACAAATTTTAATTTGTCAATTCAGATTTTTTTTTGAGCTTTGTGATGTTTATTCTCTTCTCCAAAGATGTCGTTTTGTTATAGAAGTTGCTGATTTTAGATTACAACAAGGTTTCCCGTGGTGATTTTTCGTTGTTTATTGCATAAAAATACATTGAAAGACATTCTGATGTCCCAATAATATCTAAACTCAAGAACGGGAACAATTGGTAAAATTCGACATAGAAACAAAAAAATGCCTGCAGAACCAGATATATTCAGCGCCAAGTTCGGGAGGCCAATGATCTCTCCATGGCTGCTGTAATCCGATACGGCGAAACGCTAGACGGAGCATCAGGTTATTACGTATAGTTCAAGGCATTTTTTTCAATTTTTCCCGGCCGGAAATTCTGTATGACCTACCACAGAGTCAGTGATCAATGGAGCCCTAGTCTCGTTACTTTGTACAGATAATGGTTTCAGATGAATCTAACTACATCTACAGTCATTACTGAGTAAGCGAATTCGATTTCTCTTGGTAATCTGCGGAGCGTTGCATGAACTTGCGCGACTGAAAACCGTCCCATAAAGAAAGGGCATATCTTCAGCTCGATAAAAAGCTTGTGTATTTTATTTATGTTAACTTTTGTTTGGCTTTTCAACACAGGTTATCAACAGTTCATAAAAGGTTTTTCACGATTTTTTCATGAACAAGCAAGCTCTTGAACTTTTCCTCTAACGTTATTAATAAGGTTCAGCACAAATTGATTTAGAAACGATTTTAGACGCTCTTTTCCAATTTCTTTTGAACTTTTCCACTTTATCAGCAGCGGTTTGTAGTTAGCCGCGATTTAGCCTCAGAAACTTGTATGCTGTTGTAAGGTTCGACTGAGGCTAACTACAAATCGATCAAGGCTAAGATTTTGGTACATTATAGAGAAAAACTAATGATTACAATCGAAAGAAAATGAAATTTCCATTCCGGAAAATGTATCAAAACTATTGACTATTTCACATTTTCATATTGTTTTAGGATAATTACTTTTCCTCCATACAGCTTGCATACAACTGCTCCCGGTACAAGTTCTAAGGCTAACTACAGAAATCTGCCCCGGGGGGGGAAATCGGCTCAAATCGTTAATTTGATGAAATTTGTAAGCACGAATGCCCGAAATCAATGAAAAAGTGGCATAAAAATAAGAAATGAAGAGAAATAGTTTTTCTACAATTTCCAAATTAATTTTAATAACCCGATTAATCAAATTTAGCATACCTAGTCTTAGTAAAACATCGAGGCTTAGATTTCTATAGAACGTACAACCAAACTAAGCTCACTGATTGATAGTCTGAACACAAATTGATAGATTTGTGCACATGATTTGAAAATTGAATCATACTGTACTAAAAATATTC
>JASCZW010000522.1:0-148332 GCA_034211315.2 Aedes japonicus | reverse complement strand
AATTCGTCGTTTATTTTTCCATCGGAAGACATTTCCACCTGATCCATTCCGCGCAGTGACATTCTGCGATTCATTCTTGATCGTCAACAGGTAACGATTAGTAATTTACCAGTGGCCGGTTAGTCATTTTATAATGGCCACAGTCACGTGTTGACCCGGCTAGACCCGACAAATGAATTCCGAATTGGGAATTCAAGTGGAGGTACTTCACTTCGATTTCGATTGGTGCAACCGTAAATGAGAAGTAAACCATTTGCATACATTAGGTTGGATGTTGATAACAAAACGGACTGGATGTGACGCACATCTTATGCATACAGAAGCGTGTTCGTGTTGAAACGATATTCGTAAATGGATTGGATGTTACCTGCAAGATCAATTACAACCACGTTACAAGTGCCCAAAGTTCATGTTTGTTAGTGATTTTTTTTTTCTATCAGGTCTTTCACAAAAATGTATTTAAGAAACAGTACGGCATTTTTGGGATTTCCGGCAAGGAAACAAATCACGGCATAGATTCTGGAATTTCCTTGAGTCAAATGCACCCGGTTAAAAAATCGTCGAATGCAGTCTATTTTCTTCGTGTTCATTTAAAACCATTAGGCAAAAACCAAAGCAGTATTTTAAAACAGTTGAATTAAAATGAGATCCTTTTATTTGACTCTTCTTGATTTTTTTTTTACGAATGAACCAATTGAAATATACAGTGAATATATCAAAGTTCACTTATCATATGGATCATGACTATTAACTCATTTCAATAATTTCTAGAGATTTCAAAGTACTAACTCAATATTAAGGTGAAATTGGATCGTTTCATGACTGCTTGTTCATCGGTTTTAAGTAAAGCAATGCCAAGTTGTCAAAACTCGCCAGCGTGCAGATATTTACAACAAGTTTCGTTATTTTTAGAGGTATCACAAAGTATGATTCTTTAACCAACAAGTACAACGTTTTCAAGATATTACTAAAACATGGTTTATTCAAATTCAGAAAAAGATAATCAATTTCAGCGCCAACATTCCAACAGCCAACCTGCTTTTGTAAACAATGGCTTTCGCAGTCATTTTCTCTTGAACATATGGTCACAAATACAAATTAAGCACTCTTTAAGGAAGAGGAGCTCTATCTCTATCCGTTGATACATTCAATTTGAAGAAGTTGTATTCAACTTCCGATAAATTAGCAGACAAAGTATTTGTTTACAAAAGCAGATTCGCCCTAATCAAATGTTGGCGCTGATTTGGTATAAATAACTTTTTTTAGAGGAACTATTAACGCGAAGTTATTGGTATTACTTTGTATTATTATTTTTGAAATTAACTTATACAAAACTTTCTTTTCTTTTCATCTTTTCCATTCAGCACTTTTCTTTTCAATTCTATGTAAACCTCTTGATTTCTTTCTAAATTTATAACGTTACTCACACCTACACACTGTATCGATTCGAATGGCTACAACAATTATATCTATGGCAGGTAAGCAACCTATTTGTCATCCATTTGTCGCAAGCATCCCGGCAATTCTTACAGCGAATGTAAGACGAATGAAACCTTCGTGCAATCGACAAAATTGTTAGAATTATTCAACTCTCTGGTCTGAAAGTCGACATCAGCTTTGACATCCCCTTCTCATTGATTGTTAACCACAAGAGAATCTTCTTCGGGAATTTCGTGTACTTCACGTCGCTGCTCGCCTCCTTCCTGGTCTCCTGCCAGTTATTGCCGTCGAGCGACAGGTCGTCGATGATCAAAACCACATTGCGCTTCACAGAGAAGACATCACAGTCAGTCGCTGCTTTTGGGTGGCGGCTTAACTTCCGACACAGCTGGCCTTTACTTCCGCTTACTCATGACGTTGTCAATATTGGCCAAATACTTTTTGACCGTCTAAATGGTCATACCGACCTCTCGGTCCTAGGGAACGTCCATTAATTACGTCACGCAAAAAATGACATTTTATAACCCCCCCCTTGTCACGTTTTTTGTATGAACCTTCAATTTTTTTTTGTATGGATCGTCACGTTCTCTCAAACCCCCCCTCCCCCTTACTGCGTGACGTAATTAATGGACCTTCCCCTAGGCGCGAAAGGATTTCACCACCTTTCCTTCCGTCTTCCACTTCAGCGCTTGCTGCACCTTCTGTTCACGCAAAACCATCGGAAGGTCGGAACTTGGCTCGTGCTTGATGCTCTCACCTTTCTCCAGGAGCACCAGAATATTGTAAATGGCCGCTCGGCTGTATCCGAATGAGACAAAGTGCAGCACCATGACGAACTTCTTTGCTCTGGAGTGGAGCCAGCGGTAATTACAAACCATCGAACGTAAACTGCCGTGAGCGAACTGATAGAGCTGTTATTTATTTTTTGCTGTGTTTAGCCTACTCAAACACTGAAGAAAATCTTACAGTAATTTCACATCGCCAGAACCATTCTGTGCCATTGGCGATATTGGAGCGCGCACTCCCTTTTTTCCAGTCAAGGTGGCGGATCCGTTCCTGCCTTGACCTACCCCGCATGGGGATTTGAGGCAAATTTGTGTTATTATTGTGTGTGTGTGTGTGTGTGTGTGTGTGTGTGTGAGTGTGTGTGTGTGTGTGAGTGTGTGTATGTGTTTGCTTCGAATACTGCCTAACAAAAGCCCTACGCTCTATTTCAAACTACTTCCATTCAATCTCACAGCCTACCTATACTTTCTCTTCACATCTTTGGTTCTAGCAGAAATTGCGGTCCACTACTGGGATCCCACGATGATGGGAAGATATTTCCAGAAAAAAAATATTTTCTCTTTTTATTTAGGGGCTATTCATAAACCACGTAGACTTTTCTGGGGGGGGAGGGGGGAGTTTGATCAAAGTCTACGCTCCATACAAAATTTCAAAAAAATGTATGGAGAAAAGTCTCCGAGGGGAGAGGGGGGGGGGGGGGTCTGAGATTTTCAAAAATGAGTCTACGTGGTTTATGTACAGGCCCTTATGTACAAATTCCCGATACTTTTTTATCATAGTGTATCTGATGAGCGAGGAGCATCGAATTTTAATGAGAAAATTCAGTTTAATTCGAAATGCAGCCACTTGATGGTGTTAGTGAGCAATTTATTTTAAATTTCAACCACAAGAGCAAATAAGGTTTTGAACTTCTGCATCTTTAGATAAATACGTGCTGCTAGCAGTGCTGTAAAAAGTCATTCCGACAATATTGGATTAAACTAACTTGTTTCAAAAACAAGGTATGCGTTAAAATTGTAATACTTGACTAATTCTACAACGTTGCCGAACAGTACAGATCCTTAACTGTAATATCGAAAGTGTTGAATTCACTGCCATGTTCAGATAATACTCTATGGTGAATATGGATTGGAATGGATTGTTTTATTGGAGAGACTTTCAGCCTATGATGAATATATATGATTTGAAAATTCCAGCAAATTTGATATTTTAAAAAACAAACCGAGCGCTTCTTGGACTAAGGTGCCATGCATCAAAATGCGTTTTATCCCAACTTTCAATGAAGCGCAACAAGTTCCGTTAATACAAATTCGTAAAAGGCTGAAACCCAGGACTACTTCACAACGAATAGTTAGTAGAGAAAAGATATTTAAATCTATTAAAAAAAATCCTTTTATACAACTATAGTGACTAAGGTATTTTTAATATAATAGCTTTTGAAAAGCTATAACAAAGCTAATGAATAAAACTTTCTAAGAGAAAACTAAATGATAATTCAAAAGCTTAACCGCCTAATTTCTTAGCTACATAAGCAAGCTGTGAAAACGTAGACAAACAATGTTCGTATAAGAGCTTTTATTTTTCAAAGTATGCAATCGAGAGATAAATGTTATGGTAAAGCTCTGTGTAATGTAACATGCATAAGTACTGTATCGATTTTTTAATTCTGCTTATAGCGTATACAGCTTCACTTGCTTTTATACAATTATAAAACAGCTTATAGGTTGTAAACTTCGGCTAAGGCAACTAAAAATGTTAGTTGGGAAGAAGTATAAAGGGCGATACGGTCAAAATTTGGTCAATATCAACTTGACGTATTTCTTTCAATTTTGCATTTAAAAACCTGAACACCCCTCATTTTGAAGGTGTGTGTGTGTAGAATGTTGCTCCTATTTTGATTTTGGAATTCACTCTTCAGTTGTCAAAATGCCGTCCAAGCAAGAAGAGCAGCGTATCAAAATTTTGCTCGCGCATCGCGAAAATCCGAGCTACTCGCACGCAAAGTTGGCAAAATCGCTAAAAGTTGCCAAATCAACCGTTACAAATGTAATTAAAGTTTTTGGGGAACGTTTGTCGACAGCCAGGAAGTCTGGATCGGGGGAAATCGAAAACCGGAAGCCGCTGAGACGACAAAGAGAGTTCCCGGTAGTTTCAAGCGAAACCCTAACCTATCTCTCCGAGATGCCGCAAATAAGCTGGGTGTATCGTCTACAACCGTGCATCGAGCCAAAAAACGAGCCGGACTATCGACTTACAAGAAGGTAGTGACTCCAAATCGCGATGATAAACAAAATACGACGGCCAAAGCGCGATCCCGGAGGCTGTACACGACGATGCTGACGAAGTTTGACTGCGTGGTAATTGAAGGACGAAACCTACGTCAAAGCCGAGTACAAGCAGCTTCCGGGACAGAAGTTTTATACGGCAAAAGGAAGGGGAAAGGTAGCAGATATTTTCAAGCACACGAAACTGTCAAAGTTCGCAAAGAAATATCTGGTTTGGCAAGCCATCTGTACCTGTGGCTTGAAAAGCAGCATTTTCATAGCTTCCGGGACTGTCAACCAAGAAATTTACGTGAAAGAGTGTTTGAATAAACGTCTGCTGCCTTTCCTGAAGAAACACGGTTGTTCCGTACTGTTTTGGCCGGATTTGGCATCTTGCCATTACGGTAAAAAGGCTATGGAGTGGTACGCCGCCAACAACGTGCAGGTGGTTCCCAAGAACAAGAACCCTCCCAACACGCCAGAGCTCCGCCCAATTGAGAAATACTGGGCTATTGTCAAGCGGAGCCTAAAGAAGACCAAAAAAACTGCTAAGGACGAGCAGCAGTTCAAGGCAAACTGGCTTTCTGCGGCGAAGAAGGTGGACAAGGTGGCTGTACAAAATCTGATGGCAGGGGTTAAGCGTAAGGCCCGGCAATTCGGATTTGGAAAAGCGGAAGCCTAACTGAATATTTTACCTGAATTTTATACTAATTGAACTTGAAAAAGAAATTTAATTTGATTTTTTAAATAAACGATTTCACTGATTTACACGCGTTTTCCCTTGACCAAATTTTGACCGTATCACCCTTTAGAATCTTCTGAAAAGTTCTTTTAATTGTCAATGGTTATCAGGGAACAATTGAATTTGTTATTCAAACCAACATGTAGTGCAATGGAACACACAATTCTGTATCTGAGATCGACTAAAAATAAGCCTCTGGTGTCAGATAGTGAAACTAACAATAGCTGGTTGAAAGGTTTGCTGTAAGGCAGAGGAAGAAAAACAGTTTTTTTTTCGCATTTGCAATTAATTTATCAACGAAATGTGTATAAAATTGTCATCCACGTGAAATAATGTGTTTCCTGTATCGGTATTAAGGCCTGTACTCGAAAAAAAATCACAATTTTTAACCGTGTGTAACAATTTTTGTTCGTGGGTAAAAATTGAATCGAAAATCTGGGTATAACTAGTTTGGAGTGAATTGTTTACATGTGCAAAATTTCATAACAATCGGCTCAGTGGTTATTGAGATGTCATCGAAACAAGAAGAAAATTGCCAGAGAATTTTGCGCGCCGTCATGGAAAATCCGACTGGGACCATGAGATGGATCGGAAGACAACTGGGAATCACCCATACAACTGTGTCTCTGCCCGAGCAGGAGACAACAACATATGAATACCTCATTTTGATCTTGATAACTGGTCTTGGTATTAAAGAGCTCAGATTAAGAGGTAAAATACCCAAGCAAAATACCTAAGAATTTCAAGCAAAATATCTCTCGAATAACAAAACTTGTTATTTTGGATACCTGGGAATACCTTAGAGATACTATTTTGGTATTGTCTTACCTCATTTTGGTATTCGCATTACATTGTGGGAACAAGTTTATGGTATTATCCTCAGGTATTTTACCTCTTAATCTGAGCTGCCAAATACCAAGGCCAGCTATCAAGTTATTCGGTCCTGCTCGGGTGGTGGTAAAATCGTTTAAGGAGTCCTAGACGACCGAGCGACGGGCTGTAAGTGGATGAAAATCGAAGACAGCTGATCCTGTGAAGGCCCGGAAGGTGTTGGATTATTTCAAGTGTACTCCGAACCTTTCGATTCGCGACGCGGCTCTGAAGGCAAAGTGTTCCGTCTGGTTCGTTCAGCAAACCATGAAACGAGCTGGGCTTCGTGTATTCAAGGTCCGCAAGGCATCGTACCGGCGTGATCAACACAACACGGCGGCCAAATCCCGCGCGAGGAAGCTGAATCGAGAGTGGTTAACGAAACCGATGCGTGTGGTTATGGATGGCGAAACCTACATCAAGGCAGACGCAAAGCAGATACCGGGGCTGGAGTTCTACGTTGCCAAATCACGGTTTGATGTTTCGGAAGTCATGAGGAAGATAAAAGTGGACAAATTCGCCAAAAAATACTTGCTCTGACAGGCCATATGCCAATGCGGTAAACTGAGTAAACTGTACAGCACAACGGGTACCATCAACAGCGAAATTTACCGCACCGAGTGCCTCCAGAAGCGTCTGTTGCTTTTCCTGCGGTCCCACGGATTCGTAACATTATTTTGGCCGGACCTGGTAGCATGCCATTACGCGCGATCCACGTTGGATTGGTACAGAGACAATTGCCGCCAACCTCCCAAATTCACCAGAGATTCGTCCGGTGGAAAGATTTTGGGCCATAATGAAGGTCAAAGTTCGAAAATCGTCCAAGATGCTTAAGAACGAGCTGGAGTTGAAGAAAGAATCGATGAAAGTGACCAAAAAGGTCGGTACAAAATGTAATGAGGGATCTTCAGGGAAAGGTGCTGGCTTTCAGCAATGGAAAGAAAATTGTATAAATTCATTCCCTAAAAGTTTCAAGAAAATCCGACCTAAAATAATTTTTTGGCGTACACTTTTGTCTGGTGCATTTTTTTTTCGAGTGCAGGCCTTATTGTGAGTCGGTTAGTACGTTCATGTATATTGGTTGAGTAAAATTAATCTTTGTGAAACGTTCCCAGCGGACATGATCACCCTCATCATTTCTGTGTGGTTATTTTGGCTTAGGAAGAGTTCTCGTTTGTTGAGTTCCCGATAATAGTTTGCAGAGTATCCTTGCTAATATACCTTACTTTGAGATTCAAAATTGTCTTTTTCGATGTAAATAAACGATGTGGATGACGATGATGTGGAAGAGCCTATTTCTAAATTACTCCCATGGCGTTGGGATAAACTCGCGGAGTTCTTTGTAATTCTTGCCATGATCTGCCACGCACTGAACTGCTCAAACTCCGCAGTCAATTTATTTTTAAAATCGAGCCATCTGTACAGTGGGTTTCAGTGAAATTACTCACGGTTTTGATCCGTAAAATTTCAATTTTGCTGAATGATTTGTAAAATGGATTGATTTGGCTCAATCTATTGAGTATCTGTCAAAAAACTACAAGTTTTCGGTATTTAATATAGGAATTTTGCTGAGCATTTGAAATTATTTATCTGATGTAATTTGTAAACTGTGATATGTCATTGCCAGCTCTAAGAAAAAAAAGAAAAAATAACTACCAATTTTCCATAAAATAATTTGTAGCAAAACGTAAAAATCAATGAGTCTGAAATTTCTGCTGAGCCGTTCGGTTAAAATTGTGCATATCAAATCTCCGCCATTTTTGCACGCTAACGCGGTGGCAAATTGCTGGTTAAACTTTTAACGACGCAGAGAAATTTCAGATTCTAAGTAGACTGGGCTTTAAAGACCATGACGAGTCGTTTGACAGTTATTTGAAAATTATGTTAAGAAAATTACAAGATCGAAAAAGTTGTTAAATAGTTAAATAGTAGTTAAATTTTGACAATTCATTAAAAATGTAACATATTTTCATATAAGACACTTGCTCACGACTAATAACCCCATTTCCAAGTGGTCGGTGGGATTTTTGTGATGAAATAGTCGTATTCATTTGAAGAGGGCTAAAATTCATCCTAGGAAATAAGTGTTTGGATGTAATATCTTTCCAGGTGTAGACGCCATCCTCATAAATAATTGCCGTCAAATGGCGAACAGCTTTCGAAACAGGAAAAAATACACAAATTATCTAGTTATAATGTATTTATCGATGCACACTTAAACACACATTTAATTAAAATACAAATCTTCTTTCAGCTCAATTTCGAAAGCCCTAGACGTATTACAAAATAAAACCATTGATCATCTCCACGAGCGTGGAATTTTCCAACATGGACGAATGGGTTCCTTCTAACATCCGAAGTGTGATCTCACCGGTCGTGTAGTTGGAAAGTCCATAATCATCCTCAATGTCCGAGAATGGAACCTCAGTTGGACGCACCAGCGTTATCGGCAGGTCCAGCGGCTGATCTTCATCCAAGGTCAAATACACTGCCATCTTGATTCTCTTGCATAGAATCTTCGTCATCATTCTTGTGTAGTCTGCAGAGTACACACTCTGTTCAGCGCCCAGTTCGATCAGTTTCTCAATTTGCCCATCGAACGAAGGAACTTCCATGATGGCGAACATTTTCTCAGCTGGTTGATCCGGAAAAACCATGGCAATCAGTACTAGCATGATCAGCTTCTGGATTTCCTGATCCGGTGGATTTTCACCCAACTGTTTGGCAGACCAAAGTTTCAAATATTTGGGAGCCCCATCTACCAGAAGAAGCTTTCCGCGAATTCCTCTCGATTGTAAGGATCTCGCTATCTCGATTCCTACCAGTGCACCAAACGAATACGCTGCAATTACAAAGTCATGGTACCCATCGAGCAGTACCCGACAGAGCTCACCAATTATGCACTCAACAATGGCTGGAATGCTTTCGCAATCTACCGAACTGCACAACTGGAGAATGTATACTGGAGCGTTTACTTTCTCTGCTATCGTCTTCCACACATTGCCTGCAACGCCTTCAACTCCAGGAATGAACAGAACAGGACGACCTTCATCACCGGCAGATGGTAAACGCAAGAGAGTCGTTTGACTAGTTTCCTCATTGCCGAGATTTCGCAGCAGCATCTGCATGCCGATAACTAAGTCTTTGCTCTCTCCAGACTCCTGATCTCTCGCAGCTTGCTTCTTGTCTTCTTCCATCTTCAGTAACTTCGCAAATGACAACGTCCTCAACTCCTGCGGGGATAGAACCATGTCGAAATCCCGCTCCAAGACCTGCTTGATTTCAACCGCCATCAACGAATCCATTCCTATGTCGGCCAGAGTGCTTTCCATCGACACCGACTTCAAATCCCTAATGCTCATGATATTCATCACAGCCTCGATGATGTTCTTCGATCCACTTCCCATTCGCTTCTCCGCAACGACCATACTGGCCACCAGTGGGTCCTCGCAGGTCAAAAGATAGTCCATCTCCTGCAGACAAGAGGAGATTCTTTGCTGCAATGTTCCACCGATTTCCATATCAACCTTATCCTCAGCCATATCTGCCACCAATCCGACCTCTCCAATGGCTCCCCACTGGATTGCTTTCGCTGGGAGACCCTCCGACTTTCTTTGCTCGATGATCCGCTCCATTATTGAATTGGCCATACCGTAATTGCTCTGACCTGCATTTCCTCGACCACACGAGACGCTCGAGAACACTACAAAGTAATTCAGCTGAGGGCACATTTGACGGCTAACCAAGTCCAAGTACTCTGTAGCCTTCGCTTTCGGTGCCATACATTCTGCGAACTTTTCCGCCGACTGATTCTCCAAGATGGCATCACGTAGTTGGACTGCCAGATTGTAGATTGCGGCCACCGTTCCGAATCGAGCCGCTTCCTTCAACAGCGTACGGCAGCCATCCATTGTGGTGACATCCGCTGTACAGATATGGGTGTGGACCCCGTAGCTATTCCAAACCCTAAAGATACAGATGTGATTCAAATGAACTTTTGATAAGGAAAATGTACTAACTTGATTCGATATTGTTGGTACGGTTTGGTGATTCCTCGACTAGAGCTGAACACTAGCTTCCTGCAGCCACGGAGCACCATCCAGTCAGCCAATTCCAAACCGAACCCTCCCAAGCCTCCAACGATTACGTAAACTTGGTCTGGATTGCAGTAGACTCTTGGAAAGTAAGAAATGGGCAATGTTTCAACGTCAGTTTCATTTTCACGAAGCTTGATGACAATTTTGCCAGTATGTTTCCCGCTGGCCAGGAATCTCATTGCCTTCTCCAAATCATTGGCGGCAAATATGGTCGATTTCAATGGCTTGATCACACCACTTTGGATTGCCGTTTGAAGCAAAATGTTCACGTTCTAGAATACAGCGATCATTGTAAAAAACAATCTGATCAAACCTCAATGTTTACATACATACCTTCTTAAGATCTGGGCATTCTCTCATGGCGGCATCCAACATAACACTTGTGAAGGTTATTCCCCTCTTGAAAAGCTCCATTGACAGCCGAGAATCTCTAGCCATGTCGTACTTTCCGATTTCCAAAAAGTGACCACCCTTGGCTAGACACCTCACCGAGGCCTGCAACTTCTCTTCGGCTAACGAGTTCAGCACATAATCCACACCTCTTCCGTTGGTTCTTAGCTTGATCATCTGCTCAAACGAAGTATCTCGAGAGTTTCCAATATTTTCCCGCTTCAGTGCGGGGAATTCACTCAACAGAAACTTGACTTTCTCCTCCGTACCAACTGTGGTAAACACCTCCAAACCGTATACGAAGGCCATGTGTATTGCAGCCAAACCAACCCCGCCACTTCCAGAGTGGATCAACACTGACTGCCCCTTCCGGACGTGGGCACTTACTGTAAACGCCGTCAATACCGTACCGTACACAATTGGAATGGTACAAGCTTCTTCCAAGCTCCAACTATCCGGAATGCTCCAAACAAGATAAGGATCAGCATTCACAACCGTTGCCAATGCTCCGGCTGGCAATACTCCAATCACCCGTCTACCATCATCCATCACACCGGCATACTCATAACCAAGCTCACATTCCTCTTCCAATCGATTGTATGCGCTCACATCCGACGTCAATCTACCCGTGGCGACCATGACGTCTCGGAAATTCAGAGTACAGTACGAAATGTTCACCTTATTTGGAACCACATCCCATTCCGTGAAGGCTCCAGTGAACCACATCATCGAAGACAGATCTCCCTTCGTGAGGCCGTTTGCGTAGCAATGTTTGGACACAGGCTCAGTAATCGCCTGCTTTGGTAGCAGTGCGTGCCGATAACTACCCCAAACACCATTCCGTAACACATTGATCGCCAAGCCCAAGTCCAACTGATCCTTATACAATGGATCAGTTCGAGTAAACTCCGGGGCTTTTGGATCGTCGATGAACACGCATCGGACTGTTTGCATTTTGGGCTCCTTACGAATACAGTTCACCAGCCCGATGACTCCCGACACCGAATCATTCTGTGAGTACAGAATTACTGGTCGGAGCTTAACGGCTTGCTTCAGGTCAGCCAGCCAGCTCATTTCGTTAGACTCCACTCGGATTACAGTCGGTGTATCGTTAAGATTCTTGCTCTTCCGCTGCAAGCAAATGTAGACTTCTTCTTGGTCAACTCGGAACGAAGCAACTACGTTGAACTCCTCGGGAACAGCCAATTCGGTATACTTGAAATCAAACTTTTCCCGAACGATCACATAACCTCCTTCCACAAGAGAATTGGCTGCGTCTTTGAGAAAATTAGGATCGGTCCAGCTGTTGTCGGTGATCAAAAATAATTGATTGGTTTGATCAGCTAGTTTTTCCAGCTTAACGTTAACGTTGGGTAGTTCCATTTCAGCTTTGGCCAGCACAGTCAGATTGGATTGAACCAAAGGAAGATCCGCAATGGCTTCACCGAACAGTTGTGCCACCACCGGGACTCGTTCGCTGTGGATTTCTGTCACATTTATGGCCAAGCTTGGGACATTCTCCAGAGCCAGTTGAACACACATTCGAATTGCTTCCAAGGCGGAAGTTTGTTCTTCAGAATGGTACGGTACAAACTGATAGGTCTCGAGGACTGGAATGCCAGGAGGATTTCTACGTCCCACGCTGCTGGCCCGAGGGTTTGAAATCATTATGCCTCCACAAACCGAAACGTTGGTATTTGCACAACATTTCATTGTAAAGAATTCACAGTCATCTCCTTCACGCTCCATCATAGCCATATGAGCCTTCGGTGCAATACACAGCCTGCCAATTGCAGTCGGAACCATCAGCGATCTGCTGTCGATGGCAATAATACCCACTTGAAGCAAACAATCCAGGAATGCTATCCAATTTCCTTTCCATTGAATCTTTGCCATCGTTCCGTCACACTTGGCTTCCATCACCGACTTGAACAGTCCTGTGTAGTAATATCCTCTCAGGCGAAGTTCTTTGTAAAAGTCCCTGGTCGGCAAGCTGACAGCCGAACTGGCCACTTCATTGATCACCGGATAGTTCCAATCCTTTAACATTCGAGCAAACCCGGTCACAACCACAGTTTCACCCTCCAAGATCTGAAATTGAAGATACATCAAGAACTTCCACATACCACTTTCCCGTTCCCGAACAAACCTCAAAGCATCCGGAAGACTCCTGAATCATGACACTCAGCTCAACCGTTTGCTCTTTGGTTAGAGTTGTAGCCCGCAGGAATCTAATGTCTTCGAATTCGATTGGATAGTCGTTGACATCGCGATGTCCAAGATACGACAACAGGTCCCAAACCAGGTGCAGATATCCGGTAGCCGGAAACAGCACCCGCCCGTCTATGCAATGTCCGACGATGTGTTTGTAGTCCTGATTCATCAGATTGATCTTGAAACGTAGCATGTTGGACTTGGTGCTTTCATCCCAGGAATACTTCACAACGTAAGCATCTTCACGGTGATCCCAGCGAATCAACGGTGAAAGCATGGGTGTTCCGCGGGAGACGGGGAACTGGACCTCCGGATACAGTTTGGCAATGTTGAGGTTTTGCGATGCCAGATATAGACTGAAATGAAAAGAACTCGGTTAGGATGAGTTTGAAAGTGAATCGCCCGGAACAGCTTACTGTCCAATTCTGCTCAACAGCCGGTTGACCGCATCGCTGGATTCTACTCCGGGAGGAATATGACTTGAATGGCGATTCAGTAGTGGAAGTATTTTTTCGAAAGTCGACGAACCACCCAGCTCCATCACATGGGTGTGGCTGGGAATTTTCTCCAACAAGTTGACAATCGATGACGTATCGTGCAGTTTCGGTGAATGGAAAATCGAAGATGTTTGAGGCAATTTGGCAGTTAACCACTTTGCTGAAGGCATGACGACTCTAGACAAAACCGTATTCACGGTTTGACGTAGCTTGTTTGCCATGGATATGTTCCTGGTTGGATCGGTGTGTACATTGAGGAACGGCAGTTCCTCAGCTAGAAATCCCGATGACTTCAGTTGGCGGACTTGTTCGAATACAATCTCTTTGGTAGCGGTCAGGATTCCGAACGTGGCTGCATCATCCTTGGTGACATTCTTCATTGGAAGTTGGCTAAACTTGGAACTTATTCGAACGAAAGCGGTATGATCGCAAACTGCTTGAGAGTCTGAATACACCAAGCCATGCCAGAAAGTTAATCTGAGGGCCTGTTCCAGATTCAAGCTACGGTCCATATAGGCACAGGTGATTTGCCCTACCGAATGACCGCCGTAGAAATCGAACTCAACACCAATCGAGCTCAGCAGATCAACAATGGACAACTGAAGGACAGTCGAACCTACCATGTTGTAAAGGATGCTCTCTTTCCAGATGGCTTTTGTACAGGTCGAACTTCAGCGATCGTAGAACTTCGCTGCATTTGACGAACGTAGTCTCCACTATCGAAAACTGTCTCAGAGCATCCAGCTCCTCTCGCCAGCGAGTATTCACCCCTCCAAAAACAGCAACCACGGGTAGAGGTTCCAGTTTCACTCGATCGACATATGATCCTTGTAAGATAGCCGCCTTGTCGCCATTCTTTTTGTAAATTCCAAAGCCACGATAACGGTGACCTACGATTGCCTGTTCTTCAACGCTATAAAGAAGAGCAATGAACTCAGCATCCAGCGGACGCTGAGCAATGTCCTGCAGCATGTAGTCAACAGCTTCTCTAGTTCTTCCAGACCAAATGGCCAACCGGGGAAGGTCATCCTCCGGAACACCATGGTTCTTCTTCACCTTCAAATTGCGACACAGAAGGGCATGAGCGTTTGCTCCACCAAATCCAAACGAGTTGATTCCAACCAGTGGTCCTGCTAATGGAAGTGCATCGCTAACTACCTTCAATCGACCTTCCACCAACGAAGGAATAATCGGCCTACACTCAGTGAAGTTGATATTGGGAGGAATCAGGTCATTTTCCATAGCAATGATGCACTTCGCAATCGAACACACACCAGCCGAGGCTTCCGTGTGTCCAATGCTGGATTTAACGGAACCCACGGGCAGCGGTTGGTCTCTTCCTCTACAGTAAACCTTATCAATGGCGTCACACTCTTCTGGATCTCCGACAAAGGTCCCGGTGCTGTGGGCCTCAACGTAATCCACCTCCGTAGGGCTGATTCCCACCTCATCGTAGAACTCCGTCAACAGCTGCTGTTGAACTAACCCCGACGGATAGGTAATTCCCTCCGATTTAAACCCATCACAATTTGTTTTGGAATGAATGATGTGGCCGTAGATACGCTTCGCGTGCTTCGCCTTCTGCAAAAATACCGCACATATCGCTTCCGATCGTGTGTAACCTGTGGCGTACTTGTCGAACGGTCGACAGTAGCCATCCTTCGCCAGCACTCCCAGCAAGGCAAACTGGTACGTAATGTAAGGATGTAGGGTTAGGTTCGCCCCCGTAACGATCGCCGCATCACATTCACCATTCATAATGCTCCGATATGCCACGTCCAACGCATACATGGAACTGCTGCAAGCCGTATCAACCGAATAGCTCGGTCCCTTCAAATCCAACAAGTACGAAACCCGATTTGGAATCTGCGACTTGGAACACCTTGAAACAAACAACAATGAGCACCAATTCCCACAATCACACCGAAATATCACTTCTTACCCCAACAAACCCAGCCCTTTGTCAGGACGTGCCCTGTAGTACATGCACACTTCAGTTTCCGAAAAACAAACACCACTGAACACTCCCGTTCGTGAGCCACGAATGGTTTGCGGGTTCACTCCAGCATCAACTATGGCCTCGTAGGCATGCTCGATCGTAATGCGCATCTGCGGATCCATCGTGTCCCGTTCATATCGGCTGATCCCGAAAAAGCCGGCATCGAACTCCTGCAGGTTGTTAATCTTCCCGGTGCGTCGTGGAACATCCGCCATCTCATGTTTCCAGCGAGTTTCCAGATCGTCCACCAGATCTCGCTTCTCGTAGAGATTGCGCGCGAATTCCCGTACGTCGTTCGATTTCGGGAAGCGACCGGATATTCCGGCCAGCACGACACTTTCCTCCGATCCGACCGAAAGGATTTGACGCGACGGCATTTTGGAAACTCACTTGCGATTGCACTACTCGGAGAAAGCGATTGAAATGATACCGATAGTTGTTAGCGATTAGTGCTGAATGGATCTATTGCGGCTCAATTTATAGTAGCCCCGGACGAACACGTGATTACCCCCGAAGTGACCTGATAATTGATTCAGAATTTGTAATTTTCATATGGCAGTGCTCAACTCTACGCTGCACCACGCGCGGAATTATCGATAGAAAATGTTGTCCGTACACAATGTGTACTTGAAAAAACTGCATACAATGGCAAGTGGCCAACAGGAATGCGGTGTTACTCATTCTGTATTCAAAAATTGGCAGGTATGCCGTGGCCCACACGGTGGAACATGTTACTCCAGCAGATGTTGCGGCAGGTCCGGAAAGAGTAGGGCTTTGCCCACTTGAAGAGTTTGAGGGATTTGGGGTGCTCCCATTTCTCGATATACTGCGCTCGGAAAGTTTTGGAGTCGTTTTTGGGTATATCAGGGTTATGATCTGTGTTAATTAATTAGTCGAATTAGAGAAATTCAGCTCCCTAAGTCTTAGTTCAAAAATTTTGAAGAGTAAAGAAATTGATGTTTGTTGAGCAATCTATGGGAAGAACACAAAAAGCAATTCAGGATATTAACGTTTCTTGGAATTTATTGGACTCTATCTTATTTTAGACATACACTTGGCGAAAGAATCTGGAAACAGCTCTCTACGAAAACATAGTTGAAATTATTCTAGATCTTCTATTCAACAAAAACCAATTAGTAGCGAAGATTGAGTGAGACAACTTTGACAAAAACACAAACTTTACAATGACTTAGGCAAAAACAATGGTTCATAAAACATCCTATACTTCTTTGCTTCATTCATTCATCATCGGGATCTCAACGGCAGCACCATTCACTGCCGATTCCAACTTGTACCACGAGATGCGCGTTTTATTTGGGTAACGACCGTCCTAAGGTTTGTTCGCCGACAAAATCTGGACAACCCTTAATACGTATATCTCTGGAAATACTTCATCAACGCGTGAAATATTTCGCAGATTTGATGAACGTATGTCTGTTCATTGTGTTGAATCAAGGTTTGGGGATACTACAAGCTTTTAGATCGAAGATGGCGTCGTAAGAAGAACTAGTGCGAAAAGCAATTGTGTGCGAAAAGCAATCAAAATGCGCATCTGTCAGTAAAGGTGCCGCCTCACGGCAGTTATTTCTAGAATATAGTGAGCTATATGCTTGAAAATTATGTAATAGTTCATAGGAACACCAGTGATAGCTCATAGTTATGACTTGCATGCGATAGTTTTACGCTATGATATGGAGTCGTGCCCGTTGTCATGGGAACACTCTAGCGATAGTTTCTATGTTATAGTAGTAGGCTATGAACTATTCCATCCGGACGGAATAGCTCATAGTTCGTTGGTCGAAGTTTTTTGACAGTTCGTTTGAATTTTTTGTTGGTTTGTGTTTTCGAAGTATTTTTAAAGCAAACATGGACCAGGAAAACGAAATTCCATTTTATTGAACTGTGGAAGCAACATCTGGTGTTTAAGGGAACCAACTAATTCCGATCACCTGTGGAAGTGTATACTTCAAAGTGAGTGTATTATTCTGCTTTGCAATTCCAGATCCGAAAAAAATCTAGACCACAGGATTTTGATACCTAGCTAAGTACTACCTATTTTCAAGATGACATTGTAGAGACGAAGATTACGATTCTACCAGTTCCGATAGTCAGATTTTGATTTTCATCCCTGACTCCAACGTACAATCATCCGTTTTGGAACTAGAAAAACCGAGTGGATCGAAACCAAAGCCAGCAGTGCGTAATTGAAAGCGTAAAAAGTCATCATATGATGAGATGGTGCTTCTCTGGAACTGCGCCGAAATCATGCCCGAATCCACGGAACTTAAAAAAAAACAAAATATCGGGCCACTATTCTGGGTAAACTGACCAACTCGTTGCTGAAGATGTTATGGGCTGAAAACTGCCTTGTATAACGAATATTGGATGGCTTTGAGAAAATTCAATAACAAATTTGACGAAGCTTATGAACAGAAAATAATTTTTAGAATGTTTCTAGAGCAGCTGATCGTCCTCGCGTCAGATGAGCCATACAACTTGCCCACCATCGGATCCAAAACTGGCATCTCAGGAGACAAAGATCCAGCATACCACACCATCTCGGATCCTTCATTTTGATCTAATGTTGATAAACGTTAATTTGCATGCAGTATCCACCATAGCCAGTATAAAATGCTGAACCGCTTTTTTTTAAATAATCACTGACGTTCTCTGTAGGGGCTTTTAAACTAACGTGCCTTCCGTCTAACGCTCCTACATAATTGGTAAATTGCCATTTTTCTTCAAAATCACGTGAAATTAATTTTTCCTCTTCTAAATAATATTTTAAATAAACCTGTCATTTAAATTCTTTTTCACAAAGCAATTAATTTACCCGATTTCCCTGAACTTCTTTGAAGAATTTTCCCAAAGATCGCTGAAGAACTTCCCCGAAAATTTCTGAAGGACTTCCCGAAGATCTCTGAAGAATTTCCCCGAAGATCTCTGAAGAACTTCCCTTTAAAGAATTTTACTGCAGAACGTCACCGAAGTTTTCTGAAGAACTTCTCCGAAGTTCTCTAAAGAACATCTCCGAAGTGCTCTGATGAACTTTCCCGAACTTCTGCAAAGAACTACCCTGAATTTATGTGAAGAACTACTCTGAAATTCCTCTGAAGAACTTTCCTGAACTTTAATAAAAAAAAACTTTCCTGAATTTCTGTGAAGAACTTCTCTGAAATTCCTCGAAAGAACTTCGCTCCTGAAATTCTCTGAAGAATTTCCCAAACTTCTCTGAAGAATTATCTGAAGTTTCCCGAACTTCTCTGAAGAATTATCTGAAGTTCACTGAAGAGCTTCCCTGATTTCCTATAAAAAAAATTTCCCGAACTTCTCTGGAGAGCTTCCTTATAATTCTCTGAAAACCTGAACTTATCTTCTGAAACTTCCGAATTTCTCTTAAGAACTTTCATTAACTTCTCGAAAGAACTGCCCTGAACTTTCTTGAAGAATTTCCCTCAACTAGTGATCTGGATCTTCATAACCAAACTTCTTCAGCAGATTAGCTCCAATTCCGTAGCTCAATTATCCGCCTTTTTAATATGACGTACCCAGCAACTGCAGCCTTTTTTCATTCTCTGTTCATAGCTACCGAATGTGTCCAATGTTTTTTTTAACTCGCAACTAAATATATGCAACAAAACAAAATAAATCGTGTGTACACCGAAAAAAAATGTGATAGCGCTGCGGCAAAGATTTCTACTACATAGCTCATATTTTAGAAAAACCGTTTCTCGAATCTCATAGAACTATGAAATAGATATCTATAACGGCTAATAGCCGTCGGCTATATCATGGTGAACTATAGCATAGAATTGAAGCGACGTGTGACGACACCTTAAGAAAACTTGCAAAAAAGCTTGGTTTTCCTACAAGCGCTGTCCATAACGTTCTTAAATCTTTCGATATTCGTTTGGCAACAGTCAGGAAGGCTGGGAGCGGAACAAGAACGGATCTCAGGATGCTGGACGGTTCTATATAAGATTTTACGATCACTAGCCACCTCTCGAAGGCTCACATAACGCTTTTCAAGCACAGTTTTCTTAAAAATTGCCACGTTTTCGTCGGTATTCGATGTTGAATTGTGGCTTTTTTTTCATAAGGACTTTTTAATGAACTCTAATAGGTTTTTTTCACCTAGTGTGACTTCCGTCAAATTCCAACTGAAACGCCCTTGGCAAGACATATGTGATTCCATCTTGTTCACACTCTTTTAATTAAAGGCTGTCCACGTTAAATTTCGGACACTATTCTTTCAGTGTAGATTTTTAATTATTTCACGTTTCACTTATATTATGGCGCTAGCACAAAACCAAATAATGACACCCAGACTCTTTTTTGACATCCAAACAAACTTTTGTAAAAACAATTGCCAACATTTATGGAAAGGCACCGTCGTTGTTCAGCAAATACGAGGCTAACGGATATTTTCAACGAAAAAAGCGTGAACAAATCAACAAGAAGTTTGGGATCGAGATGCGGCAGTGGATCGTGGAATTGTACCAAAAATCCATATGCAACTAGCGATTTGAAATTGGTTCACTGTTGTAGCGCCCAGAATATTTGAGAGTGTGTTCGTGTGAGTCCATTATTAGGAGCGTATTATTATGCTTGGGACCAAGCTTAGGACCGATGTGCTAGTACTGACTGAGCCAAGAAAAAAAATCGAATTTGTTCGGGACCTACTGGTCTTAGAGTTAGTCTATGATTGTACCAAAGAGAACCTATTGACGAATCTCACGCCCCTCTCAGAATCCAATGAAACTTTGTGGGTGTTTAGACTATGTCTTTTCAAGCGACTTTCTATACTGCGTATTTTCAATCTTTATCTAGACTACCATTTGAAAAGGGCTTAAGTTTTTTGATCGATTTTTTTTGAAATCAGCTTAACTAAAAAAGGAACAGACCTACAGAAAAGTTACGTATGAGTGACTTTTAGGAAATCGTCCTTACTTTTATGAAAAAAAAAATGTCAAAATTATAAAACCGATTCTTATGCTAAAAAAATATTTTAAAATTTAATGTCAATTTGCAAAAAATGGCTATCTTAGCATTGGACGTTTTTTTTGTAATAAAGACAATATAATTGTCTAATAGTTCGCCATACATTGCGAGATGGGCACTTTTAAGGCAAAAAGTTTTTCTAGCCACAAATTTTTCATGTCCAATTTTTAACGTGTATAATGCTAACTCGTCTTATAATTTGGTCCTAAAACCACACAGAAGCCAATTATATTTAATTATAATGATAATTTTTAGGGTCTTCGAATGTTTGAAAGATCAAAGCTGTTATTTGGAAAGGGCTTATTTTTAAATTATTATTTTTTTAAACATTAGTGATAATACAATTAAATCATGTTTATTATCAAACCTTTGAAGTATATTGCAAGAAGGATAATAAATTGGAAAACAAAAGCTTATCATAATATCTGAAGTAATAAACCATGACTCAATAGCAGTTCAGTTGTTTATATCAAAATTGCTAGATTTCATTAAACAAAATTCACTATTGCGCTCAAACATCATTTTCATGTCTTTTTTTCTAAAAAGTGTCCATCTCGCAATGTATGGCGAACTCTTAGACAATTATTTTGCCTCTATTAAGAAAAAACAGTTCGTCCAATTCTAAGATAGCATTTTTTTGCAAATTGACTTTAAATTTTTTTGCGTGTAAGAATCGATCTTACAATTTTTACATTTTTTTTCATAAAAGTTAAGACAATTTTCTAAAAGTCACTCATACATCACTCTTTTGTAAATCTGTTCCTTTTTGAGTTATGTTGACATAAAAAAAATTGTTGTTAGAAAAACTTTATATTCGTTAAATGTGCTCATCTTGCAATGTATGGCGAGCGTTTAGACAATTATATTGCACTTATTAAAAAAAAATATCCTATTCTAAGATAGCCATTTTGTGCAAATTGACTTTAAATTTTAAAATATATTTTTTAGCGTGGTAGAATTGATTATACAATTTTTACAATTATTTCATATGAGTAAAGACAATTTGCTAAAAGTTACCCTTACATCCATACATCACTTGTTTGTAAGTCTTTTCCTTTTTGAGTTACGTTGATTTAAAAAAATCGACCAAAAAAACATAAACCCTCTTCAAATGGTAGTCTACATAAACTTTGAAAAACCAAAGTATGCAAAATTGCTTGAAAAGACATAGTCTACACACTCACAAAGTTTCATTAGATTCTGAGAGGGTGCTGCCAACCACTGGATGAGTTGGCGTGAAATTCGTCTTTTCTCTTTTTGGACGAGGCAATAACCGACTTTCAATCCCATTTTCATACGACAATCAGCGTTCTCGTGGAAATAGTTTCCACGCCGTGCAATCCACACTTGCGGTCCCTTTGGGGTCTTTTTAATCTTGTCATTTTAGATGGAGTAAGCTTCAACAGCAAGGATATGCTCCATCGTAAAGGTTACGGTGTAATTGGGCAAAAACTTGTTTACAGAGGGGAGTTTTGCAGGAAGCCAAGGGTCTCTTTTTTGAGTTTCTTAGGAACAAGTGGCGTACTGGACAGTTATTTCACTGAAGGAACATTCAAGCGGAAACAGTTTTGCTCTTAATGCAAGGACTTTGCTCTGAACAACTCTAATGGGCAGCGATACCCTGGGTTCAATTCCATCTGGATAATGGACGGTGCCAGAATCATCAGATCCTTAGAGCAGTTGGAATGATTCCCATTTTTCTCTCTGCTTATGGCCCATTAAACACCAACATCAGTTAAGAATCACATTAGCTATGATCGATGTTCTCACACACACACACACACCTCTAGAAAGGCTCTCGCTGAGTTCGGTTTCTTCAGGACGCATCGTTGTATCCATATCCGAGAAAATTACCGATCCGAACATATCTTTGGATTCCAATACTTCCACTTTCTGAGCCACGCCATGAAGAATCTTGTTTGCCAATGCGATATCATGTTTTATTTCTGCAATTTCTTGCATCCAGCCTTCATCAATTCAAGCAAAACAATGCATTAGGTCTTAAGTAACATTGAGAGACTCTCTTTGTCGACTTTCTCTTTGGGCTCCTACGGCTATGTGAATACATGTTCAACTATTTTCAACATACAGTACGGTAGTATAAAGTGTGATTAGGGATTCAATATGTTGAAAACATTAGCAAATCGTTTAATAGACAAGCTATTAACCAAAGAGAAAGTCGACGAAGAGAATCTCTTATTGTTACTTAGGACCTAATGCATTGTTTTGCTTGAATTGTGCTCGCCACAACCATTCCTCGATGTACTAATTGAAGTCTTCGGAAACAGGAGCCCATCCGAAATATTTTATCAACTGCACAGCTTGCTTGCTTCAATTGTTCTCTCCCATACGCTGGAGCAGAGTTGATCAGGTTCGCTCATAGCAGTCATGAACTGAAGGGCTCTCACGCCAATCAGCATCGCCTCTAGTTGAATGAGCGCCAGATCGATCTGGAGTTTGCGATTCTACGAACTTACGAAGTACAAACTTACATCGGGACTTCAGATCAGTGATTAAAAACCCTTCCTTCAGTGCTTTGTCTTGAAAAGTCACGACTTTTTGTCGACCCTAGCATCTTAGTCGAGATTAGATCCATTCTCGTCGCTATCCTCGCCGATATTGCTCTGGTCTGCACAAGCAACAAGCAGGACCGTTGCCAGAATCGAGTCGTCTCTTAATACTTCATCCTCCGAAGCCAAACACTCCTCCTCGTCGTAGTCACTGCAACAATCAAAGATTTTTGTCTTTTTATCATTTTTAGGGCAGTGGTTGAACGCTGGAGATAAATTGTACGAAAAAGGCAACGTCGCAAGTTGTGAGCTATATAACGTTTGCATTTTTTTTTAAATGGACAAAAATTACCTATTTTTCATGAGTGTACCTTTACCCGCACTGACGCAACTACCCATACAGCACCAATCATAGTAACCCATGAGTCAGCAGATAAAATTTGACAGCTCTATCAGTGGAACTCTAACCGTGATGGCAAAAACAGTGAAGCAACTCCGTTCAGAAGTGTGCGCGTTCAAAGAACGGCACCCCGCCACATCGAAAACGGACATTGTGTGGCACTTTGTGAACACCGGATACGCCCGTTCCGGCATCTACAACATCTTGGTACTATTAGACAACAATCAGAGCATCGAAAGAATGCCCGGTTCCGGACGGCCGACGACCCTGAGCGACAAGAAGCTCCAGAGGATGCTGAAGAGAAAGACCGAGGGAAAAGTGGCTACATCCCTGCGTGCGCTTGGCCGGGATGTCGGTTCCACCGGCCAAACAGTGAAAAAGAACCTGGCAAACATGAACATACATGTCAGAAAGCGGAAGTCACGTCCACTGGTTTCGGAGCTGCAGGCAATGACGCGGCGGCAGGGACTGAATAAGATGGTCAACTCCATTTTCCCGGCGAATCGCGGCGTGGGGGTAGTGATGGACGACGAGACCTATCTCACCATGGATGGCAATGACTGGCACTTCGAATTTTACTTACCCCACGAAGGAAGTGAGTTCCGAGGTGTAGTTCATTTCACACACCAAGTTCCCCAAAAAGGTGCTACTGTGGCTGACAAACAGCGAGAAGGGGATGTCAAAGCCGCTCTTCTTTCCCTCCGGACTGGCAGTGAACGGGGAAATTTATAGTACGAAATGCCTGCCGGAAGTTGCGTCGCTCATCAAGAAACACGAAGATGCGGTGTTCTGGCCAGATCTGGCGTCGCCTCACTACTCGAAGCGATCGTTGGAGGAGATGGAGCGATTGAATATCGATGTGGCACCAAAATCGGCGAACCCACCGAACGGCCCCCAGCAGCATCCCATCGAGAATTTCTGGACCAACCTGAAGCGTAAGATCTACTCCAACAATTTTGTCGTGACAACAGAGGAGGAATTGATAAATCAAACGAAGAAAGAACTCAAAAGCATGCCTACACGCATGTTTTCGTCCGCCATGACGAATGTTCCGGTTAACTGACGAAAAAATTTATTTGCAAGTAAGCTTAAATAATTTCCATCCATGGGAAATTCATCAAAAGCAATTATCTGTCTTAGCTTTTTTATCACCATACGAAAAAAAAAGTCCATTTTTTTAAATGTAAACGTTAAGAAACCTCCATCGATGAAACAACTTATTTGGAAGCTGAAGGATACCCAATCTTCCCTTTTTGACCTTTGGAATTTCATCAAAGATTTTAAGGAGAATACGTCATCGTCTCAGGTTGAAGTGCGCTTAGAGAAATTGGATGAACTGTGGGAGAAATTCAGTGAAACGGTAATTGACATCAAGTCGATTGACATCAAGTCAATGAAAAAGATGAGGATTATGATAAGGAAAGGCGGGAGTTTATCAACTGGTATTACGGAGCCAAGTCCTTTCTCATAAGTATCCGGGATCTGTCTACCTCACTTATACACTAGAAGACAGATCTATCGGAGATGGACAAATTCCACGACTTAAAGGCAAATTAACAGGTAGCATGAGAATTACTTCTGAAGCGCTATAATAATAGCATGCAGCTGAAGAAGAAACACGTTCAAACACTACTGTCGTTGCCAACATTATCAAGAGAATCTTTAAGGGAATTTCAAACCCTCTTGAAAGGATTCGGGAGGGTAGTGCACACTCTCGACCAGGTGCTTCAACCAGATTTACTACTGGTAAATATTCTCACGTCGCATTTGGATCCAGTGACGCGTAGAGGTTGGGAAGAATTCTCTTCATCAAAGGAAAATGATTCTCTGGAGGATCTAACGGAATTCCTCAGTAGACGAGTTCGAGTGTTGGGGTCGCTGCCAGCCAAATCTGTGGACACAAAGGGTGCTCAATAGGAACAATCGCAGCCGAAACTAAGACAGTCAACTATTAGGACCAGCTACAATACAGCTCAATCGCCCCGGGAACGTTGTGTAGCCTGTTCAGCTAATCATCCGATTTTGCAATGCAACAATTTCAAGCAATTATCCGTCACAGAAAAGGATGGCTTACTGAAAACTCACTCTCTCTGTCGAAACTGCTTCAGGACGAGTCATCAAGCCAAGGATTGTCACCCCAAGTACTCGTGCAGGAATTGCATGGGTCGTCACCATACTTTGGTCTGCTTCAAGGCTGAAGGTGAAACATGGGTCGCGACAGTTGGGAACGAGAAAAATACCTCCTCCAGCAAAAAATCACAAGAGGACTGCAATACTTCTACTTCCCAGGTGTCTAACGTGGCAGCTACTGACATCTCGGTTTCGAACGGTGCGCACAAATACACATCTCAGGTCCAATTAGCTACTGCAGTTGTTCTAGTGGAAGACAATGAAGGTACTTAGTATCGGGCTCTTGTAACGGAACGGTTGTGTCAACGCATGAAGGTCAATCGAAATTTGGTGGATATTTCAGTTCAAGGCGTTGGCAAACATCCACACGAGTTAAGCATCGGATACGAGCAATGGTAAGCTCACGAGTTACGTCGTTCTCACGAGGATGGGATTTCTTGATTCTACCCAAGGTGACGGTGAATCTTCCCACATCTTCAATGAAGATTGATGGATGGACGATTCCAAGCGGGATCAAGTTGGCGGATCCGGCATTTTTCGAGTCAAACCAGGTGGACATAGTTATCGGAGTCGAATCATGTATTGATTTGTTCGAGACTGGCAAGCGGATTACTTCGGGAAAACACTTACCGATGCTCAAGGATTCGGTTTTTGGATAGGTTGTATGTGGAGGACTATCCAATTCCAATCAGCAGACACTCATCTCTTGCAATACTTCAGCTACAGAAAATCCGGAAGCTCTTCTTGCTCGTTTCTGGTCCATTGGCTAGGTTAAGGTGCTCTCTTCGGAGGAAATTGGATGTGAAGAATTATCCCAAAACACTGTTCAGAGAAATTCCGATGGAAGATATACCGTCTCTCTTCCAAAGAGCGCAGATGCACTCTCCCGGTTAGGTGGATCCAGGGACATTGCGTTCCGGCGGCTGCAGATCTTCACAAGACCTTCCACGAATCGTTGGGCCACATGCGCATGGTAGGAGGTGCAGCGATAACTTCCAAGCAACGTTATTTCCTTCCTCACCATCCTGTCTTCAAGAAGGATGGTACAACCACCAAAACGAGGGTGGTCTTTGATACGTCTTGTAGGACGTCATCTGGCGTTCCTTGAATGATTCAGTACAACAAGAAGATTTGCGGTCAATCATCATGTAGAAAAAAAGTTGTTTATTGTTTATTGTTTATCGTATTGAAGTTCCGACAGATATGGTTTAATGCTGAAAACTGTCCGCTTCAGTGCATTTTGTGGCATTCTAATCCCAAGGAAGAGGTAAGCGTGTATGAACTGGTTACCGTTACTTATGGAAACAAACCAGCACCGTATTTGGCCACCAGAACACTGAATCAATTAGCGTCAGATGAAGGGGAAACACCTATATGGGCGATTTCATCACAGGTGCAGACACTGAGGAGGAAGCATGCGAACTTCGTAGACAACTCTGCCAAATGTTGGATAAAGGTGGATTCAGACTAAGGAAGTAGGCTTCGAATTGTTCCAGGGTGCTCGATGATATTCCGCTGGAGGATCTGGCCATCAAGGGGTTGACCGAGGTCAATCTTGACCCAAATACATCAATTAAGGCTCCAAGGCTGACATGGGTTCAGGTGTCTTTAAATTCCAACTTAATCTACCCGCTCCAGAAGAAGATATCGAGTAGTCAAACCGTCGGGTTTTGTCAGTAATCGCCACTTTGTTCGCCCCACTAGGACGACTTGGAGCAGCCATTACTTCTGCAAAGATATTTACAGGATGAGAATGGACAAAAACTCGACTGGGATCAGCAACTTCCTTCCACAGTGGGTGAGAAGTTGCGGAAACTGCATAGCCAATTGGATTCAATGCGGTGGAGAATGGACCTCCAATGGCGACAAGAACTCAGTATTTCATAAATTTGCCTTGTGAAATATAAGGATGTTGTAAAAATGAAAACATGGAGGCACCTGGGATCGAACCTTGAAAATTGAGAGTACAGGTCCAGTGGCTAGACCACTAGTTAATAGAAATGCATGTTGTAAACAGGAAAGGCTAATGGCTGGCCCACAATTAATACGTTGCGGATGCGTTTGCGTGAATTTGACAGTTCTTCCATAGGTTTTCTGTCAAATTTACGTTAATGCATTCGCAACGTATCAATTGTCGGTGACCATTAAGACCCACCGCATCAATACGGTAATATCGGTAAATTGTTACCCAGTTTGACAACTCGACACCACACCGGTAATAGCTCGTCGAATTCATTGTCACTTAAGTTCAAGTATTCCACAAACACTTTGTAATTGTCCATTTCAAAAATATTTGTTTTCAAGGTCCTGTCTAAGAAAATATTGAGGAATTAAAACAAAACATAAATAAAACGACGGCTGCTGGTTCCGTAAACGTCAAATAGCTTTACATTGCGCGAAATGTTTAGCACAACAAAACAAAGCAGGCCGATGCAAAGAATAAAGTTGATTCCTATTTTTTACCTTTTTATCAACGACCGGTGCGAAAGTGGGTGGCTAAATCAAAATATGAACGCTCTCTGTCATCAAAATATTACCCAGATACGAACCTACCGGTGGGAATGGTCTGGAGATGTACAAGAACAACAGCGTGTAGAACCAAATCATTTATAAGTTACACTTATGAAATTCAAAAGCACATTTCATAAGTTGTGCCTCATAAGGTACAATTGCGATCTGTGAAAGCACGGGAGATCATTTCGAGGATGGCGAATGCTGCTTATGCTGATTAATGAATTGTACTCAGGCAATTTCATTAAATTCTTAAGTTTAATTGCCTGAGTGAAATTTATACATCCACATAGAAGCCACATTCTTCATCCTCGAATAACCTTGCATGCATTCACTAGATTTTAACACTCAAACAAACATCAACAAACGGCAATTTTAATGAGGAAAAAGTCGGGAATGATTCACCAACATACTGCAAATAATTAAGAAAACACATAAACAAGTCTCACTAAAAGTTCCAATAAGAATTTATTTAAAATTTCGTATCAATTGTTATACATTTAAACTGTTGATGATTTCCACTACAACCTTATTTTCCAACATCGTCATATGACTTCCCTCGACGGCTTTCAATGACAGCGAAGCCGTCGTACTCCAGTCCGTACTCCTCGTCGATCTCCACCATCGAAACCTCCGAAGGTCTTATCGTACGATCAGGACATCCAACGGTTCGTCTTTATCAACATCTATGTCCATAACCGACACCGCGCGATTGAACAGGCCCTAGTCATTCTCGAGTAAAGTTCGGCGAGTAAAGCTGCTTGATTTTTGGAGACTTCGATCAGTTTTGTAATCTTACCATCGAAAGATGCAATCCTCCATAATATTATACCATCTCGATTGGAGAATTCAGAATACATGCGATATGATGGCAGCCATGAGCAACGCTTGGATTTGTTCGTCTGAAGTATTGTCCCCAAATTGCATCGTTGAGAGTTGTTTCAACAGCTTAGGAGCCCCGTCCAATAGGATCAATTTTCCCGTGAGATTTCTTCGTTGCAATCTTCTCACAATTTCGTATGCTATCAATGTTCCAAAAGAGTAACCGACAACAAAAAGTCTTCGAAACCCAGTGAAAATTTTGTTATCGAGTTCAGGCATTACGAGATCAACAATTGCCGAAATGCTCTGAAGATCAAATGTGTTCAAAGTTTGCAGGATATAGACGGGTGCGTTCAAACCAGCTGCCAGCACTCGCCACACGTGTCCGGCCACACCTTCCAATCCAGGAATGATCAAAATAGGGCGTCCTTCAGTGCCAGCGAAGGCAGACGGAGTAAAGTATCCTCGCTGTGCTCTTCGTCTCCCAAGTTCCGAAGTAACATTTCCACACCGATAATAGGTCGATTTACGGACACTTCCTCCAACGCTTCTGTGGCCAGCTTCTTCTCATCTATCAGCTTCTGAAGCTTCATGAATGTTAATGTACGTAGTTCCAAAGGAGACAGGATCAAATCGAAGTCCCTTTCCAAAACCTGTTTTATCTCGACGGCCATCAATGAATCCATTCCCACGTCCGCTAGGGTGCTATCCATCGAAACTGATTTTAAGTCACGAATACTCATAATATTCATCACAGCTTCCATTATGTTTCCCGATCTACTGCCAACTCGCTTCTCCGCAACAACCATGCTGCACACGATGGGATCACTGCTGGACATGAGACGATCCAATTCCTGCAAGCAAGATGAAATCCTCTGCTGTAGCGTGCCACCAATCTCCATGTCCAGTCTATCCTCTGCCATGTCCGCAACAATTCCGACCTCACCGATAGCTCCCCATTGAATAGCCGTGCCTGGGAACCCATCAGCTACGCGTTTCTCCATGATCCGTTCCATGATGGAGTTGGCCATTCCATAGTTACTTTGACCTGCGTTGCCTCTTCCACAAGATACACTGGAAAAAGACCACAAAGTAAGCTAACCGGGGGCACAGCTTACGACTCACTTCATCCAAGAACTGCGTGGCATTGGCTTTCGGAGCAAGACACTCGGCAAACTTTTCGACGGATTGATTTTCCAAGATGGCATCCCGCAGCTGGACAGCCAGATTGAAAATGGCTATCACCGGACCGATTACAGATGCTTCACGCAACAGCTCACGACATCCGTCGAGGGCAGTAACATTTGCCGTGTTGACTACCGTGCGAACCCCGTAGCTGGTCCACAATCTGTAAAACAAATTACTTTCAAGAATGTCGGCCAACAACCCTATAAGCATGTGACACCTACCTGATTCTGTATTCCTGATAAGGTTTGGTGATCCCACGGCTAGAACTGAGAACGAGTTTACGGCATCCACGTAGCACCAACCAATCAGCCAGTTCCAATCCAAATCCACCCAGTCCACCGACGATCACGTACGAACACTCCGGATCGCAGTACAATCTCGGAACGTAGCCAATCGGTAGCGTTTGTTCATCGGCTTCCTGACTTCGAATCTGAAGCAAGATCTTACCAATGTGCTTTCCACTGGCCAAAAACCGGAATGCCTTCTCAATCTCCACGGCCGGAAAGACGGTGGTGGTCAGAGGTTTAATAACTCCACTCAGAATATCAGCCGTCAGCAAAGTGTGAAGTCTTTGTTTCTCGGCAAACGAACCCTTGAACATGGCATCCAACATCACAGCAGTAAACGTCAAGCCCTTCTGGAACAGTTCCATCGCTAGGGTCGAGTTCTTCGCCATATCGTACTTTCCGATCTCGAGGAAGTGTCCGTTCCGGCCTAGACATCGAATCGACGCTTGAAGCTTCTCTTCAGCCAACGAATTCAGCACATAGTCCACCCCTTGTCCGTTCGTTCTCAACTTCACCAATCTCTCGAACGAAGTGTCTCTAGAGTTTCCAATATTTTGTACCTTCAGTCCAGGGTACCGTTGCAAAATAAACTGCTTTTTTTCCTCGGTACTTACCGTTGTAAATACTTCCATCCCGTACGCCAGACACACCTGAATAGCAGCCAGGCCCACTCCTCCACTGCCAGCGTGAATAAGAATCGACTTACCCTTCTTGATACGGCAGCATACGAATAACGCCGTGTAGACCGTTCCGTAGACTACGGGAACTGTCGCGGCTTCCTCAAGGCTCCATTCATCGGGAATGGTCCAGGTCATCAGGGGGTCGCATTCCACCAATGTTGCCATAGCTCCACAGGGCAAAACACCCATAACCCGTCGGCCACGGACGGAAACTCCTGAATATTCATTTCCCAGCAGGCATTCCTGTTCCAATCGGTTAACGTGAAGCACATCCGACGAAAGTCTGCCAGTAGCGATCATAACGTCCCGGAAGTTCAACGCACTGTACACCACCCGTATTAGCTCACCACTTGCAGGAACGGTATTCAGCGGTCCGGTGAACCAAGTCATCGATGATAGATCGCCTTTCGATAGAGCTATTCGCGTAGCAGTGATTACGTACGGACTCCACTTTGGGCTTGAAGTCTATCAGTGTGTGTCGGTAGCTACCCCACGTACCATTTCGGTAAACGTTAATCGTCAAATTCAGGCTTAGTTGGTGTTTGTAGAATGGTTCACTCAAGGAGAACGGCGGAGCACTACTGTCATCTATGAAAACACACCGTACGGCATGCAATTTGGATTCCTTCTTGATGCAGTTCACTAAACCGATTATGCCGGAAGTTGGGTCGTTTTGAGCGTACAGCAGAACCGGTTTCGTCTTGATGGCATTCTGCAGTTCTGGAAGCCAAGTGAAAGCTGAATCCGTCGAACGCACCTGAATGACCGTCGGAGACTCCTTAATCAAATTGAGCTTCGGCTGCAGCAATATGAGCGTTAGTTTTTCGTCAACAAAGAAACTGGCCAATTTGACCAGTTGCGGTGGGATATCTATGTCGGAAGATTTGTGGCGGATTACAAGGAAACCACCGACGGTCAGACTGGCGATGGAGTCTTGGATGAATTCAGCATCTTCTAGTTGGTTGTGACTGATGACAAAATGAAGCCCGGTTTGACTGGCCAGGTTTTCGTTTTTGACGGCGATATTGGGAAGATCAATTTCTTTGGAGCTCAGAAGAGTTAAGGACGGCTGAACCAAGGGAAGATCTGAAAGAGCTTCTGCGAAAAATGGCAACAGCAGTTGATCGACCTCTCGGTGCAGTTCGACAGCCTTGATTGAAAGACTTGGCGCATTTTCCAAAGCAATTTGCACGCACATTCGGACTGCCTCCAGAAGCGAAACCTTTTCGGCGGGATGATAGGGAACGAACCGATAGGTCTCCAATATTGGTATACCTGGTGGATTGCGTCTACCGACCACGTTGGCTCGAATTCCGGATATTCTGACGCCTCCCGAGATGCAGATATTTGTTTTGGTACAGTTCTTCACGTCGTAGAAATCGGTACCTTCCTCTGCTTGATGGGACATCGCCGATAGGTGCTGCTTCGGGTTGATCGTAACACTTTCGATTGCCGTCGGAACCATCAGGGATCGAGTATCCAGAGCAACTATTCCGACCTGCAGGAGGCAATCGAGAAAGGCTACCCAATTACCTTTCCACTGAATCTTAGCCGCTGTTCCGTCGCTTCGAGCTTCCAGAACGGATTTAAACAGAGAATTGTAGTGATAGCCTCGTAGTCGGAGCTCTTTGTAGAAGTCCCGAGCCGTCAGTAGAGTGGCTGAGGTGTTTTCTTCGAAAGCGGGGGACTCCTCATCGGTCGTTGTCAACATGCGCGCATATCCAGTCACTACAGCGGTAGTTCCATCTGCAATCTGAAAACGATGGGGGATTTTGATAGCTCAATGTGGGAGATGGTAACTTGAAACAATGACCTAACCTCAAACTGTCCGGAGGCCTTCTGTAGCAAGACCGTCAGGCTGACTGTCTGATTCTTGGCCAGGGTTGTCGCTCGGAGAAACTGGACATTGTCGAACCGCACTGGACAGTCCGATATTTCCCGTTGTTTGAGGTACGCTATCAACTCCCAAACCAAGCTGAGATAGCCCGTAGCCGGGAACAGAATCCTCCCGTCGATGCAGTGTCCGGATGCATAGAGAAAGTTCTGATCCGAAAGCGATACCTTGAAGTTGAGCTGATTGGACACCCGCAAGGCTACCCATTCGTACTTTACGACCGACCACGAGTCACGATGATCCCAGCGGATCAACGGTGAAATCATCGGAGTTCCACGAGCTACTGGAAATTGCACTGTCGGGTAGAGGTTGAGCAGATTCAAGTCCTGCTGTTCCAGGTAGAGGCTGTGGAGGTGAATGGTTAGTTATGAAGCGTTATCGGATATGAGGGCGATTAACTCACTGTCCAAAGGTGGCTAGGAGACTGTTGATTGCACCAGAGGATTGTTCCTGGGTGATACATTTCGATTTGCGGTTGAGGCTCTTCAGAACGGGTCCCATCGATTGCTTGGCAAGTGGCTCCAGCAGAAGACAATGTTCCGGAATCTTCTCCAGAAGATTCACTATAGACAGCGAATCGTGGGCCGAAGTCGATGCAAAGGTTGTCGATACTTTCGAGCTGAACCAACGAGACGACGGTGACATGGGTTCCATTATGACCTGTGATACCAGGGTCTTGAGCTTTTCGGATATTTCGTCCACTGAGTCTTTGGCGTAGACAAAGCTGATGAAGGGTAGTCGTTCGGCAACGAAGCCTCGGGACTTCAGTTGGTCAACGACGGCATTGGTGGGATTCAAAGGACCTCCAACAACTCCGAAACGGGACAGAAATTGACCCTGTATGAACGCATCGAACGAAAGAGGCGGTGTGGGCCGTTTAGCGCCCAGCTCGAGAAAAGCGTTGAAATTGATCTCGGTATTATATTCGGCAAACACGCAGCCATGATAATACGCCACTTGGATAACTTGATCAAGAGTTAGGCAACGGTCAAGGTAGGCACATGTAAACTGCCCAACAGAGTGGCCCCCGTAGCCGCTTAGCTGCACTCCGATCTCCGTGAGAACATCGGCATATGCTAGTTGAAGTACAGTTGATCCAATCAATAGTTGCCGGAGGTCAGTCTTCCGCGAGGACTTTTGGAACAGGTCGTATCCCAAAGATTTCAGCACGGTGCGACACTTGCATATCGTAGCTTGGGCAACAGGGAACTGACCAAAGGCTTCCAGTTCTTCTCTCCACCGTATGCTAATGCCTGGGAAGATCGCTACAAGTGGCGATGTATCAAGCTTGATGCGTTCAACATGTGAAAGCTCCAAACAAGCCGGTTCCAACCCCCTTTTGCCAAAAATGCCAAATCCACGGAACCTATGGCCAGGAATGTTGTTGCGCTGAATATTATGCAGCAAAGCCACGAAATCCGCATCCAATGGTCGAGCGGAAATGTCCTGAAACATAAAGTCCACGGCGTCTTTGGTTCTACCGGACCAGCAAATAAGTCGAGGAAGATCATCTTCCGGAATTCCAGATCCAACCTTCTCCTTCATATTGGTATGCATCAACATGTGAGCGTTGGCACCACCGAAACCGAAGGAATTGATCGCAATGAGTGGCCCTTCTAGGGGTGTCGATTGATCCACCACCTGTAGACGACCTGTTGCCAGGCCGGTAACGTCTGTACGAGTTTTTGTCAGATTGATGTTCGGTGGAATTAAGGCATTTTCCATGGCGATGATACACTTTGCAATCGAAGCAAGGGCGGCCGATGCTTCCGAATGGCCAATGTTGGACTTGACCGAACCTATCAGCAATGGGCGATCGCGTTTGGCACAAAAGATCTTGTCGATCGCATCACACTCCTCGGGGTCTCCTACCACCGTTCCCGTGCTATGTGCTTCGATGTAACTGATGCTTCTAGGATCGATAGACAACTCATCGTAGAAGTCACTCATCAGCTGCTTCTGCATGACTCCCGAGGGATACGTTATACCTTCGGACTTGAAGCCATCGCAGTTGGCCTTACTGTGAAGAACGTGGCCGTAGATCCGATTGGCATCCTTTGATTTCTGCAAGAATACAGCGCAGATGACCTCCGACCGAGTGTAGCCACAAGCATTCTCATCGAACGGGCGACACACTCCGTCCCTGGATAGCACTCCGAGCAGTGCAAATTGATAGGAGATGTAGGGATGCAGGCAGAGATTGGTCCCAGCTACGATGGCGGCATCACATTCGCCACTCATGATCTTTCTACGGGCAACATCCAAGGCGTACATGCTGCTACTGCAAGCCGTATCCAAAATCAACGACGGTCCACGGAAGTCGAAGAAGTAGGAAATCCGGTTGGCCAACTGGGACTTGGCGCATCTGGGGAAAATATAACCATGAATGGTTGGAACGATGTTCCATATCCTAATCAGACTTACCCCAGCAACGCGTACCCTTTCGGAGGTTGTGATTGGTACAGCATTCTTGCTTCAGTTTCCGAAAAACAAACTCCGACGAAGACTCCAGTGCGGGAGCCTCTCAGCGTCTCCGGATTGGTGCCGGAGTCAACGATCGCTTCGTAGACGTGTTCCAGCAATAGCCGCAACTGCGCGTCCATGGCATTGCACTCATTGCGACTGTAGCCGAAAAACTCCCTATCGAACTTATCCAAGTTGTTGATCTTCCCCGTGCGGCGTGGAATCTCCGGTATGGTATGCAGCCAACGCGTTTCCTTTTCGTCCACCAAGTCTCGCTTTCCATAGAGATTCTTGGCGAACTCTTGCATGTTGTCCGTCTGGGGAAACCGCCCGGATATTCCGGAAACAACCAGGCACTCATCTAGCTTAACCGAACCCAAATCAACGGATGACATGGTGATTAGAACTACTGTTTTTCCTTTTTTCCCAACTCAACTATAGAATCGAATGCAAACTGACGAACGAATCGAATGAGTCGTCCGCTTTATATGGCTGGCCTTAATGCAACTATGTTTTGGGCAATTAACATAAAATGCTAATTTTCGCAGCCAAAATTCGTGGAAGAAAGTTTAACGACACCAGGAAGACAACAGCAGACATACTTCACGGAAGAAGTAAACAAGGAATTCGATTATATTCCGCGCACCTAGACTAATTAGGCAATTAGCTAAACAGCCTAATCAGCCATGCCTAGCCGAAGGTCGGTAAACTTCCGAAAATCGCAATTTGTTCGCCAATTGCCAACCGACAACGTCCAGTCAACCAACGGACGCGCATCGCTAATTAATGCCTGACCGTTGGCCGCGATCACCAATGCAAATCGGGAGCGGGCCGTCCAAAGCAGAAACCTGGAACGCTCGACCAAAACAAATCAACATAGTTGGAGCCCGTAATATAAAAGCAATTCATTCGACTCCGCACGAGAGCTGCAGACAGTTTCACTTCGACTGTTTATGGTTGAACTCGAACGCAGTGCAGTATGATTCACAACGGAGATTCGATCGTGATTTCCGGGATAGCCGCGCTCGAACAATGTGACCGAATTTAACCAGGATTCTGTGCGATAAGGTGACTGGGTTCTCTGGGGAATGAGAGTCTTGAATCATGATGTTGATGATCGCAGGTTGATCTGATGTATGATTTGTAGGCTTGCTAGCGTCACATCAATCCGGATATTCCTCGCCGGACGGCGAAGATCAACAATTTGGAGAAGTTTGATGCGAAATTCTTAAAACGTCGGAGCTACGGAGGCCCACTGCCTGGATCCACAGATGCGATTGTTCTTGGAATACTCGAACGCAGCGGTCTTGGATGCCGGTATCAGCCCGGAAGCCCTGAAGGGTTCACGTACTGGAGTGTATATTGGTGTGTGTGCTTCTCGAAGTTGGAAACAGTTTGTGCTGGAAAGTTGTGCTCCCAAGGGATACAGCTCATTCCAGAATTACTCGGAGCATGTTGGCATATCATTTGTCCAAATGGTTTGATTTCAGCGGTCTCTCGATGGCCATCGATACGGCTTGTAGCAGTTCAATGACTGAGCTTACAATGCCATTCGAAACGGTCGAAGTAATGCGGCTTTGGTCGATGGAACCAACCTTACGTAACGCTACAGTTTGCTCGACTTCTTTCGACCGATGGATTCTGTAGACCGTTTGATAAACCCGCTTCCGGTTATACTCGAACCGACGGAAATGCCGTAGTTTTCATTTAACGAGCAAAGGACGCGAAACGAATCTACGTGCGTGTTCTCCATTCCAAGACTAACTGCGGTGGTTTCAAACAGGAAAGCATAACCTATCCTTCCGGACAGGTTTAAAAACAGCTGTTAGATGAACTCTACGAAGAACTTAGACTACCACCCAGTGCTGTTAACAACGTTGAAGCACGCAGTACTGGAACGAGTGTTGGAGATCCAGAAGAATGCGATGCGATCGAGAAAGTGTTTTGCAAGGATCGAAATGAAGCCTTGCTGAATGGGTTTGTTAAATACAACATCGGCCACACAGAGGCTTCGACAGGGATTCGTTCCATCCCCAAATGTATAATCGCAAGTGAAACACATTCACTTTGTCTCGAATCGCAGATGATCTAGCGCTGATTAACGACTAGCTTAAAGACGTTTCGGGAGCAACGACTCTGAATGGACTTCTATTGGCAAGCAACTCCTTCGGCTTTGCGGGAGCTAACGCTTACTCACTGCCACAGGCAAATACGAAAACCAGCTTCACCGTCCCGACTGTCTCTAACCAGACTAGTTACCTGGAGTGGACGAACGCAGGGGTCCGTTGAAACATTCTTCGACGGAGTATCCAGACTGGCTTCCGCATATATCCAAACTCCACACGCTATTTCTAAAAACCCAAATTTTAGTACAATGGACTCAAATTCGCCTTAACTATGGCTACCCAAAAAAGAGTAAAGATAGTTTGTAGTGGCAAGATGACAAACATTCAACATTCACATAGGGAAGAGGACTCCTTAGAAGTTTGGAGCTTTCCAGAGGTTCTGAAGTTCTTCCTAGAAATTTAAGATGGACGTCCGAGAAGTTCAGGGGGAAAATCACCCCCGAAGTTCAGAAAGGAACAAACCAGCGAGGGCAGTACTATAGTTTTCCATAAAATCATGAACAAATAGAACTCTTGCAGCGATTTCCTTTACAAGGGCTGAAAAAACACTCACGGGCCGGTAGCAGCCACGTAGCGGAAGAATCTACGCGAAGCGCGTACTAGTATACAAATACAGAGGCAGGCCAAAAACGTGTCCAGATCACCGCAGGCGTCCCACAAGGTTCGATCCTGGGTCCGGGCTATGGAACACGATGTACGACGAGGTACTGCGGTTTAATTTCGGAGCGGGGTGAAGATAGTCGGGTTCGCAGACGACATCACCCTAGAGATATGGTGAATCCATCGAAGAGGTCGAGTTAACGGCCTCGCACTCCATCGGCATTGTAGATAGATGGATGAGCCTTCAATAATTGAGCCAGCCCACCATGTATCATGAGGTCACGGTGGTGAACAACAAGAAACGGAGCAATAGGCGATCAGTTCAGGTAACTGCACGGTAGAATCGAAGCGGTTCTTGAGGTATCTTGGGTCGCGTGATCACCATAAGCTGTCCTTTGCTGGTCACGTCGATTACGCTTGCAAGAAAGCCTCAATGGCTATTTCGGCATTATCCCGCATGATGTCGAATAGCTCGGTGCGGCGAAAGGTACCCTGCTGGCGTGCGCCCTGTCCATACTTAGGTACGGCGGGTCGGCATGGATCACCGCCTTAGTACCAAGAGCTACGCGTTTATAGTACGCACAGGCTTATGTGCTATGAGTAGTTAGTGTATCCTGAACGGTATCACGCGACGCGGTCTGCATCCTAGCGGACGATGCCAATAGGTATGATCAAAAGAGAACGAGTGTTTTGAAGTGGAACAAGAGTATTCGGAAGACCACTAGAGCTGCATCCATGGTTAAGTGGCAAAGTGAATGGAACAACTCCACGGAATCAACTGGATGGGTCGGTAGGCGACACGGTTGAGTGAACTTCCACTTAACGCAGATATTGTCTGGCCACGGTTGTTTTAGACAATACCTGCACAAATATGGGCATGCACAGTCCTCCGCAGGCAGCGAGTGCGCGGGAGTCGAGGAAATTGCGGAACATATGTTCTTCGCATGCCCTCGCTTCGACGGCGTGAGATCCGACATGATTGCCGTAAGCGGTCACGACACGACTCCGGACAATTTGGTCCCGAGGATGTGCCAGGACCGGGACGTCTTATTCTTGTTGAAATATAAAATATGCGAATGTTTGTTCAACGAACGATAGTCGACTATATGGATATTAAACCCTCTTCAATTGAAATCTCGATAACATTTTTTCTTGCATGTTAAGTGATATAAAATTCATAAGCTATGCGTAACACATTATGTCAATAGTCCTCAAAAAAATTGTCACGACTTATCCGATACGTGTGGCAGGGAAATTTAAAAAAAATCTATTTGAGTAGGTTGATTTTCTCCAGGCGGAATCCCTCCTTAACAAAACCTCCAACACCGTCATTCCGAACTAAAAGACAATGAAAGATTCCAGCACAAATGAATGCTATCATCTCATCGTCTCCGAACATTATCAGTCTCGCGATCCTACTGGGTCGTATTTCCACAGCGCCACCAATCAACGAAGAGTGAATCACAAGTAGGCAGACCTTCTGTCCATTCTATTGACTTGGCGTGGTGGAATGGAGTAATATGCAAAACGTGTAATCTTTGTCACCACTGAGTTCCTATTTATTCCTATTATTCCTGTTATTGAAAGTATCCATTTTATGATGTATTTATCGTAGTACTAATGAAAGATCATGCAGAAGTGGTTTTAGTTATTTTTGGAGTTAATCCACTTATCTGCAAATCAAGCAAATATTTACTCAATAATGGGTTATTCCAATTAAGTGAGTAGGTCGATGAAAATACCTCAACTTCCCACGGTACGAAGAAATGTGTTAAGATTCATCCAATGCTATTTCGACACAATTTTTTTCATAGGGCCTAACTGACAAACTAAACAATGGTTTCTTCCAATTTCTCGTTATTGAAAACTTGCCTAATCAATCCACCACGATCATTTCGAAGAGGAAGTGTTCACTTATCCGATAGAATGAGCCTTACATGAAAAGCTTTTGTGCCACGAGAAATTTATTGAAGAAGCCATTGTTTATGTTTGTCAGTTAGGCCCTAATGAAAATTTTGGTGTCGATTTAACTTCTGCCTACACATGGTTAGATTTGCCAGGGAATTTCTTCAAAATAACANTTTATTATTATTATACTTCATCCTGGAAGCTAATCCGTCTTAATGAATATTAAATATTGAAAGGAAAAGCCTGTGAGCAGAGGCGCAAAAACCCCACTCTATCTTCTTATTACATATACATGGAGAACACAAAACTTCTTAAAAGTATACATAGCACAAAATAAATTAGCAACGCATGAAAATTCTAATTCGTGGTCTAGTAATAAAGTAATTATCCTCAGCACATAAGTCAGGTCTCGTCAAGTCCTCGTCGAACATCCGCCAAAAATTCCGAAAGTCTTCGTTTAAATGTTTTCAACAGATGCGTTGAAGTCCAGACAGCAAGTACACCTAGGTTGGGAACGTAGCTAGGCATAAAGCGGATGGGATCCGTGCTGACCATACAAAGCATTGCAGAGATTCAAGCATCAAGAAATCACGTTGGCGAAGTATTCGTTCTGGGGCGTATTATATTCAGCTGCTCAAGGATCCTCGGTGGGTCCATATCGCCAAAAAGAATCTTGGCTACAAAAACAGATTGCGCAGTACTTCTCCCTACCTTTTTTTCCAAGGTTTTCTATGCCTGGCAATCTGCATCGGTCCTCGTAGTGCACGGTAAATTAGCAGGCGGATTTTGCCATGGGAGAGTCCCGCAGAGCATACCTGACGAATTTCCGTTGGATTGATTCAATCCTAGCGATCCAGATCGATTGATAGGGACGCCAAACCACAGCATTGGATTCCAGGATCGAACCGCACGAGACTGCGCAATCAAGGGATCGAAAGCATGAGGGGTCACGAAATTCATTTTGCTATTTTGAGAAGATGAATCCCAGCTGTCCGGTTTGATCTGGAGATAATATCGTCATAGTGTGATCGAAAGGTAAGAGCTGGAGTCAAGGATAACTCCCAAATCCCGTACTTGACGAACATGTTCTAAGGAGCTGACCGTCGATGATGTAATCAAAAACAATAGGCTCATGTTTTCCTGTGGAACGAGATGACGTTGCACTTGTGAATGCTAGTGTAAAGCATGTTTCTAGAACACCATTCAGCAAAACAGTTCACATAATGTTGTGGTGTGAAGGCGGTCTTGAACGTTTGTCACAACCATACCGGTGTACGTCGTCGGCATAAAATAATCCGGCAAGCTGGTGGCAGCACTGAAGAGAGTTCATTGATGAAAATGTTAAACAGTAGAGGCCCCCAGGTTGCTTCCCTTTATGCGGCAACACCTGATAGAATTAGTAAACGGTTCAGAGTTTATTTCCAATCTTAACAATCAGTTTCCGATCTGCTAGATATGATCTGAACCAGCTGGTCAATGATGATGCGATACCTAATCTATCCAGTCGTTTGAGCAAAATCTCATGATCAACACGATCAAAAGCAGATTTCAGGTCGGTATATCAACGTCCACTTGTGTTCCATGATCCATTGCGCGCACGCAGAAAGAAGTAAATTGGACGAGATTCGTAGATGTTGATCTCTTGGGATAAAAACCATGTTGATCCAAGGAAATGTGGTTCTTACAGGAAGCAAACAGCATATCATTAATGATGATTTCAAATACCTTGGAGCAGGTGCACAGCGACGTTATTCCACGATAATTCTCGATGTTTCGTTTATCACCTTTTTTATGCACAGGGAACATGATGGAGAATTTCCAGCTAGAGGAAATCTTTGCTGCTGCAAAGAGGTGTTGAACAACAGTGTCAAAGGATGAGTCAGAGCATCACAACATCTCTTCAAAATGCATGAAGGGATACCATCATGGCTAGGTGAGGAGGAATATTTCAGTTTGTTGATGGCAGCTTCAACGTTCTGAGGAGTGACCTGGACATTTCCTAGTGAGCAGACATCGCGCGGTGTTTCTATACATGCATTTTCGACTTGAGCAGGAGATGACGTGGTGTCATTGAAAGCAGACTTGAAGTGTTCAACAAACAGATTGCACTTATCGGATGCAGTACTGGCGAGATCGTTACGTAGAAACATCTCAACTGGTAATCCATTATCCTTACGTTTGGAGTTCACGAATTTCCAGAAACTTTAGGATTTTTCTAAGTTTCTCTTGCATACGTAGAGTATAACGTTTGTACAAGAAGCAGTTGTAAGTCCGATATCTGCTACTTGCTCGATTGAAAGCCTGCTTAGCGAGTGGGCAACGAACTCTACAGTAATTTCGAAGTGCTCTCGATCTCATACGCTTTAAATGTCGCAGGTGTGTATTCCCCCAAGCCGGTTTTGATTAGGTTTCCGCATAGGGACATAATCAGCGATAATGGTATGCATTATGCGAGTGGAAACAACCAACAGCGTCATCAACATTTTCCATGGATTCCAAATTGGACCAGTCCGTACAAAGTCAGCTACTAGCATTCCTTCAAAATCTGCTCTGCAAGAAATCAAAACTCGGTTCATCAAAAACATCTTCAAAATCGATACCTCGAGATACGTTGACTTCGACTATAAATGGAGGATGATCGGCGTCGAGAAGTGATAAAGGTTCCGCAGCAGCAGATAACGTGCATCGCTCAGTGTCATCTCACATGCCAAAGCTAAATCAAATAGCGACCGTTTCGGTTGCTGATTGTGTTGATTTGAGTTAAGTTATAAAACTGAAGCCATCAAGTAACGCAGCACAAGCAACAGAGATGTTGCGACTGCAAGAGCATCAACAGTAGGATGACCGTTCCTCGAAGAGTCCCAAATTAGGCCAGACTGATTGTAATCACCAAGAAGAAGAAAGTGATCGTTGGCCCCAACGTTCGAGATAACTGCTCAATAGAATCAATATGGTTTGCTATGCTGCTTAAATCAGCTTTTCGGTTAGGTGGAAGATATATAACTCCGATGCTAACGGAACAGTTAGGTAATTTCAACTTTACCCAAAGCTGCTCGAGTGAAACATTGACAGGGAGTTGGATCAATGCAGCAATTCAGATCGGCTGATACAGCAATCAGTACACCACCGCCACGAGACTTTTTGGCTGTTTGTTTGGCTGCGGTCGTTTCTGAAGACGGTATAGGCATTGCCAAATAATTGCGATGAAAATATTTGCTCATTTAACCATGTCTCAGTAAATACACGATGACATCATACTGTGATTCAGAGGTAGCGAGAAAAACGTCATCAATTTTTGTCCGTAAACCTCGTACGTTCTGATAGAATACACTCAACTTATCGTCGATACCGCTGTTCACTATTTTATTGCAGATCGCTGGCGGGAATGGCTCGACTACGGTGGGGGATCGAGGGCTTCCACAATACTATTCTCGGTGCGTCCCGGTATTCGGCTAACACTAGTTGTTTCTTGAGGTGCTGTTTTCAAACTTCCTTGCAAATAAGCTGGAATCGGAGAGCGAATCAGGTCTTGTCGAGCTTGTAGGAAAGTTGTACTTGCCTATAGTTGCGTTTTGGAAGACCCTTTCCCCACACCCATACGTAGGGCCGGGACGGCTGCAGGTCGCTGGCGGGAATGGCTCGACTACGATGGGGGGCTCAAGGGCTTCCGCCAGGTGCTGAGTTCCGTGCGTCCCGGTGTTTGGTTTAAAAACCATGCGTGTGAAGGTGCGTCCAAAACCGGTAGAAATATGCTGGAATCGGAAAGCGAATCAGGTGTTGTCGGGCTAACAGCAAAATCGTACTTGCCTGCAGTAGCGTTTTGGAAGACCCTCTCCCCACACCCACACGTAGGGCCGGGACGGCTACGCAGGTCGCTGGCTGGAATGGCACGACTACGGTGGGGGGATCGAGCTTCCATTACACTAAATTCGGTGCGTCCCGGTGTAAAAACAAGTGGTTGAATGTCATAACGTGGAGCATCAAATCGTTTTCCTTTGCACATTATTAACGCTGCATCGCAACTACCGGTGGAGTACCCGTTGTTGGCGTCAAAAATATAGCGGAGGGCTTCCGAAATTTTTGAGTTGAATATTCCTCAAACTCACGGAACATTATGCCTTCCGGCCAAGTCGAAGGGTCAAGCGCGTTTGTCTTCAGTGAAGGGGTCCAAACCAATTTTGAAGGAGATGAAGGTCATGTTGCTTGTATCTCTCCTTTGGCCACCAGTTTGATAACCTCTGGGTCTTGGGTCAAATCGAGGTTTACGCTCCGAATCAATGCCAAAATTTCCTCGTTGGTGACATCAGGACGTATTCGAGACAAATAGAGCCAAAATTTGTTCACTGGTTGAGCGGGTGATTGAAACGGATACTGTATTCTGGTCAACATGCTTGGAACCAGATTGACATTCGAACGCCTTTTGCTCTAAATCAGGTCCACGAGGTCGTTTGGCAGCTCGAGTTTGTCCGATTTGGGGCCATTGCCTGATCGCTGGTGATTGCATACACGGTTCGGGCTTATGCGATAACATCTTTATCTCCGTATGTAAACTACTGATTGCCTCAGTGAGATACACCAACGGAGATTTTTCATCAGCCGCCTTAGTAATAGAACGGAGATGTGAATTTTCAAATAGCTCAGCACATTTATCGCACATCCAAAACAAGTTTTTGCGATGCGGCGTGAAATAGCCTAAAAGTGCCCGTGACACATTTGAACATGTCATATGGAACATGCCACCGCAGTATCCTCGGCATGTGACAAATTCTATGCCAGTAATCGCTTCATCGCACTTGGCGCAATTTTCGATTTCACTCATCGCTACTACACGTGGTTTATCGTAATCGCCTTAAAGTATGTACACGCAATACAGCCACAACAGCACAACGGGGACGGAAATTTACTCCAAACAATAACAATGGTGACGATTATTTGCCAGAAGATAAAGGCAAACGAATGAAAACGATGAAACGATGAAACTGCAAATTGCAGAATGGTACGGCACATACAATGATCGATGCTATCAACAGTTCGACACTAAACAATCAATTATATCACTTCGTCAACAAATAAAATCGAACAAGTGTCGAAAACACAACTTAAATTGTAAAATCGAAGGCGCGAAACAAAGCACAGCTAGCACACTCTGTTTGTTAGGGCACTCAAAAGAGATCGTATTTCGCTAACGAAATACGGTGAGTGCTTTGCTGGCCTCATCGAACGAATAGCCTAAAGTGAGCTGAGACTATCCGTAAAAATGAAAAATTGATCAGAGGGAAGAGAGGCAATTAAATCTAATGCATAATGTATAGCCGCCAACTCTACGACGTATACGCAACATCCTCTTTTTCCAGATTGTATCAAAACGGCTAAAACCTCTCCACTCTCTTCCTGTATCCCGAGCAACCCCTATGATCTCCCCCCTTATTCAGTGGGATCACAACGAAGATCGACCGACCACCGCCAGTGGCATCCAGGTGTACCACATATGGTTCGCCGATCCGGAAATAGCTATCTGGCTGGCCACTGCATAGATGGCCGAGTGTTGTTCCCCGTCATACAACAACTAATCCTAATTCAGCCTCTGTCAGAGTCGTTTTGCTCGCAAATTGGTGAAAAATATGTGTAATAACCGGACGGCTAGCTTGATGTGTGTTGGTAGCGGCAGTCTAGTTCAGTGATGTAATTATTCTATTGTACGACCACGAAGTATTGTTACAATAGTGCTTCTGAAGGTAATCGTTCATTCCACGGTTTTCCATTGGACGAAAAAGCGGGTATCAACCAGGTTGATAGAGGAGATTTTCGTTGCTAAAAGTATTCTTGAAGAGGTGTTCGAACGCAGAAACTTGCACAAAGCTCTTACCTGCGAGAAGAATAAGAAATGGATAGCAGCTAGGTTTGACGATTTGGAATCGGGTTCGGATTCGTAATGATACGTGCGAGCATGTGGATTTGCCTTCCAGCCAAAAATACAGTGCCTATTTTCACAGTGCCAAATTCAAAGCTTGTCTGGTCGCTCAAAGTTACTCCAAGAAAAATGGCGAAGATTTTTCAAAAGTTTTTGCTCCATTTACCACGCACACGACTCCGTCGAGCTCTTCTAGCTTTGGCGAGTAGCAGGAAAATGACGTTGAAACTTTTCGACGTTATAACCGCCTACTTGTACGGGAAACTAGATCAGGAGTTGATTATGAAGCATCCATCTAGATAAGTAGTAATGCGGGAGTAATGGCCCAAACACAATGATAACGGCAACGGAAAACGGCACAGCCCGATCTGAGTATGCCTGCTTGTTGGACAGAAAACAGGCTAGATCCAAGCCGATTCTAATCGACACGTTACATCCACCTGAAACGCACGTAATTTTCGTCCACTGCCAAAATCAGTAATTAACACGTGGAATTCACGTAAAAGCTACGTGATTTCCACGTAAATTCACATTCTACGTGAAAACCACGTAAATGTTAAGTGATTTTCACGTAAAATTCACAGGCACGTAATATTTACCTGATTTTACTGAAGAAAATTTGGTTACGTGTTCAGGTGGAAGTTACGTGAAATTTCACGTGAAAATAACGTGTCGATTTTTTTTAGTATAATTGGACATATCGAAGTCTTTTGCAGCAACTGTCAAAATTGCCGTTTTCCGTTCCGTTTCCGTTATCCGTTATTCTGCAACTGACATTTTAAAATTACAGCTCGTTTCCGTTAGTTTTGGTGAATCGTATGTTGATGGCGCCACCTGCGCGCCTCGACATTAAATGGGCGCTGTCAGTTTTAGTTTGGTGAAACCTGGGCTAGGCGGCGCTGATGTTCCAACGGTTTGCTTTTAAAAGTTTACACAGTAAATTGAGAAAAGAATGTTCAAGCCTGGATGTCTGTTCTCTGTGATTATATTATATTATATATTATATTAATAATATTATGTCGGTTGAGGAAAAAGCTGAAGCAGTTGGCAAGTTGCTGGAATCAACGGCTGGATGGTGTTTTGAAGAAAATGGGCTTTCGTCCGAGTGCAGCTGATCCCTGTTCCAGAGAAGTGAGCTGGCTATATTGCTAGGTCTATCATCGTGAGATAGACTGTTTCATGTCCTATTATTTATGTACCATTATATAGCAGTTTCCTACTGCTGAGCATGATTCGCCATTTCATTCATTTCGGCAAAATTAACTCGTGTGCGCATCGTAATAAGATAATATAGTTAATTTACTGTTTATCAAACAAGACATTCTTATAAACTTCAGCGTTATCACACCAAGTTTGTAAAGCTATAACCGTACATATGGCCTAGAAGGTCAATAAATTAAATAAATTGTCAAGTGTTAACACTGAACGTCAGTTAAATTTCCATTTCTCCCGTCCCTTTCCAGAACCTCGCAAAGCTATGACGTTCACGTGGCCATCTCCACCGAAGACATCACTACCGAATGCTGCTGCCAGCGGTTTATCGCGCAAGCATCCGACTTTGCACCGGTCGATGCCATCTACAACCTGGCAGTCCAGCTACGCGACTCCATCTTCGATTATCAGTCTACCGCAGCGTTTGCTGAATATTTGGCGCCCTATGCCACCTCCACTATCTGGTTGGACCGGATCGAAACCAATGTCCGGATCTACAGCACTTCCCTGTATTCTCGAGCCAACGTAACTACGGCATGGCCAGCTCCATAATGGAACGCATAGTTGAACTGAGGATAGCGGAGGGATTATCCGTCAAAGCCATCCAATCGGGAGCGATAGGAGACATTACTGAAGACAAGCAGGATCTGGAAATTGAAAATCTTTAGCAGAGGATTTCATTATTTCTTCAGGTGTTTATTGTGTTTCTTGTGGACCGGAAAGATATCAAGATAAATAATGCATTATGTCCTAAGTAACATTGAGAGATTCTCTACGTCAACTTTCTCTTTCGTTAATAGTTTGTCTATTAAACGGTTGGCTGATGTTTTTGACGTATTGGATCCTAAATTACACTTTATATTACCGTACTGTGTTGAAAATACTTGCAAATGTTTCTACATAGCCGTCAGAACGCAAAGAGAAAGTCGACGAAGAATCTCTCTATGTTTCTTAGGGCCTAAAGCATTATTCCGCTATTTCCAGAAAGATGGAAACACTCCTCTTGCGACGGACATTCGGAATAGGCGAAGCAGTAAGCACAGTAAGCAGGTAATGTGTCTCTTCAGGAATACTGACGGAACACCATCGGGTCCATGATTGAAGGACGGCTTGAGTTGTTTTGCGGCGGTTGTTATCATGTCAACGTTGATATCGATTGCACCCAGAGTTTGACCGTATAGTGGCACATTGTTAGCTGCAGATGTACTGTGTTCATCAGTCAATCTCTCGCCGGAGAAAACACTGGAAAACGTTTCGGAAAACAGGCGGGATGAAGCGACTTCTCCGCTTAGCAACATTGAAGATGGTCATAGGTCAGACTTTTTGCGCTGCTTGTTTACGTGCTTCCAAAGAGACTTCGGATTCGATAAGAGTTTGGACTGAATCCCTCGTAAATATGACGACTGGCATCGATGGCTAACTCGCTTGAACTCATAATTGAGTTTTTTTCAGCGCAAGCGTACGATATTTTGTGAATTTTCTCCAAGCCGCTCTCTTAGTCGATGTTGGGATGGATTCTTTGATGGCTGTTGAGATTAAACAAGTTCTTGAAAGAGACTTTGATTTGACGATGACGGCACAGGAACTTCGTAACTTGATATTTTCTAAACTTCAGCAATTGGTGGACAGTACTGACCTAGTGGCATTAGAGGAGATCATAGTATTTTACGGCTTCAATCACTGTCCTTGGACTTGGACTGCGAAAAAGCAGTGCTACTAATTCCAGGAATGGAAAGTGTCGCTGGAGAGATTTGAATAAGTATTACAGCGAAACTGAAAGCCCTGACTTTCATTCTCCAAACTATTATGAACTATTATCAGCGCAAAGGCCTTCCTTAGATCATCGATTCCATTTACGAAGAGGTATGTGACAACGTCTTCCAAAACGTAGACCAATTCGTAGTCGTTGTTTATTCGATTGGATCTATCTTAGGATTCGACATCGCCAAAAGGTTGCAGGACAATCTACCGAAATATGTTCAGCTTCTGGCCAGCCCAGTCGTGCAGTCATGCAAATCCGACTAGGAACTTCAAACTATTTTGATTCTCACCATTGTCTCAAAATTGTTTCCGAATCAAAAACTAGCAAATTTCACTATCGCTTGTCAATCTTTCGCGGCAAAGATTGCCTATGTACAGGCACTGGACAAGGACGAGAAACTTTACTCCAATCAGTATCTTTATCGTTAATTGGAGCAGGGAAATTGAGTAGAACTGCCCATTTGAGTAGAACTGCAGCTGTGAGCTCTCCTCTTCTTTTCGTATCAACAGAATGTTACATAGCTTCCAAATGATGCAACTATTGCTTGAATATACTTAATGAGCTATACATAATAATAAACTAACTTGTAGTGACTGATATAGAAGGAGATGTTCGCTCATCACCAATCACCGACGCGGACGATAGGAATGAAAGATATGAAGAGAAAGTGTTGAAAGTTCCGTCAGTATACGGTAGGTGGGAAATAGAACAGATGTTTGAAGATTGAGCGAAAGGGTACAGTAGTACTCGAACCAAGGACGTCACCCTTTGCCTAACATCCCACTGCGGGGTAGGTCGAGACACGGACAAATCCGCCACCTCAACAGACAAAAGGTGACGTTTGGAAAGCGCTAATGTACCACTGATAGCTTTGTGATACTTATTCTAGCGGTATATTGTGAGCACTCTGTTTTGATGCGCACATGGGAGCGGAACTCTTTTTTTTTGAGTTTTGTTTTGATTCGCAACGTCTGAGATCACTCAAGTTTTTCTCGTCATCTTTAACGTAGAGACCTCGGACAAACATCTGTTCTATTTCCAACCTACCGTACACTGACGGAACTTTCAACACTTTCTCTTCATATCTTTCATTCTATCAAACATTACTGTCCACTCTTGGTGGCTCATGGTGATTGAGGGAACATCTTCTTCTACATCATAATCGTTACTCCACGCACGGAGAATACAAAACATAACAATTAGAGTATGTAACTTGAACTATTCTGTGAGGCTGCGAGTACTTTGTAAAATCTTTTTCGAAGAGTGGAACGAGGAACATAACGGGGTTTAGCTTGTGGTACTCTTGATGGAACAAATTGAGTGTGAAATTGGCTCGCCTCATTTGATAGTCATTCCACGACCACTCAGGTAGGATTGAAGCCAAACGAGAAAAGATCAAGAGAAACCGAGACATTCGAACTTTGCAATGGTAATCCGATCGTTCATTTTATCCATTTTATCGTATAGATCGAATCGAGTTATTGCCTCTCAGTAGAGCTTTAGCGATGAAAGATGTGTAAACAACCGAATTGGTATTTGTTGACCGTTTCGACATGAAACCATGTTGATGTTCAGAGATGTAATGGTGGCGTTGTGCGATAAATAGCTGTAAATCACTTTTTCAAATAACTTCGAAACGGCACACAGAAGAGCTATTCCACGATAATTGCTGACCTCACGTTTGTTTCCCTTTTTAGAAAACAGGAAAGACATATGATTTTTTCCATTGAACTGGAAATGATCCGACTTGCAACGATAAATTGAAGAGACGGGATAGAGGTGTAGATAGACTAATGCGGCATTTCTTCAAAACAATTTCAGGGATTTCGGGAGGCACTGGACTAGTTGAGCTTTCCACTGTTTCAGGATCGACGATTGAGTGATCACCAACTGGAGGATGGACTGGAACATTGTTTGCAGCTTTGTGAGCATGTTCATCATCCAAAGATTCATGCATGAACGTGGAATTAATGCTGATCTCGTTGTTCAACTGCCTCAAGATGGTCAATTCTATCGATTTCGAAGATTACACTCACGTCCTACACTGCCCAGTAGTACTATTGAAACCTGCTCAACCCGTCATTGCCCGTATTGGAGAAGACTACTGACTGTCGATAATAGCGGAAAAACGACCGATGGAACCCATGCTTCGACACCAACCGACTACATAAATAAAGATATTCTCTAGGAAGTAAAACGCCTACCGCTTGAATGTTTCAAAGACAAATTTCTACACACAAACTCACAAATCCCACCCAGCCCCCTATAATCAACCACTCTTGCCTTTCTTCTTGTCCATCAAGCTGTAGATCGCCATCTGAATGTTTTCGCTTTCCTTCAGCTGTTCTTCGATCTGCGCGATCCTGTCATTTTTGGTGGCAATCTGCGCCAGAAGTTCCTTCAGTTCACTCTCCTGCGAGGCCAACTTGCTGTCGCGCTTGGCCAGCTGTTGTTCCAACTGTTGGATGAGATCATTTCGCTTGCTAATTTCGCGCTCCCGTTCGCGAATCTTGCCCTCGTACATCTTCCGATCGCTTTCCTTCTGCTCGGAGCACTTCTGCCGATCCTCTTCCGCCGCCTTCAGCAACCGGCGCGAATCTTCACTGTTTTTGGTCTGCGAACGAGATTTATTTCATTTTGTAACAATTCGAGGTGTGGAATGAATAAGACACTCACCATATCAGCGAGGGAGTTCTGCAGTCGTTTGTTCTCTTTCTCGTAGTTGCTATCCCGCTTCTGATAGGATTCGACCTGCTTGGTCAGGACGCTACACTGCTGGCTCTTGTCCGTGTACTTCTTGATGTAGTCCGACAGGTCCTGCTTTATTTGGCCGATCTTTTTGTCGTACGATGCGGCCGCACTTTTAACCTGAGTCAGTTCCTTTTCCAGCGATCGATTTTCTGCTTGTAATCTGAGAAGTGAAGAGTGATTAAACCATTTTCCTATTTATTGCACCGTTTTAAGGAAATACTCACGCCGAAACCTTCAACGCCAGTGGTAAATTTTTCCTCTGTGCCCTGTTCACCTCGGCCGTCAGTAGTTGATTTTGATGCATCAGCATTTTTATCTGCTTGGACATCCCCTCCATCGTGCTCTGCAGGTCGTGCATCAGTTGACCCTCAATCCGTATCTTGGCGTCGTAAAACTCAATCAGCTCGACCTGTGTGGCATCGTTTATCGTTCCGGCCGACACGGCGTCCTGAATATGCGTTACATTTTGATCCATTCTTTCCAGCAAGTCCCTACTGAGGCTGGCCGGAGGAGGTGCCACAAAAGGAGCGGAACTGCTGCGTTCATTGTTCGCGTGTTGCGATTCGGCGGGGATCTTTTGCCGGCTGGTTGTCAGCATGCCAATCATGTGGGATACTTCCTTCCGAGGGAAATCCACCGACGAGGTAACACTCAAAGTTGCTTCCGTAAGGTCGGAATCGTCACCGGTCAGGCCTTTGGCAATTAGAAAATGAATCGGCTTCTGCCTCAGTAAGTTACCCATCTTAGCGAACCACAATGCCGGTGAAACGTTGGCAAACTCATGGAATGTGTGCAGGGCCCATAGATAGGCATGGATCTCGCCGTCCGGAAGCGAAAAATCAAAGTTCTGACTGGATTTAAACGAGCTCAATATGTTTCCGAATGTGTTTTTGAAGAAGAGCTCCGCTGCCTTATCCAACGTTGAGTTGGAACTACCTTGAAGAGTAACTATCGTCGTCAACAGTTTGGATATTGAGATCATCTGGGAAGGAAGGAAAGCCATAAGCAACGATTTCAAAACTCACAACCCCACTCAATTGCCTACCAAAATCGGATCACTATTATTATGAACTATCGTCACCAAATCGTCCAACACCCCTTGACAAGCCTCAACCAGCTTTTGTGGGCATCCTCTTTCCTTGTCATCGCCTGCGCTTTTCTCCAGAATAACCCGCAGCAAATCCACCGCACAGGAGCAGTTCTGCTTAGTCCGAATCCACTTCAACGCTACGTCCGCTATTTTTTCGCGGAAGTTTTCCCCTATCGATTCCAAATCCACTATGCATGCCAAGATCTCGAACAGAACGTCCATGCAATCGTCCCGTTGGCTACTGTCGGAATTGTTCATAGTTTTTTCATCACTAACTTTTCTCCTTTTTCTGGTATTCCCAGAACCGCCTTCTGACTGCTGGGCCTTGGTGTACCGCTCGATATCGTCGAGAAAGTCCTTCAAATTTTCCCGAAAAAAGTTATCTTCCAGGGAAACAGCCTTTCGGTGATCGTCCTTAAAACAGTTGTCCTTTTTCAGCTGTCGAATGTAGTGCAGATAATCAACCACATGACGCAGAATGAAGCTATCCCTGTAAGAAACATATTTCACAAGCAGTTCAAATAACACAGGCAAGCCTACTCACTTCGTAGATAAAACATTTTTGACTTCCTTAAAGCTCATTTTCAGCAAATAATGCAGATCCATTTCCTTCATGAAGTCGTTCCTCTCCAGAATAATGTACATCTTGCAGGTAACCAACCCAAGCTGCTTGATTTGCCCACAGAAACTCGAAACGCTGATGTTTTTCGTTAGCAGATAGGTCATCGGCAAATTTCCGTAACACAAATTGACCAGAATGGAGAGAGCCAACGTGATCAGCTCCGTTTTATCCTTCTGGCCACTGCCCTGCTCCATCACACTCAACAGCTTCAGGATCAACGATTCAACGTACGGTTCGTGACTTTCGAGCTGTGCCCCGTGGGTCAGTTTTTCGATCAAAGCCAGCAACCGTTGCTGCTGTTCGGTGGTGTGAATTTCCTTCAGCAGTGAAGTCAACGTCGGGAGGTAATGGAAATTTTTAATCAACGCCTGGCGAGCTTCTTCGAACTTTGATGCCGCTTCCAGCACGGAAACCGCCGCCCATAGCAAGGCCGTTTTATTCTTTCCAGTGCTCATCAGCCGGTGCAGGTTGATGAAGAATATGTTATTGCTATAGACGGAGAGGTCAAATACCCGCTGGTCGGTGACGACAGCCAAATGCTACAATTAGAGGAAAAGAATGGATCTACAAATAATCAGTTTGGAAAAAAAGAACATTATAATACTCACGCTGAGGCTATTGATGAGTTGGGTTTCATTACCGTAAGTACTACTCACGAAATACGTCTGAATATGATTATTAAATTCGCTTATATGCGAGGACATCCTGATCGATTCAGTGACAACTTGCACCAATGAATTCTCCTTAAAACACTAGCTAGTAAATTATAACTTCCGCAACGAACACACACAACTGTCGATATATATTTTATCCTTTTTCGCAATGGGATTGAACACAATTCTGCTGATAATTTTCAAATAGTAAATGAAAACTTTTCAACCGATTTTTGGAGAGCTGAGTCGCGTTTTTGACAATCGTTGCAGAGGCGGTAAACAAATTCAAATCCTTAAACCACTGTCAAACAGGCGTTTTGCGGTAGGTGTTACATTAGTTACAATCAAGCAGCTTTCTGGTCAACCCTGCAAACACGCAGCGCAGCTAACGCCACCTAGTGTACGATAGATAAAACCGAAAGTTACATGTTGAATTGAAAGCACTACACTGAAAAAAATCTTGAAGTAAAAACTACAATTTTACTGGAATATGCCTATTTTCAAAACTACCATGAATATTCAGTCAAATTTATTACGTGTATGGTACAGCCTTCAACATTTGTGGTATATTTGACAAGCCTCATGTTGATATCAACTCCACCATGGTTGACTGCATTGGCAGGCATGGTCAGGTGAAAAGGTGTTTGCGATTCATGTAACTCTTGAAATAGTAGTTGCTACACACTTAGACAATTTTACAGTAATCGGTTATTTTTTACCGAACTTTCAACAGCTGAACGTTCGGTAATCCGATTTACCGGATTTCGGTGTAATTTTTTAGTATTCCGGTAAAAAAATTACCGGAACTTGTCAAATTTTACCGAAATCCGTTTAGTCAGATTACCGAACTGTTCAGCTGTTGAAAGTTCAGTAAAAAATTACCGAATACTGTAAAATTTTCTAAGTGTGTACAGCAGTTTTTTTTGCGAGTTGGAATTATCTTGCATAGAGCGCCACCTAGTCAACTAATTGCTACATTAAATCTGACAGACTGACTGGCAACCCATTTTCCCTTACCAATCTGTTAGGTTATTGCTATTTGGTATCTTGAAAGAAGCCATGTTACCTAGAGAAATGAGATGAAGTCGAACGCCTTTCTGCGGGAAAACATAATTTACCCGAATAAAAATTTACATCAGGCTGATGTCTTATTTCAATGTCTACATCAACATGAAATTCAAATGTAAATCTTACGTTGAACATTAGAGATCAGAACGATTTCGCTGTATTTAGGCAAGGTAACATGATGTTAACATCAGACATTTTCAAAAAAAAAATTTCTATTCCAATGTCCCTTTGATGTCATGATTTTTTTTTTACTTTTGATATTAAAAGAAAATGTTTTTTTGATGTTTTAAGGTATCAAAGCTTATTGATGTTTTCAAATGTATTTGAATAAAAGAGCATAGTCAAAGGATTTTTGATGTTTTCAGATGTATTTAAGGTTATGAATAAACATCTTACATATGTTTTCAAAAGTCGATTTTTTCCAATAAAAGAGATGATGTATGATGCATTCAGTTGTAGAAAAACGTGACGGTGTATCGTTTCCGGATGTTTTCAGTTGTAGATAATAACATTAAAATCAAATAATCTGTTAGACTGAGGTAATTTTTTATTCGGGTGCTGAATAAAGTAAGCATGCACCAATATTGCCAAAACATATCGATTCTAATATCACATTTAATTCTAATCTCTTCGGATATGTACAAATATTTTATGTGTACAACATTTTACATCTATAAGAACATGGATTTCAACGCAACGTGTGATTGTTATGACACAGGATGTATTCTGGCGTATTATGCAACATTTTACTTCACAAAGACCTTTGGTTCTATCGTTCTATTGTAACGTTTCATTCTTATGTTGTAAGAAGTTATCTGATGCTATAGACTTGCACTCTTTTACAGTAGAATTAAGTTTATTTCTAAGGTAACGGCCAATTCTAATGTCATCGGATCTGTTTAGATGTCTTAGGTACACAACATTTCACACATACATAACGTTTGATTTTCAGGTAATTTTAGATTCTAGTTTTATAGGACGTGTTCTGATGTTAAATTTAACATCATCAATACGTTTGTTTTTAATGTGAAGTTTAAATTTGTTGTATTTATATGTACTAGGGAGTAACTTTGAACTCTGAATACATAAGGAATACGACAACCCATATTAAAATTTAATGTTTGGAAGATGTCTGCTAATATGTTTTACATCACCATTTCTATTCGGGTAGATACCACCTACATAGCAAAACTTCTGCTAGGTACTAGAAGGAACATAAGTTACAAAACGCGCAAAAGTTATGGCGTTTGACAGTTGTTGCCCGGCATGTTTCCATGTGAGAACGAAGGAAACAGCTGCAGTAGTCTTCCCTTACACGGTAAAAAATAAAAACCCATCAGAGGGTAAAACTTCACCCATTTCCCCAAAAAGGGAGTCAACCCATTAAATGGATAAACTCGACTTACTCATTTTTGAATACATGGCTTAAAATAAAACCCAAATTGTGTTTTTAATTTCTGACATTTGTGCGTCATACTTTGATAGTGGGTAGATTGAGATTACTAATTTTATGGGTGAACTCCCTGTTTCGTTAAATGGGTAAACAATTAAAATCGAGCACTCAACACTGAAGAAGTCTGTAAGGCTCAGACGAAATAGGCCTATCTGTCAAAAGAATAGCTTTCTCTAGTGGAATTTAAAGGAATTCACTCGCGTTTACTATAGTGATAATTTGAAAAAGGGTTTCAAAAGTGATCAAATATTCAAATCAAATGTTAAGGTCGGTATCGTGTTCGAAAGAAATTTCTTTTTCTATCCCAAACCTATGTTAAATTCCGTTTACTGAGACCGAAAATAAATTTCTGCAGCAGAATCCACATGAAAAGAACGAACAATAAAATTGGAATTTGTGAGGTTTCCTTGCAAACTATTAGGTGCACAACTAAGTTCTCGCTGTTTTTTTGGTGAAAAAGGAACTTTATTTTGAAAACAAAGGTTACAAACGCATTATTCAAAGTATTGCCCATCACTAGCTACGACTTTTTCCCATCTTTCTGGTAGAACGTGAATACCATTTCGATAGAACTTCGTCTTTTGATGCTATCCAAGAATCAAGCCATTTTGAGATGTCATCATATGAGTGGAATTGCTGACCAGTGAGACCATGTGCCATCGAACAGAACAAGTAATAATCGGACGGTGCAATATCAGGAGAATATGGCGGGTGGGGTAGGACTTCCCATTTGAGCGGTTCCAAGTAGATTTTCACGGGTTTCGCAACGTGAGGTCGAGCGTTGTCATGCTGAAGAATCACTTTTTCGTGTCTGTGCTCGTATTGTGGCCGTTTTTCGTGCAGTGCTCGGCTCAATCGCATCAATTGAGTTCGATACTGGTAATGGTTTCGTTTGGTTTCAACAGCTCATAATAAATAACACCAACTTGGTCCCACCAAATACACAGCATAACCTTCGCAGCGTGAATATTCGGCCTAGGCGACGGTGTTGAAGGCAGTCCCCATGAATGTTTCCGTTTTGGGTTACTGTAATGAATCCATTTTTCGTCACCCGTCACAATGCGATGTAGAAAACTCTTCCTTTTTTGCCGCTGGAGCAGTTGTTCACAGACGAAAAAACGACGCTCAACCTCTCTTGGCTTCAAATCGTAAGGAACCCAAGTTCCTTGCTTTTGAATCATTCCCAATGCATGCAATCGCTAAGAAACGGCTTGGCGGGAAACTCCTAATCCTGAACCAAGCTCTTCTTGCGTTTAACACGGATCCTCATCGAGCAATGCCTCCAATTCAGAGTCTTCGAAGTTTTTTGGCCTTCCTTCACGCGGACGATCATCAACACTGAAATCAACGTTTTTCAAGTGACGAAACCAATCACGACACGTTGTTTCACTCAAAGCAGCATCACCGTAAACTTTTTGGAGCTATCGATGTGCTTCAGCCGCCGTTTTCTTCGAATGAAAGAAGAAAATCAACACTTCCCGCAAATGACGATTATTTGGCACGAAATCAGACATCTCCAACCAACCAAAATATATAACACTAAACCAAAATCACTGATTTGGCAAAGCGGTTTGTTTACGATATGTCTTGTTATGATGCTTGAGATGTACAACATTCGAACAGCACTTACTACTGGCGCCATCTATTGCTAAACAGCAGGAACTTAGTGGCGCACCTAATAATAAAAGATGTCACTTTTACTTGCGGAAAAATATTCCGCTCGATTATTCCGTAAGTGAAGGTGACATTTCGTTCCATGCAGATCAATTGTCAAAATTCAGCTTGTTGATATTGAACAAAATTCCGTAACCTCTTCACATTTCGATACTGGCCTTTAATTTTGAATTCTCCTAGTTTCCCAATCACGATCGTTCTACTAATACCATAGACTAACTCTAAGACCAGTAGGTCCCATACAAAAACGATTTTTTTCTTGGCTCAGTCAGTACTAGCACATCGGTCCCAAGCTCGGTCCCAAGCTTAATGATGCGCCCCTAATAATGAACTCACACGAACACAGTCTTAAATATTCTGTCAAAATAACACAGCAAATCAAAACAAAGGCGCAAATATGTACAACAAGGTGCTGACTTCAAGGTGTAATTCGGACCAAGGGGTTCTACAACAGTGAACCAATTTCAAATCGCTAGTTGCATATTGATTGTTGCTAATACGCTCAAAATAGTTTTTTAAGTAGTGTTTTTTTTTTAAAGTGAAAGTGAATTAATAGTATTTTGATTTCTATCGTATAAGGGGAAAAAAGCAGGTAGCAATTTTATTAAACTTAACCTTTACTTCTCATCGAATAGGGGCTATTCATAGAGCACAAAGACTTAGCTTGGGGAAAGGGGGCCTGATTTTTTACCAAAGGCTACGCTCCCTGCTAAATTTCAAAAAAATGTATGGAGAAAAGTCTACGCGGTATGAACAGGCCAATCGTATAAAAACATCGAAAATCGCTGATTTCTGCCACAAAAATGTTCCCACACGCCGGTTTACACCGGTTGCTCTGCGAGTTGTATCCTCGGTTGCATCATCCTGCAAATAGAAAATAGTTATAATTTTTGAAATTGGAAATATCCTTCTTATCAACATGCAACCAACAATCAATATGAAACTAGTGATTTGAAATTGGCTCACTGTTGTAGTACCCCTAGCTTCAAAGTACACCTTGCAGTCTGCACCTTGCCATACACACTTGTGCTTTTCGGTACCTTTCAGAATTAGTTTTTTTTTTTTTTTTTGTTTTGATTCGCTACGTTATTTTGATAGAATACTTGAGGGTGTGTTGGTGTGAGTTACGTTTTTAGGGGCAAATCATCAAGCTTGGGATCGAGCTTGGGACCGATGTGCTAGTACTTCCTGAGCCAAAAAATATATTCATTTTCTTCATGACTATCCTCCCGCTGATGCAACCCTAGGAGTGGACAGCAATTTTAACTAGGATCAAAGATGGGAAGCGCAAGTATTGATAGTTCCGATAGCTTTCGGCAGGCTTTGAAATTGAATAGAAGTAGTTATTTAAATAGTATTTCGAAGCATTGATGGGGACTCCATCAAAACATGCTGCTAAGAGAATCCGCATACAACACCTTACCAGTTCTTGCAAAAATTGCTGTCCACTCCTAGGTGTGCATGTTGATAAGAAGGATGTTTCCAATTTCAAACATGATAATTGATTACGTGCTTCATGCATCAAGAACAACATGATTAGTTAAATGTAGAAAATACTTCAAAACCTACTAACATTTCCAACAGAAACTTACCGAAATTTGAATCCGAAATGAAATGGTGAGAGGTAAGATAGAGGCGGATGGCAAGAAAAAACAAAAGAAAAGTTGAAATATTTTTAATAAACATTCATGGGTAAAAAATACCCCTATATTTTTCAAAAAGGGATTATCCAAATGGGAAATATTTTATCCATTTTCGTGATTTTTTTTATGCATACAGGTTTGAAAAACGGGGGAATTTACTCAATAATGGGTTTTTGATACCTACCGTGTAGGTATATTACCTCAATCATGAATTGAATAGAATCTAATAGTACGTTCAAACTACTGCTTATATTACGTGATATAGAGTATCTTGATATCAGCAACTATACATCTAGTTTTCACTGGAAATAATTTACATGTCATTTGAAATCAAGATACCCTAAGGCAGTCGAAAGATTTGTTGACTGGACACGGGTTCGTAGAGTCACCAGTCCCTTGCCATGTGCAGACACGCGGCCTTCTGGTCGAAGTCTTCCGAAGGCCCTTATTGAGATCGACTGGCCCAACTACAACAAGCCATAGGGTATTTACCTGGTGAAGATAGTCCTGCAGACATTGGTAATCCTTGCACTGATGGTGGGTTCTCATCACATCACATCACCGTATACACGTACATGTATAAAGTCATCTCAGCATTGCGGGCCACCAAGTATTATGGGCTAGTTGCCAGTTGTTATTTTAATTTTAAACAAAATTTTGTAATTCACAGCCATCTAATAAAATTTTCATGTTATTCGTAGCCATGAAAACTATATTTGATGGTTATTAGCTAGAAAATTTTAGAAAGTGTCTTCTGTGTCGTGTACCAGTCGAGTTATTTAGTACACGACACTGAAGAAGTCTGCACATTGTAGACGAAATACGCGTATCTGTCAAATTTAGCAATAAAGGTAGTTGGAATTAAACGGAAAATACTCATCTTTCTTCTCATTTCAAGTTACGAAATTTTGTTTAAAACCTGATTAGTTCAAAAACCGGTTCAAGTGGCTGAATAGTCTTCAAGTGCGACTCGTTCGAACTTAGAATTTACAACGCACCAAACGGAGACCTGCTTGGTGCGCACAACCAAGCGGTAATTTTCTCACTGAACAATGACCATCCTCACTTGGATGAGAACCAGTGCTCCCCAAAAGCCGTTGGATGCGAACTTGATGCTTTCTGCAGAGTGGCGCCATAACGATTGGCAATAATAAATATCGCACGAGCGAGGAAAAACAACAGCGAAGCTTTGAATGTCAGTATTGGTTGCTATAAGCAAACAAACACACTCAAACCGTAACCACGTGCACTGCTGTAGTGGTAGTGTTTATTTTGTGTGTGCCTTCTTCGATTAGAGCTTCCACCGCCCCGCTCCAACATCACCCGACCAACCAACCGAACACCAGGCTCTGTTTGTTTTCCTTTCCTTCTCGGGAAAGTTGTTATTGTTATACATTTGCAGCCCACTAACTCTCCAGATGGCTATTCTTTTACGCTCTTCTCTCCCAAACTCCCGCACGAAACAACCCGAAAGTGCACGTGCTTTTGCATCGCTTTGCTGCACCACCATAGGAACTTCGCTCTGTTAGTGTTGGTGGAAATTCGCAAAACTAACCGTGGGGAGACAAGCGGGGACATCTAATCCTCTCCCGCTTGGAGCTGCTTGGAGAGAGAGCAAGCAATTCTACGGACGGATTGGACCGCAACGCAACACATCCTACCTTCAACGGCGCTAGCAACGGCGGTTGGTTGGTCGTGTCCATTCATTCAGTCCCGTGATTTCGAACGCGAATGATACTTTTCGTTTTGTTTCCTCTCGGCGTCGGCTAAAATAAAAACCAATCAAGTAGTAAAACAATACAAAAAAAAACTTGAGTGGATACAGAGTAAAAAGGACAATTGAGTGTGTTTGCATGCAAGCCGGAACAAATTTGGTTTTGACAGTTTTGGGAAAAAGTGCATTTCTGTTGGAAAAATTGAAGAACGAAAACAAAAAACTAAATTGATGATAGTGTGTTAAGTTGCGTTTATGAAATCAAACTGTTCGGGCCGTGAATCAACTGGTAATGGCAGTGAAGTGAATTTGTTTGGAGAAGTTCCTATTCTTGGCTTTTGATAAATCCAATTCAAACGGAAATTGACCTGGCGTGTTGAACTTTCCTGTGTTTTCATATGTGTGGAAAGGGGAGTTATTTGTTAGGGATATAATTTGGGCATTATAATTTTAATTGAACTTAATAATCATAACGCAATGTTTTTAAACATTTTTAAGATGTTTAATGTTTTAAATTGTTTGTTAAATGTTTTATTGGAAGATAAATTTTCATTTTGTTTTAAAAACATACTACAATTGGTCCATAACAGTTCTTGTGTAAAATTATGCAGCTCATTATTTATGAGAAGCATTCGGTCAAACAATCAATTATGAAGAAGATTTAAATCAGCTAGCATATTAACAATAACTGCAGTATAATGTGTAACTTAAAACAATTGATCTCCATAATCGAACGTTTTTCCAAAAGTAAGTGTTCTTCATACAAATCGGTTACCTGAATAGTCAGACCAAAGCTACACTCAGTGAAACAAACTTTCGACATTCATAAGATTGCATTATGATTATTTGCCATAAGAAATCAATATGCGTTTCATAAATTTGCGTTATGGAATATAATGATGTTGAAACAATCAAAATATTGAGCAACTTAAACGTTGAGACTACGGGTCCAGTAACTTGACCACTTACTCGTCTTTTTTTAGTTGTTTGACCATTACTTAAATGACTTTATTGTCGCATCGTGAACAAGTGAAGATAAACGCAAGAAAAAGTAAAAGAACCATTTTGACAGTTAACAGATAGAAGTTTTTTTTTGTTCGCAGTTTTCTGGTATTGTTGATGTTTCAATTAAAACTTTACGTAGTTTGGCAGTACAATTGGTAAAAACTGATTTTCTAAAACGATCTTTTGCAAGCATAATGTAAGTTTGGCGCAAAATTAGGATATGATATTTATTTAAATCCTTTTTGGGGAAAAACAGGCCGGTAGCTTTAAAACATTTATTTTGTTTAACTCACGATTCCTTGAAGCACACAAACAAAAATAAACAAATTTTGCAATTAAGGTTTTACAAAGTTTAACAGAAGGTTTTGATTTCTAAAGTACCTCATATATCTGTCAGATAAAAGATCATATCTTCTACAAAGTTTCTAAGCTTCTAGAATCCAGCAATTTTGTTTAAGGTGAAACTGGAGGGAGTCCTTTTTCCATGTGGTTTAAAGGTTAGGTTAATTATTCCTTCACGCATTTTGAGACTTTAAATCACAAACATAATAAAAAAAAAAGAACACTTAAATTGCTAACCACTTGATGCTCCAATAGAGAAAACGATTTTTTAAAAGTTCACGCCTGAAGTGCTAATAGAATTTGAGGTTTGTGCGCAGAAAACTTCGAAGTGATAGGGACTCGATCCCGTATGTCCTTAATGTTTAATATTCCTATCTCTGAGAATAAAGGTGGATTAAAAGTAAATTGGTACGCGCAAAAAGACTTGTAATTCGTGATTCAATAATTTTAAAAAGGACATTAATGGTTGCTTCATTGATGTATTTTTATTATAACTTCTAATTAACAGCATTAGATGGTTACATTTCTCGAACCTTCCTCTTGATGGAGCCTATCAGCGCCCGCACAGTGGAAACGGACACGGAATCAGCATATTTTTCCGGATTTTCCGCATTTACTGGATGCTCTTAACTTCATCACCGCTTCGTCGAGGTCGATGCTTTGAAATTGCCCAGCATTTTTCGATAGGTAGAAATTTCGGGCAATTAACTTGGGGATAAAATCGATCTCGTTGGCGAATCGAGTTTGACGTATGTTTCGTCGTCGATCAAAGTGCAGACCTTGTGTTTCGTCAAAACATGGTCGTACAAGACGCGCTTTTTGACCATACGGAATTCTACTTCATGTGCCGGTTCGGATGTTTACTGGCTTTGTACGACGTGTATCCTTCTCTGGCAAAGATGTTCCGCACCGCTTGAAAGTTGGCGTTGTACTTTCTGGCCACATTTCGGATTGAAAAACCGCGGTTGACTTTAACGCACCTCATCACCATGATGCGCAGGGGACGATCCCTGGTTCCAGTTTCTCGTAGGTCCGCTGATTCCTGTCCACACTTAGGGTTTCCTTGTAGGTTTTGAGTACTTGAAAAACTGTTGTTTTCGGCATCTTCAGTACTTGGAATCGGACCACTTCGGATGTTTGTGTTTGTGCACCATATTTTTCCTTGTTTCAAGTTCCATTTGACGTTATTTTTGATCGCGATCGACTACTTTGATCAAACTTTCCCCACTTGTTCTCTATAGAAGTGTAAACAAACCACTGGCAAAGATTTCGATTCCCAACACTAGAGGCGTGCTAGTGACACGTGAGGGGCGTACCAATTTTCTTTTATTCGGCCTTTAGAGTCTTTTTTTTTTAGTCTTGCTGCGCTGTTTTATTTTGACAGAATATTCAAGGGGTTGGTCGTTGTGAGTTATGTTTTTATGGGTGATTTATTAAGCTTAGAACCGATGTGCTGGTATTTCTTGAGCCAAAACTATTTTCATTTTCTTCATGATTATTGAACCTCTACGTGTACATAAGTGTTCTTTAAAGTTTGTAATTGAGAGCTTTTAATGCCATCCTACAGTATGTGACAAGAATAATGATATGAACAACGGCTATACCCGAAAAGACATTCAATTGTATCGTGCATCGAACCATCATTGAACACCGGACTGGAACCTGCGCCTAGGCTCAGGAAGTACCAGCACATCGGTCTCATGCTCGGTTCCAAGCTAAATGATTCGCCCTAGAGAAAGTTTATCACACGAACGCACTCTTATATATTATGTCAAAAAAAACATAGCGAATCAAAACAAAAAACCAAAGATTCTAGTACCGAAAAGCGCAAGAATGTGTTGCAAAGTGCACGGTTCAAGGTGTACTTGTGAACCAATTTTTAATCGTTTCCGATTGATGGTTACTGAAACTATCTCCGTTCACCGAATTTTAACTAAAGACAATGATTGCAATACAGTCTTGCGCTTTTCAGTATTAGAATCTTTGTTTTTGTTTTGATTCACTGTGTAATATTGACAGACCAACTCCTCACTCCTGTTGTGAGTTATGTTTCAGGGGTGATTCATTTGGCTTGGAATCGAGCTTGGCATCAATGCGCTGGTACTTTCTGAGCCACAAACTAAATTCATATTCTTCTAGATTATCCAGCCCCTTAAAATTAATCGGTGTCTTTCTTAGGGTGTCCAAGTAGCACCCATCTACCCTTTGTTTCTTTTCGTTATGTATCTTGACATACCTTTGAACAACTGCTGATAATTGCGATAGAATTCCTCTTGAACCATTCTATCTATATTACATTGGAATTATCTCTCAATACGAAACTGAACAGAATAAATAAAAGTTTACTTTTTCCATAGCAGTTTTCATGTAGTACGAGTTCACTCAAACATCCAAAAATATTGAGGGAAAGATTGTGGTCTTGACTGAAATAAATTAGAGATAATGAATCAAGTTCGATGATTTTTTAGTTACTCTAAGAATATCTCGTCTAGAGGTATCATTTAGAGGTATCGTAAAAGGTACTATGAAGCGGGACAACATTGATCAAAGAATTAGCATTGTGGGTTAAGTTTAATGTAAATTTTCTGTGCGTGAGGTCAACAATTACCTAAAAAAATGATAATTTGACTCATTTGAAGGAAAAGTGCCATCCCAAGTAACAATTTTAGTTTTATTCCAGCCGTATAGCACTCTTCTCGGCTTTGTTGATAAAACTATATTCAAAACTTTTTTGTCCACCAACACCTCCTCTATGCATCTTTAAAGACGAAGTGTGAATAATATGGCCCACTCTATAGACGGTTGTGAAAACAAGTTAATAAAACCTTAATAAGATCATACAGATTTTGAAAATGTTCTAATGAAAGATGTTATGACCACTTGAGAACCTTCATAAAAACTAAAGGCTGCCATCAAAACCAGCATAAGGCCAAAATGGCCACAGCTGTCAAACTTCACGGTGGTATCGTGGTTGGTTTTTGTTGTTCTGCTTTGTTCGATTCTCTGCTCTTACGATTCACTTAGCAGTAAATAATATCTAAGAAAGAAATTCTAGGGTTGTGCGTTAATTTGTTTGATAGCAAAAGTACTACAACAAATTGTTTTTTTTTATAGCGTATCATTCTTCAAATCAAATGCGCATTAAGTTGAATTTTAAATATTGGCACGATAAGAGCCAAAAATAAATGCGCCTCCGGAATTATGCGAGTTTTCAACATCGAAAAATAAATTGAAACAAATATATTCGATAACCTAATCATGAATTTCCTGATAGAATGCCAAAATTTGTCTCTGAACTACGGTTCATTTGCATTACATTAAAAATTTGGTGTATTTCCACATTTCAATGATTTCTTAGAATTCAATATGGCGATAAGAAATCACAGTTTTGCCAAAAAGCCAATTTAACTTAGCAATCACTACCATAAAACTATTTGGTCATTTGGTGACTTCCGTCAATGCCAATTTGCCGTTTAATGCATTTACTGGAGGCAAAATGGTTTCAATATGCTTTTTCAACTGACCATAATAAGAAAATATGAATTTGTCCTAAAACGTCCATAAAAAAACAATAAAACCTTTGATCTGAGTTAAATGAATTTTAGAAGACAAGGTTTTAAGATCGTGTAAAGAAAATGTGTAGGTTCTCATAAACCTAACTAAAATTTGAAACCTATTGACACCTCTTGCTGCCAATGCAAAACCAAATTGAATTCTAGTGGCTTTCAAAAAACATTAATAAAACTTAATAAAGCTGGATGGTTTTGGCAATGTAACTTGGGATGTCTGAGCTGGCATCTGATCCTATGAGGTGTCTCACTGGAATCGATCGCAGTGAATTGCAATCGATTTACCGTCAATCCAGAGCGAAGGATTCCAACTTTGTACTTAGTTCAATTTTGCAACATACTCATAGCGTCAGTTGCTCTAATTTGACATTTGAGTTAAGGAGAAGCTTAGGTAAATTCTAGAGCTGTGAATTTTCTGTCAAGCTGATTCATTTGATTTGCAGTGAATTTAACTTGATTCAGCTGCTTTCGCAATTGAACAAATAATTTTGATCAAATCCATTTGAGACATCCCTTGACTGATACAGTGGGTGAAAGAAAAGGGGAATTTTCTGCTTCATATAATGCACGTATAGAGCAAATCCATAGGAAAAAAGATAAACAATCTCTAAGATTTCAATAATAATTTATAGTTTGGTTTCTTATCCAAAAATATTAGACCCGTATTTTTTTTCATTTTGCTATTGAACATTACCTTTGAAGACTGTTCATAAACCACGTTGTCTTTTTGGAACACATGCTCCTAGTAAATTTTGAAAAAAATATTTTTGGACAAAGAACCCCAAGGGATGTGGTGAGGGGGGGGGTCTGAAAATCCCCAATAAGAGAACACGTTGTTCTTTTGCCAATTCCATAGCTCTTATGAAAACTTATGAAACCACTTTAGACTGACGGGAACACATGTTTGGCAAGTTACTTTGAATAATGGAAGCGCGTGTTAATTTAGCATGAGCATAATTGACCGCCCGAGGTTGCTACTCCGTTATTGCCAGATCTGCTGTTATTACACAGAGAGCCAAAAGACGATGCTCCGGACCAGCATACATCCTCAATGTGTAAAATCTGTGATCACAAACCATGGCAATACCGGTGCCGGCCTCGCCCGAATGCAGGTTAAGTAGGGAATGGGTAGGAATATGTTGACGTGATACTCGCTTTATTGGAAGCCGAGAACACCTCTGCACTCCCACGAGAAATCACTGGGATGTTGGATAAAATGATTGGGTTGGCAGCCGGATCCGTTTTGGTAGGCGGTGTGCTGAATTCAACTGACGTCGGCAGCGAATAAGAAATTTAACTATGTTCCCGATATATTCTCTGAACAGAGATGCATATTAAAGTTATTCAAATTTTGGCACCGATTCAAACCAACAGTGCTGTTGGAGCCACTCACAAGTTTGGGTGGTTTATTTCACCAGAATATAATTTTTTTATATAACATCGAGTTTGACGAGCGATCTAAACCAACAGTAAGAATGCCATTGGGGCCACTCACAAGTGTGGGTGGTTAATTTCAATGGAATACAAGAATACGTTAAAAACATCGAGTTTGAGGACCAATTTAAACCAACAGTAGTGATGCTGTTGAGGCCACTCACAAGTGTGGATGGTTTATTTCACCAGAGTACAAGAAAATGTTAAACCTCCAGTTTAAGGACCGATTTAAACCAACAGTAAGGATGCTGTTGGAAACTTTGGAAATATTTCAAGCTATAAAAATTACACCGTTACCAAACTGTGGCAAGGGTATAGGTTTTTGTTATTTTGTCATCCTTTAACCTATTATAGGAAACGATTGTAGACGATATAGTAAAATAGTACTTATCTGCTGCAAGCTCAAACCAATAGTCCTCCTATTACAGGGAGTAGTAAGATGATCCCTCTCCGTCTTTCTCCCGTTCTCCTCGGCTGGCGTTACGGCCTGCTGTGCTTTCCGGTACTTCGTCAATCATATTTTCACATTTTCAAACTCACAATTCATTTTTCTCTATTCTTCCTGTTTTGCTTCAAACTGCACTAATAAATTTCTCTACTTTTTCAATTTTCCTAGTCACCTCACTATTTTAATCAACCATTGAATAATTGTTACAAGCAATAACACTAAAAATTGCTAGATAAACTGGGGAGCAACTTTATTTCCTTCTGCTGCTTCTAAGATATTCCTCCATTTTCGGGCTCCGACAGCAAATAATTTCTGAAAAAAAAATTCTCGAAAACTAGAATAAAAACATCGCTTATAATTTTAAATTTTATGTTAAAAGATCTAAACCTTTAAGAAAAAACATAAAAACGACGAGGCCCTATACTCCTGACATCATTTCAACCATGAAAAACAAATACAATCCACGTTTTTTTTTTAAAGAAATATCGAAATAAAGATGTATCTAAGTTATTGTATGTAAGTTCAAAAAAGTTTATTTAATCACCTTTCATTTGCTTATTTAAATGATAAAATCAGCTCAGTGGTTCAAAAGCTCTGAATTTTGGAAGAAAAAAAAATTAAAAGCCAATTTTTGGACCACCCTAACGCTATAATGGTAGCCGCAATAATTAAAAAAATACGGGTCTGATATTTTTGGATAACGACCAAAACTGTCAATTATTATATCCTTTTTCAATGGAATTGCTGTATATGGAATGCTTTATTTGACATTAATTCATGCATTAATTGTTATGTTATATATTCTCCGTGCGAGGAGTAACGATTATGATGTAGAAGGAGATGTTCGCTCATCACCATGAGGCACCGAGAGTGAACAACAATGTTTTTGGCTAGAATTAAAGATATGAAGAGAAAGTTTTGATAGTTCCGCTAGTGTGCGGCAGGCTTGGAAATTTAACAGATGTTTTATGAAAATTGAGCGAAAAGGGCATGTGTACAGTGGTACTCGAACCAACAACATTTTTGCCTAACATCCCACTGCGGGGTAGGCCGAAGCACGGACTATGTCCGCCACTTCAACAGGCCTGTTGACATTAGTTGACCCATAATCTTAATATTCAAGGTTGGTATCCAGGATGCTCCATATTTTTATTTTTTGAACATCATTATAATTCACAAGTTAAATATATGAAATTTATACTGATTTCTTGTGACAAATAATCATAATGCAATCTTATGAAAATCGAAAGTTTATTTCGCTGAGTGTAGATTTTATTTCCAAAATCTTAACCTTATTTATCAGGCATTCATCAGGCATTTATCATGGATTTCAAATAAGACACTGAAACAAAAGGTCATAACTATGACTAATGTTATTAACTTCGGATCGGTTTCGTTTTGAGTAATGGTATTCTGCAAAATTTCCATTAATTTTACCAAAATTGTCTATATTTAGGTGTAGTCATGCATATTAACGGCCTTTCATTGTTTCTGTATACATGCACGCTAAGATGAGAATACCTAAAGATCTTTAAAAAGTACCGATAATCGCTCAAAAGTGCCCATACCCTAATAATGCGTAAATACAATTTTCCTTATATTGGGTAATGGTGTTGAAGGAAGATAAACGGTAAAAATTTCCGATTTTGTATCGTAACTTTTTACTGAAAACTAGGTATTTTTTGCAGTTCTATTTTCTATAATGCTTCAAAAACTACATGCAATTTTACAATGTATCCATTTGGATTAGTATTTTAAATTCTGCACTAAAGGAGAAACGACTGGTCAAAAGTTTGAAAATATATTATTTCTGTTTTAAAGACGAGTTAAAATTTTTACAGAAATATTTTTTTCTGCATCCATGGAACATTTTAACACGTCTACTTTTTTGCTCCGGAGTGAATTGCACCTCGGAATTCACTGTGATCTACAAGGATCCGTCAGAGCTAAGGCTTGATTCAAAGTAAATTTGGATGCATTCAAATGATCATTACTCAAGAATTAAACAACATACACGGTTGATCAAAACGTCAAACAAAAGGGTATTTATTCGAAATATACCAAATTTTTAAAATGCTCAAAAAAGTTTTTTTAAATAGTGTTTTTAAAAAGGGAAAGTGAAGTTATTACATTTCACCGTTTCAAACGAACTGTCGCACTTTACTAGTGATCGATGCCATCTTGATCTGCACAGTCGCTGGTGACACTGTACCGGCGAACTTATTCCGCTTTAAACGCATTTGTTGTGCATTTGTCACTTCTTTACCGCATCCTCGAAGTTTTCGCTTGACAACTGCCCAATATTTTTCGATCGGTCTGAACTCAGGGCAATTCGGAGGATTAATCTTTTTGGCGATGAAATAAACATTCTTTGCAGCATACCATTCAAGTACCACCTTAGAGTAGTGGCAGCTGGCTGGTTCAGGCCAAAATATAACGCTGGTCTTGTGTTGCCGAATGAAGGGTAAAGTTCGCTTTTTCAGACACTCTTTAATGTAAACCTTCGACGTAATTGTGTGAGATGTGATGAAAACCTTGGTTTTAAGGCCACAACTGCAGATTTCTCGCCAAATCAATAGTTTCCTAGCAAACTCATCAGCAAAAACAAACACCAGAGCAGGAATTGTCGAAAAACACAGAGTAGTGCAAAATATACAAGTGCTTCACCAAATTTCAAGTGTGCGTCTCCTGTTTCAGAAGAGCGCACAAAACGAACGTGCGAGAGATTTCGTATCAGCACGAGAGACAGATAACCGCACATGCACTTCTCTTTCAGAGATAAAGAGTAATGCACAGTGCTCTACTCTGTGTTTTACTCTGTGCTTTGGTTCATGCTTTGCTAAATGTAGCAAAATGAAAATTTTTGATGCTAGTATCGAAAAGGCATTGTATGGGTTCCCAGAGGGAAAATTTTATTAAAATCCTTATTCACAAACTAGTCGGGCCTGCCGTCGTGTCTGTTTTTCGCACTTGTGTTTGCACAGATACGACAAGGGAGAGTGAAATTGTGAACGCCCAAAAAGACGTGACGAGAGTACAGACTGCACGTTCACGTCTCTTTGAAATTTAATGTGCCGTCTCGTAGCAGAGATTTGAGTCGCACCTGATCCCTGCACCAGAGAGAAGACCAGTAGCCAGGTAAACTTTTCGTCCGGGGATTTGTTTATAATCCATTTTCACATATGTTTCGTCATCCATTAAAATACAGCCATCAAATTTCGTCAAAACTGGTTCGTATAGTAATCATGCTCGTTTTTTGGACACTAAATTTTGTTTCAGGGAGCGATTCACTGTGCTCTATCCACACTCCGAGTATCCTTGTAACGTTTGATTAGTTACAATACACACCGTTGACTTTGGAAATTTTAACACTTTTGCTATTTTTGAGCAGATCACGAAGGATTCTCTAGATGTTTGAGCACAATTAATTTTCTTTTCTCAAGTTCCATGATCCGTAATGATTCGAGATGCGTCGATCAATCGAGAAAAACTTTTCACCAATTTCATCGTCAATAAAACAACAACAAATGCCTGTCAAACGTTTTTTGTTCCAACCACCAGGGACGCGGTGGTGTATTAAACCGTGAGTCCAGATTGACTTTGAATCAAGCTTTAGAATCGAATAAAAGAATGCAAAATTCATTTCTTCATATATTCAGACATGAATAAACTATTTATTGAATGTTTGATGAGAAAAATAATAACGGTTTCGTTTAAAAAAAATATGACGACGGCGTTTCTTCTGTCCTTGATCAGTGATGAAACTTCTGTTCAATTTTGGGTAAACAATAAAGTTCAATATTGGAAAATAAACATTACCCAAATTTCAGTAAAAATAAATGTGTATTATAATATAATTTTACCGATATTTTTGGTATTGTCAATATTACCCAATTTTAGGTGATTTAATTACCTAATTTTAGGTACTCTCATCTTAGTGTGTAGAACTGCATATGTTATTTTTTGCATACAACTTTTCTAAAAATTTACTTTTGAAACACTTGAGGTACAGGGCAATATAAACCCATGCATGTCACACACACTCAAATATTATATTTTAAAAGTGTCAGATAAATAAATAAAACACTTAACGTGACAAAAGTCATGCAGATTGACATATAATTAAAACCTACTTATTAAAAATCAAGAAAACTTGTAAAGCTGGTCTTTATACTGCTGCTGCCTTGTTTGACGGTACTCAAAGACTTTTGATAACTAGAGCCGAGGCTAAAACGCTCATTGACAAAAATATCTATCTACTTTGATAACTTGCCGTGATATTTGCCCATTATTTTCAATGTGATTGCAAAATAAAAATTAAACGTGGACGCATGCCTTCCCAAAATGTCAATTGCATATTTAAAGCACAAGAAAGTCACACACCAACGTTCATTTTTGTACCTTTTGTATCATATATAGAACAAAACTAAACTTGAAATTGTGAAGTCAACAATGTTAAAACGTTCAAAGTTTACACAAAAGATATTAAAAATTACTACTTAATTGAAACATTGATTTGGATTCAATAAATTATTATTTTTTAAACAAAAATTTTATCAACTGAAGCTGAGAATAGGAACTTAAAATCTTCTGAACGCTATAGTATAGTAAATCGTTGAAATTAAGAGTTAATGAAAACAAAATCAAGTGGTCCTATTCATTTCAAAAGAATAATGATGTAGTTATCCTGTAAAATATCTACAAACAATAAGAAAAATGGTGCTTCAAACAAGCACACATCTGCCTCCCCAGAGCCGAATCCTTACTACCCCCACCAACGCAATGATGCGCTTCCGTTTGCCATCCTAAGCACCCGGAACAGCATGCTATTTGAAGCCGTTCAAAATGGTGACCTAGAGAAGGTAGCCGCCCTGCTGGACAACGGCGGTGGCGATGTCAACGAGCGGGATGATAAGTTCTTCAACACCGCCCTGCACCGGTCAATTTTCGCCAAAGAACACCGCTTCGAGCTGATTGACCTGCTGATTTCGCGAGGAGCCGACTGCAATGCCCTCAACAAGAAGTACCTCACGGCATCGGAGTTGGCCCTGGAGAAGAAGCTCGATGATCTAGCAAAGCACATGATCCTGCGGGAAACCGAACTCATTGACAACCATCTGGCATACTATCTGCTGATCCGACGGGGTAACTTGCAGCTGTTTGAGTTTTTGATCTCGATCAAGCGACTTAAGTACGAGGATGAGATTCTGATCATTGCCAAGGCCTATGCCGAGCTGAAGCTGAAGAATGTCCCCTTGAAGGAGCACATGGAAGCGTATCTGAACGAGATACTGATCAATCACGATTACTGGCTCATCAATGGCAGCAACGGGAAGCAGCGTAGGGATCGAGTTCAAAACGTGCACCGGATTCGGGAGATCGTGGACAACGTTAGAGAGCTGTTCGATTCGTACGACAATCACAACCTAATGGACGTGGATAGTGTGTTCTTGCTGCGGTTGTCGTACATCCTGGAAAACATCTTCTTCATCCGGAACCAGTACAAGGAGCTACCGTTGCACCATGTGGAGTTCTGTATCGGTGAGTACTGTTAATTGTCTAACCCTTATCACAACAATTTATTGCCTGTAGCATTTATCAAATTGTCAGATACAATCCCTTCGTATTTTCCGAAAACTGTCAAGTCCACCCCGAACCAACAGCGACACCAGCGAGATAGTTGAAGAATTTTTAATTTGTTGCGTTAAACAACCTCCGCTTTTAAAAACTACAACTCAGCTGAATGGAGGCAGCGCGCGCGATTCCCGGGTCTTTGCCGTGTAGGTACAAACGAACCGCAAACGGTAACACCGCACCTACAAAAACAACGACGATAAGCGCGGCGCAAGGACTGCTCTCACTCTCCTCGATGACGCTTGCCTCCTTCAGCCGATGCTCGGAACGAACGCGTAATGTACGCACTACCCGTTTGCACCACGTGAATCTTGTGGACAACTTCCGACGACGATGTGGGTGGCAGGGAGGATGTGAGTCGTGCGCCGGGAGGAAATTGCAAAAAAGTCACATATTACCCATCACCTCCTACCGTCAGCATCAACCTATCGCGAAGGATGTGAACAAGTGGTGGCAACCATCACGGTGGTGCTCCCTGCCATCCTTATACCGTTTCGATCAAACTGGCGATCTAATTTCTATCGGTGTTGCCAGCTTCGCTCAGCTGTTCGCGAGGGCAATGGTTCGAACGCTTGCCAACACTGTCAGTTTGCGCGCCCATGGAGGGAAGAAATTTGCATATCACATCGTTGTTTTGGGTTGGAAACGCACCGAGTGCAGCAGCAAGTTGGTCGGTGCGTAGAGCGATGCATCACACCACCCACCGGTCGTCGTCTCACGCGGCTCCTAAGATCGGACCAGGATGCTGGCGGAGGAATTCAAATTTCTGAACCCTCTCAACTATAGCCGGCTGATGATGATGATGATGATGACGGTGCTGGCATACCTACATGAGTGTATGAGTGGGTGCATATATTCGCACACGTGTTTGCCATTCTGCATGTGTTTGGGTGCATTTCTATTAACTATACTAGTGGTAGTGGTGGATTTCTCTCCGACTTTTTGTGTTATGCTAGTTTTCTTCTCGTTAGATCGTTGGGTTGGAATGGGGGAAAGATGAGGTGCTTTCTTCAACCACCCGAACCATGGCCTGCTGCATTCTGCTGCTCTATGATTTGCATCGCGCTTGACTGGGGTGTTGTTGTTTAAAAGCGCGAAATTTACAGACCAGACATGTAGCACCGACGCGCCGAGATGGGCACAAGAATAGGCCCTTGTTATTCGTTGGAGATGGTCGATTTATGCGAGCTACACCGGGTAGGTAGTCGTCCTTTTTGGTGCTATGTAACGCGGGCACCCTTAGTCGGTTAAAGAACATAGAGAAATAGATGGGGGAACAAAATCTATGGGATCAGATGACGATTCGATAGACGTTACGAACTTAAATGATTCATTGAACTTTAGTAGTCAAAAGTCATTGTTCAATTTCAATTGAATGGAAAAACCCTTTCCCAGTGTGGATTGTTTTTTTTTTTTTTTTTGTTGCGTTCTTTTGTTTTTTTTAAATTGAAATTTCACTTAGTTTTTGTAAGTATTAAAATTTTTGAATACATCCCCCGGTCTTTATGTGCACCTCTTAGTAGCCTAATACCCTCTAACAAAAACAAGAATGTCAACAGTTATGGCTAGATGGTGTGCGTAAATGGAATTGTAGATGATATAGCGAGTATTGAAACATAAATGAAGAACACTTTTCTAACATTTGATCCTACACAAAAATTGAACTCTTGTGAAGTAATTCTTTTAAACTACTGTTATTATATTCAATCATTGGACAAACATAGCCAGGTTAGCGAAACATAAAAACGATTTTCAGGGTAACATATATTTTTCTTTTCAATTAGAGAAAGAATCACTTCTTTTGTTAGAATTTATATAAAATCATATGTGTAAATGTGTGTTATTCATTCCAGATCTTTGTGTACTAGTTATTGTGTGAGTCGATCAAAGTTTTTATTAATTAGTCAAATTCTTTTTCTTTTTCAAGTTCAGTTAATACAAAATACAGGAGAAATATTCAGCTAAGCTTCCTTTCTACCGAATGCAAATTGCCGGGTCTTTCGTTTAACACCTGCCATAAGATTTTGTACAGTCTCCTTGTCCACTTTATTCGCCGCAGAACGCCAGTTTGCCTTGAACTGTTTATCGCTCATAACAGCTTTTTGAGCTTTCTTAAGGTTCCGCTTGACGATGGCCCAATATTGTTGGGCCGATTGGGCGCGAGCTCTAGCGTGTTGGGAGGGTTCTTGTCCCTAGCCACCACTTGAACGTTGTTGGCAGCATACCACTCCATGGCCTTTTTTCCGCAATGGCAAGATGCCAAATCCGACCAAAATAGAACGGATCAATTGTGTCGCTCCATGAAAGGCAGTAGACGTTTTTGTAGGCACTCGCTCAGATAAATAACCTGGTTGACGGTTCCGGTCGCAATGTAAACGTTGCTCGTCAAGCCACAGGTACAGATGGCCTGCCACACCAGATATTTCTTCGCGAACTATGACAGTATAATGTGCTTGAAAATATCTGTCACCTTTCCCCGTCTGGTTGCCGTATAAAATTCCTGTCCAGGAAGCTGTTTGAAGTCTGCCATGACGTAAGTTTCATCGTCCTGTACCACGCAATCAAGCTTCGTCAGTATCGTCGTGTACAACTTTCGCGATTGTGCTTTGGCCGATGTGTTTTGTTTATCGTCGCGATTTGGGGTCTCCACTTTCTTGTAAGTCGACAGTCCAGCTCGTTTTTTAGCTCTATCCACGGTTGAAGGTGCCACTGGGGTTCCACTCGAAACAGCGAGCGACCCTTTTTGTAGTCGCTGTGGCCTCTGGCTTTCGATTTCCCCGATCCAGCTTTCCTGGTTATCGACCAACGTTCAACGATCACTTTTAATACGTTGGTAACAGTTGATTTAGCCACATTCAACAATTTCGCCAACTTGGCGTGAGAATAGTTTGGGCTCTCGCCATGCACGTGCAAAATTATCATGCGTTGCTTCTCTTCTCTCGACGACGTTTTGATAACTGAAGTGCTTATCTCAAAATCAAAATAAAGGCATGATGCTACATGCACACATCTTCAAAACGAGGGGTGTGCGAATTTTTTTAATGCACTATGAAAGGAAATGCGTCAAGTTTAAGTTGACCAAATTTTGATCAAAACACCCTTTATTGCTTCAAAATTTAGATTTTTTTTTCACAAACTACGTCAATTTAAAATTTGAAAAAAAAAGACCATCACGAAAAAATGAAACACTTTGAACGTTAATAACTCAATGATTTCTCATTCGATTTTCGAGTATTTTCCATCACCCTGTTGCAATTCTTATAAACTAATAAAAATTACACAAATAAATGGTGATGTGTTATCATTACATTTGCATACTAAGAGCACGGTGTTTTCCTAACACAAATTTCAGAATTAAATTTCTAAGCATTTCATGGGTAGTATGGCAGAAGCAAAATAATTACACCAGCTACCTTAATCAAAAAGTTCCCGCAATTTATGCAGGAAATTAAAAATATAAGATTATACATGCAAATCGGTATTGTCCCCTTCAAAGTACTTCCCATGATCTCGGGTGTTGAAACGCGTTCCACGGAGCGGTATCTTGCGTCGACCGAATAAGAAAAAGTCAAATCAGGTGAATTCGATGGTTGCTGAATGGTATTCGTTTCGTTTTTAGCCAAATGTTCACGGATAACGATGTCATTGTGTGACGGTGCGATATCGTGCAGACAGATTGACGAGTTATTTGCCCACAAATCCGGTCGTTTTTGGCGAATTACTTCACGCAAATGTCTCATAACGCCCAAATAATACTCCTCGTTGACGGTCTGACCTTGTGGAATTCATGATACACAACAACCTTGTAATCCATGAAAACTGTGTGTTTCCGTCGATTATTGATGTCCTTGGCCATGTTCGCGGACTTACGGCCACAACTTTTACATTCGTGCCACTGATAAACCACTGTTTTCATTAGAGTATAGTTGCCGAAACACCGAATGTCACGCCAACTCGTCTTCGTGGTTGGCAGCACCCTCTCAGAATTCAATGAAACTTTGTGGGTGCTTAGACTATGTCTTTTCAAGCAATTTTGCATTCTTTTTTTTCAAAATGTGTCTAGACTACCATTTGAAAAGGGCTTAAGTTTATTGATCGATTTTTTTTCAAACCAACATAACTCAAAAAAGAAAAACTAACAAAAAAGTGATGAATGCGTGAATTTTAGAAAATTGTCTTAACTTTTATGGAAGAAATTGTAAACATTGTTAAATCGATTCTTACACGCTTAAAAAACAATATTTTTAAACTTAAAGCCAATTTGCAAAAAAAAGGTTATCTTAGAATTGAACGAGTTTTTTTTTTAATAAAAGCAATAAAATTTTCTAAAAATTCATTGCAAGATGGGCACTTTTAAGGAAAACAAGTTATTCTAACAACAAATTTTTCATGTTAACATAACACAAAAAGGAAAAGACATACAAAAATGTAATGTATGAGTGACTTTTAGAATATTGTCTTAGCTTTTATGAAAGAAATTGTAAAAATTTAAAAAAAATCATTCTCGCTAAAAACATATATTTTAAAATTTAAAGTCAATTTGCAAAAAGCCGTAGAATTAAATGACATTTTTTTTAAATATAGGCAATATAATTGACTAAAATTGCGCCATACATTGCGAGATGGAAACTTTTAGCGAAATTTGTTTTTTCTAACGACTAATTTATCGTGTCCAATTTTTACCGTGTATCGCGCCAACTCGTCTTATTATTTGGTCCTTAAACCTCACAGAAGCCAATTAAATTTAATTATAATGACAATTTGGATTTTAAGAGTCTCTGAACTTTTTAAAAATCAAGGCGACCATTTGGAAAGGGCTTATTTTTAAATTATTAATTTTTTTCAACTTTTGTGATAATACTATTAAATCCTTTTTATTACCAAACCTCTGAAGTATATTACAGGAAGGACAAAGAATTCGTTTGCTTTCGGTAGATGGGTAGAAGCCGTTTTTTGATGCATTCTTTTCAGTGATTTTCACAGTTGATTGTACCCGTTGTGAAATACGAAAAACTCTTCAAACCACAGAAGCAAATGGCTTTCCACAACAAAACCTTTTAGCCAAAATTTTCGGTTCGGATGTATCACACATCATCAGGCACATCTGTCCTCTGCACGACGTTGAAAAATGGCGGCCCGGAAGTGTACTGGTATCAAATTAGACGAACGTCTCGTTGTCCATCAAAATGCACTGGTTCGGCTTTTGGTGGAGAACGTCATATGTATAAGTTCCGTGGCCGTATTTTCTAAGAAGCTTTCTGTGTATCTGTCCTTTCTGATGCTTTCTGCTTCTTGTAGGTTCTGATATTGTTACGCTTTTTGATATTCTTCACAGTTCTGACAATCTTGAACACTGCAGATTTATTGCACTTCACGCTTTTTGCCAATTCTCGAAACGACAACTTCTCGGAAAACCAATTGTGCACGATTATTCTGCGAGTTGAGAAGCTGATTCGAACCATCGTTCGAAATTTCTCACTTACTTTTCGATTTTTAGATTTGCTAAACCTAACAATGTGTTTACACACTGAGCGAAAATTCACAATTTTTCGTTAAGTTTAACCCTAAATCATTGATAAACGGATGTACACTTTTTTTTAATGAAGAGTCCTTACATGGTTTTCGGCATACATAGAAAAAATAATTAATTTTAACCAGCGCGTAAAATTTCCTCTCGTGTTATTCCAAGCAAAAGGAGCGTAAACAACGATATTGTTTGCAATCTTCCATACAACAGGCTACATTTAGGCGTTATCTGACATATATTTACATGAAATATTCCATTATTTTCTTTACATTAATTGTTATGTTATATATTCTCCGTGCGAGGAGTAACGATTATGATGTAGAAGGAGATGTTCGCTCATCACCATGAGGCACCAAGAGTGAACAACAATGTTTTTGGCTAGAATGAAAGATATGAAGAGAAAGTTTTGATAGTTCCGCTAGTGTGCGGCAGGATTGGAAATGTAACAGATGTTTTTATGAAAATTGAGCGAAAAGGGCATGTATATATATAACATAACAATTAATGTATGTAAAACCATAAAAGGTGGTAACCATTAATTATACTGGTGGGGACCAGTATCGCATCGCTTCACGGTGTTTCTCTCCGAGGTCTCTACGTTGGAGACGACGAGAAAAACTTTAGGTATCGTCAGTCGGTGCGAATCAAAACAAACCCAAAAAAGGAGAGAGTTCCTCTCCCATGTGCGCATCAGTAAACAGAGTGCACACAATAGATCGCTAGAATAACTATACAAGCCACAGTGGTACATGAGCGTCTTCCAACCGGACATTTTTTGCCTGTTGAAGTGGCGGACTTAGTCCGTGCTTTAACCTACCCCGCAGTGGGATGTTAGGCAAAAATGTCGTTGTTTCGAGTACCACCGTATACATGCCCTTTTCGCTCAATTTTCATAAAAACATCTGTTACATTTCCAATCCTGCCGCACACTAGCGGAACTATCAAAACTTTCTCTTCATATCTTTCATTCTAGCCAAAAACATTGTTGTTCACTCTTGGTGCCTCATGGTGATGAGCGAACATCTCCTTCTACACCATTATTTTCTGCCAAATCTAGCATTCTCTTTATGTGCATTAGATAACGCAGAAAATTCAGTGTTTCTTTTTATCTGTGTAGTTAATAGGATATTTCATGTAAATTTTAGCCAGATACCGCCTAAATCAGGTCTGTGGTATAAAAGATTGCACAAAACTTCGTTGTTCGCAATTGCAATTGAACGAGGGGAACTTTTACGCGTTTGTTAAAATTCGTGTTTTGTCTGTGTATAACATAATTTACAAAAAAATTGCATGATGCACACACTTAAAAAAAGGTCATGTAAATTTCATACCCATCCAGGCAAGCGGTCTTTCGAATATAACAATTAGTTGAAAGAGACGAGGAAATAAATTCCAACTGACACACTTGATGCAACTTGACAATGTTGTATGTGTTCCTCCAGTATATTTTTGTTTTGGAAGACATACCCGGATAAAAATAATCATACAATTACAATACAGTAATATAACATTAAAATCTATTACCTACCATGAATCTTTTGGTACATGAATCAGATAAATTAAAAACGCATATTGTCATTACAATAGATTTACTATTCACTCCTTATGCTAGGGGTTTCCACAATTGTGAAACAATACAATTAATGAAATTTATTCGGAGAAACATGACTTTTTCTATAGTCTCCCCGTTTCTATTGTCGATGCCTAAATTTGTATTTGATTGTTTTGTGGAAACCATAACTTGTATTGTCATCTTATATTAGTGAACAATACTATTAATTGTACATACTATAGATTCTATTGTACGTTTACAAGATATTTAATAGAAAACCTATTGGAATTTTTTATTCGGGTAGTTTCAAACGAAATCCTTGTTAACGTTTCTAACGTTAACGTTTGTTAACGTTTCTAACGAAACGTCAAAGATGAGCAACGTTTCGTGTAAAAATAGTTGTTTCTAAGTGTGTATACATGAGAATCATTTAGAAACTGATAAGCATTGTTAAAAGTAATACTTTTCGCTACTGATAATCTAGTCAGGAATAGTAGAATAAGTATAGAAGATGATGGCAGCTCAGCTAGTTTCCCATACAGACGTCAAGCAACAAGCACAGTGGCCCTCTCAAAAACATCCAGGTTGATTCACGTATTTGTTAAAGCATCATTCGTGGAGGTGGTCTGCGTTTGTTTATACAGCCTTATGCAACTCGAATTAGATATTTGATAGATCAGTTGCAGAGTTGCCATATTTCCTAGTTTTATTCTCTGCGGGTAGTCTACATTAATTATTAATAAGCATCTTTTGAATAGAGCTACCTGAAATAATGAAGAGTTTGGCAAGTTTGTACACCTGTCAAAAACAGTTCTATCGATAAGCATCGGTTAAGTTACGGAATGATGGGAAAGGATCTTGAAACACGAAAGTAAAGTCTGAATATTCAATGCTTCGAAGAGGGTTTCATCTAACACCAAATCGCAAAACGTGTTAGAGTAAACGTAATCAGCAAAGAGCTCTTCTTTGTCACGATGCGGGAGGAAGCCTGCCCTAGTCAACTCAAACTGAATTACAAAGGGGTAGTGTAAATTCATCAAAACTGGTCGGTATCGATGCGAGATTTGGCAAAAAAAAAAGTTCAAAACGAGCATTGGGATGATTCAGAGAACCATAGCCCGAACAGCTCTGAAGACGTTCAAATAGCATTCATCAATTGTATTGGTGTAACAACAATACAATGTCCACAATTAGAGTTGAAAACGAACAACATTTTTGCGAGGTTGTTAGAGCACGCCTCCAAAGATGGTCCTAAGCAAGCGACGTTCGAAAATCCGAGCTCCCAACACCAACTGTACTTTACTGGGAGATTGTTAAAACTGTTTTCATCAAAGAAGGAAACAGTGGCTGGTAACATGGAATAGTTCAAGAAAAAATGAACAACTACTAGGAAATGTACAAAAAATGGGTTCCAGATAGGGCCATCTAACCAAAAGTTCGCTCATGTTGAGAAAAATGGGACACACTGAGAACTTTTTTGCAACGAAAAATAATTTAAAATAAAACTGATAATGCGCAATTGAAAACATATTATTTCATTACCCAACTTTAAGAAAGCAATTTATAACCGAGCGGTAGGAATGCAAACTCCATAAAATTAACTTTGTCAGGTCATTTTTCCTGAGACAACTACTACTGCAGCATATTTTCTCCTATGAGCAGAGCCTGCTTCGAGGCAGCAATTTTATCTTCCACGCCGTCCTCGATGAATTGCATGGCCGCTGCACACACATCATTTGTTTATCTATCCTATCCGCACCTCTACCTCATCGCCCGGTTCTTTTCCAATTACTGCACCAAAATAAAAATAAAGTGAAGAAAAAACCATACCGCACCGCGTCCACATACCATATATTTATAATGCACGTATACAAACTGTAAAACTGCACTTCTTTCCAGACACAAGCCCGACTTATTCGCGAACCGTATAACCTCTGCTGTGTGTGTACCACTTTTTATTTCTCGCTCGCTCTGCCTGTTTACATCCGCTGCGTGCTATCTCTCACCACGCCATCATCGCACGGGACTGCAACTATTCCCTATCTACTACTAAATTGCTGGGCCAAGCCATGTGGGGACCGGGGAGTGCACTGTTTTTTTCGCGCTATTTTTTGCATTATTTATTATTTTTATTATTGCCTTGCCGCGTGAAATGCAATTTTTTGCCTATATTTATTTAGATGCGGTAATAAAAGTGTACTCTCTTTCTCGGAGCCAGACGCCACACCGTCGTCATCATACTGTGGTGATGACTATAGAGAAGTGTATTTAGAGAATGAATCCGACGATTTTTCCCCTAGTTTAGGAGAGATTTCAGATCGAAAGCTATCGATTTGTTAAAAATTACACCCAATTAAGCCATCATCATTTTCAATTACCCGTTAAACGTATCCTCCAAGTCACCGAAAAAACCGTTGACCAAGGTCAGTAACGGGAATTCAATTTCCGCCGGTTTAACCCCACCTCTCATTCGGCTCAAAATTAACCGGGCCAACTGAATTTTGATAAAGCGGTTAGCCTGACAGGGGTTAATTTTATCCGGCCTTCTTCGTTCCTTCCGTCGGTGTTTGGGCTAGACAGGCCGGAAGGGTCAGTGCTCCTTGTAGATCCCTTTTTCGACCTTTCATTCGCCAATCGTGGGTGTGAAAAAAAGTTTTATTCAACAGGGCAATATCTTTTCTGGCCTACTGGTGACTATACCGTCAACATTCTTGTTTTTTGACGTACACTGCCGGTCAAAAAAACTTAACCGATGAACGAAAAAACAATTTTTCGGCTTTTCCTCCCTGTTTTATTTATTGAAAATGTTCTAATTGTACTTTGTCCGAGAAAACGTACATAACTGAAGTGTATTTAACATTTTGGAATACATATGATAAATGATAAATGAATCATAAATAATCCGATAAAACACTTACATAAACGCATTTTTAATCGAAGAGACCACCCTCAGCTTTAGTGACAGCCGAACACAATAAGCATTCTTTCGACAAGTTTTTTGCAACGTCTCAAGTTTAGTATTGTTCCACTATGACTGAAGAAAGTTCCAAAGATCGGTTTAATGTTTTGGTCAAAGTGTTCTGACTTCTCGATCGAGCTCTTCCCAAAACAATTCAGTCAGGTTCTAATCGGGTGATTGTGGGGGTGTGACACAGTATTTTCAGCACTCCTTCTTCTTCTTATTCTTTCCTTAAATAATTAGTACAATGTTTTGAAGTGTTATCTTGTTGAATCGTGAAGCCAGGACCAGTCATACGAACGTCAGAAGGAATATCTTGGCGTTTCAGTATGTTGTGATATAATTCTCCATTCGCATGATTCCATCGACTTTGAACAATAAGCCCACGCCATTAGGCTTAGTGACGTTTAACACACGCACACTACAGCGTCATTTAGATCAAAGGAGTACAAGTAGTGAAATTGATCCAGTTTCAACTGAGCGCTTGCAAGTAAACATGACTGTGATTTTTAGAATGTGCATAAATTTAGACTGACAATTGTAGTTTGCTTGCCATTATTGATAGATGATAAAAAATGACACGTAAGAAACATTATATCAACTTTTTGTTTTGAATTTTATCATAAAATTAGCAGTCAGAAATTTACCTTTATTCCCAGATTTGTAGTTATTAAATGCGTATTATTAATAAATGGTTTTTATGATTCACTCTGAATATGACACTCGTGAATGTAACAAATATTTAAATGGTGAAAAGTGGTCTCAATTTTTGACAATCAACAAACATTGTACGTGATCGGCAGCGCTTGGCCGTGTTTTCTCGAGCCGAAGTGATTGCGGCCGAGAAAAGATTGTCATCTCTTATTGGTCACCTCGAATTTACAAAAAAAAACCTTAAATTGTACATAAAATAGGAGTGAAAACTCTAAATAACACTATTGAATATCGGCTCCGTAAATTGCTATACACGACTGCGCCTAACAAATAAATTAACTGATTCAAAAACAGGAGTGAAAACTCTAAAAAAAAATTTTTTTCATCGTCGGTCAAGTTTTTTTTTTGTCGGGCAGTGTAGAACTACGTCTTTTTTTACAAATTCGCAAATAAAAGCTGTACAATTTTGAGCAATTATGAACCTGTCCCTTACGAATCGATTTTTATTTTAATAACACCATCGACAAATCGACGTATTTTTTTTAAAACAGCACTCCTTAATTTTTTTTCAACAATAAAATAATTCGAATTGATAAACATTAACACTGATAACACCTATAGCACCTATGATACCATAACCTCAAATGTATGACTTCGTTCCTATATCAGTGAATTTAGATCACGCAAAACTGCAGCTGTCATATCGCTTGTTTTGATTTACCGAGTATTTCAGAGAAGCTGAGACCCTTAACTTATCTACTTACTGCTACTACTTACTACTTACTTATCCTTACTTAACTTATTAACTTAGTTGAAGTTCACTGAAAAACTCAGTTGAAGAACTTAGTTGAAGTTCTCTGAAGAATTTAGTTGAAGTTCTCTGAAGAACTTCCATGAAGTTTTCTGAAGGACTTATCCGAAGGTTTCTGCAGTATTTCTCTGAAGTTCTCTGAAGATTTTCCCTGAAGTTCTCTGAAAAACATTCCTGAAGTTCTCTGCAGAACTTCCCTGAATTTCTCTGAAAAACTGCCCTGAAGATTTATGAAGAACTACCATGAATTTTTTTGGAGAACTTTCCTGAAGTTCTCTGAAGGACTTCTCGGCAGTTCTCTGAAGAACTTCCCTGAAGTTCTTTGAAGACTTTCCTGAAGTTCTCTGCAGTACTTCCCTAAAGTTCTCTGAAGAACTTAGTTGAAGTTCTCTGAAGGACTTATCCGAAGTTTTGTGCAGTATTTCTCTGAAGTTCTCTGAAGAACTTCCCTGAATTTCTCTGAAAAATAGTCCTGAAGATCTCTGCAAAACTTTGCTGAAGGTCTCTGAAGTACTTCCATGACGGTCTCTGAAGAACTTCCCTGAAGTTCTATGAAGAACTTCCCTGAAGTTCTATGAAGAACTTCCCTGAAGTTCTATGAAGAACTTTCATGAAGATCTTTGAAGACTTCCTTGAAGTCCTCTGCAAAACTTCCCTGAAGTTCTCTGCAGAACTTCCTTGAAGTTCTCAGAAAAACTTCCCTGAGGTTCTCAGAAAAACTTCCCTGAAGTTCTCTGACGAACTTTGTTGAACTATGTTCCGTGAAGTTCATTGAAGGACTGACCAGAAGTTTGTTGAAGAATTTCTCTAAAGTCCTCTGAAGAACTTCCCTGGATTTCGCTGAAAGCATTCCTGAAGTTTTCTGAAAAACATCCCTGAAGTTCACTGAAGAACTTCAAAGATGTTCTTTAATGAGCGTTTCTGAAGTTCACTGAAAGACTTTCCTGAAGTTATCTGCAGAATTTCTCTGAGCTTCTCCGAAAAATTTCCCTGAAATTCTCTGCAAAATTTCCCTGCAGTTCTTTGAAAAATTGGTCTGAAGTTCTCTGCAGAGCTTTCCTGAAGTTCTCAGAAGAACATTCCTGAAGTTCTCTGCAGATCTTCCTTGAAGTTCTTTGAGGAACTTTCAAGAAGTTTTCTGCAGAACTTCCTCGAAGTTCTCTGCAGGACTTACCCGAAGTTTTGTGAAGAACTTCTCGGAACCCCAAGTTGTTAGAAGGACGTACCAAAAATACCCATATTGGGGTAATCAACCTCTTATATGCACTAGCGATAAACATTCATTACATAGTTCACAGGCAGACCAGTGCCACGCAGTGAAATACTTCTGAACTTTGATTTTGACTGTCTGGAAGACCAAGGTGACTAGAATTCATACATGGTCTTGATATCAAAATACACATATTACAAAAAAATCACATAAACACGTAAGTTCACATGCACACTAGCGATTCTTCTGATAATTCTGAACTTGTGTAGTCACCATTCAAGAAGCTCATGATTCCTCGAACTATCTTTCTTGAAGATGTCAGTCTTAGCTATATATCAGTAATCTCAAGGTCCAGATTATACAGTAAGTTCACATGCACACTAGCGCCACGGAGTGAGATAATTCTGAACTTTTGAGTCAAGCGTCTGGAAGTTAATAATTTCACAACTAGCTTTCCTGAACATCTTTGTCCAAGGCACCAACTTGCTATATGTCTCGGATCTCGAGATTCAGGTTATAAAGTAAGTTCATATGTACACTTGCGCCGCGTAGTGAGATAATTCTAAAGTTTTAAGTTTACCATCCTTGTATTGAACAACTTTGCTGAAGAAAATAACTTGATATATGAAGTACCACGAGATATTTTCTGTTGAAAAAACAATGGTCAGTGCCCATATATCATTTCAGACCACCATCAAGGGAATCCGCGTATGTCGGGGGGTTTACTGTACTATGTTGTTTTCATCACTCATCACTTTTTTTCATCTCCATCCTTAGCTCAGTCAGTAAAGGCGCGGCTACAAAGCAACATTATGCTGGAGGTGGCTGGGTTCGATTTCCAGTCTGGTCTAGGAATTTTTCTTTATGGAAAATTTATCGACTCCCTGGGCATTTGTATGATTGCACTTGCCAAACAGTTAAACTAATGCAAAAATGATACCAGGCATCGAAAGCTCTTAATTTTTAATTGTGGAAGTGCATTTAGAACACTAAGGGCATCTTCAACGGAGGTCCAAATCGTGGATGGGATTTATTTTTTTAGACCAAACGCAAAAACACCGCTGCACCAGATTTGTAAATTTTGTTTTATGCGGGATAATTTTAAAACTGGTATATGTTTTGTTCTATTCTTGCAGCAATTTGAACAAGAAAAATACAGTTCCAAAACGCTACACGCTGCTTGTTAATACCAATTAATGAGTCAAATTTCAGGTTTTGAGCCGAAAAGTGGCCGTGCGAGTGATGCTGGCGCCGAACAGAAAGTGGTGTTGCTCGCCTCGGATGCTGATCATTACCACAACCCTAGCAGCACACTTGTTGCAATTCGATTGAAACGACTTCAATGTGACTCAAATAGGTCACAGTTAGGTTGCAACAACTAATTATGACGGTTTGGCGTTGCTTGGGAAGTTTCTCCCGGTGCCTGCGAATTGCTTTTCGTTTAATTCCTGAATAACAAATGGTTCTTTTGTTTTTTTTTACAACGACTGCAGTTTTCGGAAAATACTGACTAGTTTGAAATGCGAAAGCTCCCGGAATTGTGACTGTTGTGGATTTTATTATTAATTTGATGGCAAATTTCGATTCCGAATAGTATTTTGATTGCTCGGAAATGAAACTAATGAGTTCTGCAAAGTGAACAATCGGTTTATTGGTGGATTGGTCATGGTTAGCGTTTTAATAAAATGCATGCATTCACACATTCATTTTCAGTCAAACGAAAGAGCAAGTATTCCTCGTTGTCAGCTAACGACCCCCTTCTGGCAGTAAATATGATTTGGTCACACCAAATGGCAAAAATAAAACTGTGAAAAATCTCCGATCTGTGAACAAAATTTCTTATCTCTGATGTTCAATGATTGACAGGATGACAGGCGTTGGTGGGTTTAACAAAATGAAATACAACACCGGTGCCGCAAATGCGAAGTTGGTCTATTTTAGCTAGTTCTATTCAAGTTTTGCTGATGCAAATCAAGTATAATGTTGTTTCAAATATAGACCACCGCTGAAGAAGCCCTAAGTTGAGAGCCTGCAATATGCAAATTGTGAAAGCAATAAGCTTGAAACGCTAACAAGAAGATTTATTTTTGTGTATTCGGATCGACACACTATTTCCTGCAAAATTGTTCGTTAAAGTCCGAGAAATTTGAAAAAATAATGCTTTCGGAGCATTAACATTTAAGCTGAGGCAGTTATTAGAGTGATTCTCAAAGTATGTCAAAATTTCAATTTTGGATGCCAATTTGTGTAGAAAAATGCAAATCGCATGCGGTCAAAATACGATATTCGGTGGTTTTGGGATCCAAGCAAACGGAAACTGGCATGGAGTTCTTAGTCTCAAGACATTTTTCGGATTTTGTCGACCAGTATTATCAATTTGCTTGCTGCTAAGCGAAAAACAACTCTTCCTTAAATTTCTGATATGAAAGTTCCTTCTAAAATCGACCGGGGATGCACACATTTTCCAAAAATTTGGCTGTTCTCGAAAGTTAGCCTTGTGTCAAAAGAATCTCTAGACCGATGAAAAGCAGGGAAGCGGAACCTATGCTCACCATAGTACATATATTCATCACATTCTGCAGTCATCCAACGTCAAACGTAAAAAGATGTTTAATTTCTCCAATAAATGGACGCAGTTACCAAAAATATATAATCCTGTCAAATAAAATAAGGTCATGAATATAATTAAAAGACTCGGAGACTTAAATTTCGTAAAATTATTGAGCAGTCATATTTTCAACACAATTTCTTACCTTTGCACTACAAATTCGTCGTATTGATCTAACCGTACTAGGGAATATATTCGAGCTAGACTCCAAGTTTTCTCTTTAATTGGAATGTATCCTCACACATTTTCGTTGCGTAATTGCACAATCGAGAATCTACGAATACGTGATAAAATAATAGAAAACTATGGGACTAATTTCACAATAATTTAAATACGCTTGCACCTATTCTGAACTGTGTTGACAATCTACGTTATCACTTGATGTTGCCAAACTATTTTATTATGATTCCTATGCGAATGGAACTTCAATATCACCTCTTTTTTGGGAGTGCTACAAATCGCCCAAAGTTGAACTATTTTATTTTTCTATAGATTAAATAAATATCATGCTTCTAATTGTAGATTTTTTCAATATTTACCGAGAAATAAAATTCCACATTTAATAATAATTTTTTTCCATCTCTGTTGAATTTGACGGCACTGCTCACATACTTTATAGAATACACATCAACGCTAGTGAGCATGTTTAATCATTCATAGAGCATTCTATGCCCAACGTTATGGTGAGTCTTGTTGTCAATATTCTCATGGAAGAACAACAAACAACCCCTTTCATTTTGTCTTAGTTATATGCATGCTACCCAACACACGTGAAGTGCTGTCAAATGATCCACTTCATAGACTTCTCTACCGCCGTTAGTATTAGCAAGCAGTTCCACTAATACAATCGTTTTGCTATTAGTTTTTTGTTGGAAATAAAAAACAAACCACTGTCAACCTGAACATTTTGACAGCTGATCTCGTGGTTGAAAACAATCAACAAATCGATCCTATACGTGTAAACCAGCACGCCAGTATTAGTGACATCTTACTTCAAGAAGTCTATGTGAGAGTTTTTTTTTAAAAAGGGCCTAGGCGAAGTTCTTACTGACAGAAACAACTAAAAAAGCTTTGAAGAACATGGGAAAACACTGCAACAAACAAAATCGATTTAGTTCCTTTTTGAGCTATGACTAAAACGGTCAATACAAGTTTTATCCTCCAAGTCTATCGCAAAGATGTGATTTCTGACACAGTTTTCGCAACAGATATTGACGGATTCCTTGAACATGATACATCGCGTGGCTGTTGTAAAGTTCCTAAATTCACATTTTCACGAAATTCCACGCGGCGCTAAACGAACAACCGTGTTTCACAGAACGTCGCAATGTAATCTCCCATAAAAATGGAGTAAACAAAGGTACACCGCGTGGAATTTTGAGCAAATGCGTGAATTCAAATCAGATCCAAATGTCAAATCCTTTGATCGCTTCCATATAGTGAGATTGATTGTGGTGTTCATTACAGTTCTTAAAAGCCTGGATAAAACGCAAAAAGTTTTAAATTGATACCAAAGTTCCAAAGTTGCCCACTAAATACAATCTGGTGGGTTTTTTCAGTTGCTTTAATTTTACACGGCGCATTGAAATTTTTTTGAAGATTGATAAAACTATGTGTTACATTTTATGTGTACTATATAGAACTTCCTCCCAGACACGATTCAACGTTAGATCGGACTTGTATTCGCGTTGTCGCACTTATAGAATCACACCGCGCCATCAAAGTGGGCCAAAAAGCGCAACAACTAGGCTTGTTGCAAACTCGGCAGTCAAAATACCGTATCGCAAGTGCGACTTAGTATATGAGCGACAATAGAAACAGTGATGATTTTAAAGCAGCATAGGCCCTTTTAAAAGTTTTGTTGACGTTTATATTTTTGGGTGTAGTAGTGGAGAGCGTAAACTTGTTTATATTTTTTATTGAATAAAATCAGTATGATTAACATACGTACACGATGGGATTAATGTTTTTCGTGATATTATTAAAATAGATACATAGCAGCGGCAACTTTTCCGTACTAAATTGGAAGCAAATTATCAGAATCGAATGTTTTGTGTGTTGTTAAACGATTAACGGTAAGTGAACGAATAAATTGTGAATAACTTGTGTACTCAGTGTTCGGTATTCAGTGCATATTCACCGATTTCCTCTGGAGGTCTGTTTATTGAGCTCAAGATAGGTTCCGCCTCCATATCTTTTCTTATATCCAAGCAGTGTGCCCTCATTCAAAACGAATATTAGTGTGCCTTTGTTTGACAGTTCACATCAAGTTTTGTTTCCTAGCAATGCTCTTCTAATAGATTGAAACGGTTCCTCCAAGAAATTTTCCTGGAATGTGTTCAAACACTATTTCTCCAGAAAAAGTTGATATAAGAAACATTGAATAACGTGTTGCTATGATGAGGAAAACATTCAAATGCCTGCTGAAAATTTAGAAAATCTCCGGAAGTCGTTTGCACCAACTTACACCTACAAATAGATTCGTAGAACATCACGCATCTTGAACAGTTTGGTGTTTTCGCAGAACTTTTCGAATGGATCCAATTTTGTCTACTTAATTTCAACAACCGCACAAGAGTCTAAATTTCGATTTAAGATACATTGTTGCATAAATGTCAAGAAATAAGATTTTTTTCCGAACTTCACAATCCATGCGCCATGACTAGTTGAACAGTACAGCTCCCGTTTACTGTCATAATCCCCATAAACCCGTCATTCTCGTTTGAAGATTTACTGATTTTTCACCGAACCCCACTCTTGCCGCAAACGAACGCATAAAAAAAACAAAAAAAAAACAAATGCATTTCTAAAGTCAGTAGTCAGTCGTTGTGCACACATTTTGGACTAGAAGGTATATTCTCAACCGAATGCATATTGCGGTAGGAACGCGTAAAAAAAAATTGCTCGCCGTTGTTTATGACGCTCCGGACGAGTGCAGCAGTTGCAGTTTCATAAGTTCTGAACACTGTCTGGCGGACTTTTAAAAGTGGTGGTGGTCGTCGTCGTCGTCGTCGTCGTTGTGTACTCAAGCCGATATGTAACAGAATGGCGCAGTTCGATGGTGTTGCGTCAATGTGCTAACTTTTACCAAACGAACACGCCGGATTTTTGTTGTACTTTTTTGTTTTGTGTTGCCATTATTTTTCGCTTTGCTATAACTTAGTAGGCTACCAGCAGCAGCCGTCGGGAGGAGAATCCGTTCATAGAGTGTAAATATTCTTTTCCTTTTTTTTATCTTCTATGCAGTTGAAGTTTGCATTCTTTCCTTGTGCGGCTATTGGAGTATTATAGTAATACTCTCTCTTCCTCTCTCTCTGGATAGTGCTGCTGAGGGTTTTCCCCTTTCTGCTTGTTTTTTCCATCAATTTTTATTAAATTTAAACAGACTTTCTTGACTTTGTTTATTTACATATTCACACACGTATAACAGCGGCCGGCAAGCGCATGCACCGCTGGGAATGTTCGGTGCACTTGCCTCAAAATTTGCATTTTTCTTTGAACGAATGATGCAAATATTAGAAGTGGTAGTCTTGTTTGGATATTGGTTATTTTTTTACAATCGATTTTCCACTAGATATGAGTTCTGTTGATGGAAAGGAATTTTATTAGCTATTGAAAAATGATCTGCTATTATCTTTGGAACTGAAAAACTCCAATGGAAGTCCAATAAAATATAGTAGCTCTCCGTAAAGAATTCAGATCCCATCATGTCATACCGTTATACTGCTTTCCTATAATCATGCAATTTCAGCTGAATAATGTAACTCAACTGCATGTCACCCTCCAGCGAACATTTAGCGAAAACAAAAGACGAAATCACCCACACAAGCACATGTGACATTATCAGAAACTAATTAAAGCACAAAACGGGCAAAAGTTAATCTTCTTTCTTTCTTGAACTTTAACCAAGTCTCACCTAGTCCAACCCAACCATCTCTGCCGGATGGGCACCTGCATTCACGTCTCGTGCATAAATGTATGCGTTTTCTTGAGAAAATCAGATTTAAATTCAAATTAACTCACATCTCATGCCCCCCTTGCTCTTCAAATTTGGGCTGTGCCAGACCAATATCGGACGGAACCAACTCTCCCTCTGTTTCTCGGTTCGAACAAGACAGTGCAAAAAGCTCGGAGGGTGGCAAAATCTCCGGGACCAGAACCAACTGCCACCCAAGAAAATGCTTCTTCTTATCTTCAGCTCTCGTGGCCCTCCCTTTGCCCTATCAGTTACCCCACCGACGAAGGGCTCTATTCTATATTTGCATAAGAAACCCCAAACCAATTCGGATTTGGATTTGCACCCACCTTCATTAGACTACTGTACATTCTCCCGGCACCAGTAGATCATACATGCAACCCATATGCGCTTTTCAAGCTGGTTCTTCATCCCTCCTTCCCCCCCTATTTCCACCCCCACCCCCTTAAAAGTACATAAACACAATTCCTCAAAGCTCATATAGTGACGCTGCTCCGGGTTGCGTCCAGTCGTTTAATTCAAATCCACCCCGTCCTCCCTGCTAGCAGCAACACCAACCCGATCACCACTTTGCAGGAAGAAAGGAACCATGCATAAAAGATAAGACATGTACACACATAAAATGTCTAAGAAAATTTCAAGACATAACACATTTCGGTCCACATACGTGGTTGTCAGTAGCAGGGTGAGAGTGGGTGATCCGAGCATGAAAAAGCTTTATGCCCAACACCACCACCACCACCACTGGGCGAGAAGAAGAGTTGAGTTGAGCAGCTCCAGTCCATAGGAACACACAAAACATCTTAAACTTGGCATTAACCCTTTCCACCCACTGCTGTTGTCACAACAACAAAATAACACCCCCAGAACACAAGGACCCAGCAACCCACTGGACACTCCGAACAACAATGCCGAAATGGCTACGTTTATGTGCCTACTCGATTGCGTACATGCATGTGGTGGCTGTAGGTATTGGGGAAGTACGGTGATGTAGATGTGCGTGTATGCGATTTGTGCTAGTTGGCATCCTTCGTCTTGAGATGACATCGTAGACTTTTCCTATTCCAAGACGGTTGGGTCGTACGAATGCTCAAAGTAACACTTTCTTGGCCGTTGGTTGGCCTGGTTGCCAAATCACGTTACCTGATACTGTCGGGAACTGAGTCACTGTGGAAGTTTTAAACTTTTTTCCCAGAAGGGTTATGGTCGTTTTTTTAGATGTGAAAATGCATGTTCGAAAAAAATGCTCAAACAAAAGGGTCTAAAAATAGGGAATCCTTCAAAAACATGTTTTTTTTAAACAACAAAGAATGATATGTTTATCGGTTGATTCCACGATGGCCAAGAAGAATCGAAGCAGCTTGTGTTTTCAAGGACGTGTGATTTTTCTCTAGCTGTCATTTTACAGTTTTATCTAGCATTTTGAAATTAATTACACAGATAAAAAGAAACATTGAATTTTCGGCGTTTCTAATGCACATAAAGGGAATGCTAGATTTTGCAGAAAATAATGGGATATTTCATGTGAATTTAAGCCAGATTACGTCTGAATCAAGCCTGTTGTATGAAAGATTGCAAACATTGTTGTATGGTTTATCAAAGACTACAACCAATCGCGTTGTTTACGCCTCCTTTGGCTTGGAATTAAACGAGAGGAAATTTTACGCACTTGTTAAAATTAATAATTTTTTTCTGTGTAGATGGATTTAATTAATGGTGATTTCGTGTTTTAAAATGTGCTGCGATTTTGTTCAACTAATAATTATGGAGAAAAGTGTGTGGATTTAACATTACCCGTGCAGTATTCAGCTGGTGGCGATGGGTTTTGCTCGTTGCTGGTGGACTGGTCGGGCTTTTTTGATCGGATACGGAACTGATTGGAATACAGCTAAGTATTTTTTTACTCTTTTTTTTATACCAGAATAGTTTTACCTCCAGTAGCGGATATTGTGCGGTAGGGAAAATTCCATTAATTGCAAAAAAATGTCTTGACCGTTTGGTATACTACAAAAGAGTTTTTAAAACATATACATGGAGCGTGGTTTGAGGGGTTGACGTGGGGTCGGGGCGTCTGTGGACAGGTTGTGCGACGGGTTTGTGAGACGGTTTGCCAAATCTGTCGTACGACTTACCCGCGGACGCTCCGACTCTGCTCCAGTTCGGCCGAGTTTCCTGGCGGCGCGGTTGATTGTACATTTATTATTGCCAGTGGCATCGCTGGTGTGATGCTTGCTTAAGACATACAAAAAGTGGTTAGACGCGATAAGACTCACAAGAATAAAAATATGGTTCAAATGGTAGCTTCCGCGGAAGGTAATCCTAGCCGTAGCTTTCGTTGATATCTGATTTGCTTAAGCGCGCGTGCTCTGGTGTATACAATGCGCTTCAAAGCTCCGCGTGCGATCATCAATTGTGTTTCAGAGTAATGAAGTAAAGTGTAGTTCCGGATTCGAATGCAAGAGGAGATAGTGTCACAATTGGACAATATAACTTATAACAAAAAATTGTTTTCTTTGGATCATATAATTGTTTTCTGCTTGCATGCAGCGTGCATTCCACAGACAGCGCAAACAAAGTGAACTAATATATGTGTTTTACATTGAAACAAACCACACGCGTGTCCCCAATAGCATCGTTACTGTTGGTTTAAATCAGCATTCAAACCTAAATAAGTTCATTCCACATCTCTAGTCAGCCGGCTGATAGGAGAGTAAATCGAAAACGACTAAACAATTAAAAAACGGACTTATAATCACCATTTACCAAGATGGACCTACGAACAAACCCTTTCCCTCTAACAAACTCCTTCCCTGAGATACTTGTGGGGGTGCAGTAGTATATACGGCCTCTTGCAGCAACAAGTATCCAACCAACATTCCTTCCCTTCCCTAATTGATCTACACGGGCGTGGCCAGCGTCGGTATTGATCCAAAAACTGAGACCACCAGGAATTGCACATTGAGAATGATTCACTACTCCCAGGTGACATTCTGTTGGTTCTCTGTGCAATTTCAGCTGGTCTCGATCAATAACGAAGTAGCAAACCACGGGTGATCAATATGCTCATGCTCATGCTCATGATTCCATGGCCAAGAAGGTCGTTGAATAATTCAAGCGCTGACCAAACATGTCGATAGTATGTCATTATAAAATCGAAGATGTTGATTTGTTTTGTCCAAAGAAACATGAAACAGTCTGGACCAAAGCGTTAAATTTCAAACACGTAGCAGCGAAAAATTACTCATACTTCAACAAAACTGATTGTTTATTTCACAATATCTACATAAGAAACAATTGATTAAGAGGTTAGTCCTTCCTTCTGTATTTATAATTATCGAACTTTCTGTGTTACACTTGGATGTCATCCAGGAACCCTCAAATACGCCCGACGTGACGATTCTCCATCTTCTCTTGAAATCTTCAGTACCATTAGCTTACTTCTTAGTTTCGAAGAGATTCCGCTTAACTAGAGCCCAGCACTTTTCTATTGGGCGAAGTTTTGGACAGTTAGGTAGATTGCCTGTTTTTGGCACGTATTTGACCTCTTGTACCTTATACCATTCCAGGGCGGATTTCGCATAGTGACAAGAGGCCAAAACAGAGCTGAAAAGTCGTGGCTTCTGATAAACGGTAGCAACCGCTTTTGCAGATTTTTTTTCTCGTAAACATCCTTATTGATAGTGCCGGTATAGATTTTCGACCACAACTACATATGGCCTGCCAAATCAAATTCTTCTTCGGGAATTTTGACACCTTGTTCTTTTGCATTGCAGAATAAAAAGTCTGACCCGGAAGCTGTTTAATGTCTTCGAGTACGTATGTTTCGTCGTTTCATTTTTTGGATTTTTTTTTGCAAAACATTGGTATAAAGCTCGTTAGCACAACTTATTGCTGTGAAATTGTCTTTGTCATCACGGTTGGGCACCTTTTTCACTTTGTACACTATTTGTACGTATGATTTTGACTTCCCAACATTTCATGCCACATTTAGCACAGAAAGACTGGGATTTTTCTCAATATTGGCTACCACTTTCTTGTCCATTTCTCGGGAGCATACATTCCGATTCGTGGTGGTTTCGACCTTCCGATCCACAGTCAAGCGCCAGTCAAATGATTTGCAAATACAAGACATGGTACTTTTCGGTAGTATTAGTTTCTTGGTATGATCGCGAATGTAAACATGTTGTACCACGAAATAAAGTGGAGAGTTTCAGCTGTCATATAATTGAAACATTTCAGCGATGCGTGGAATAATTCGAAATATACACCGAAAAAAATATACGAAATTTACCGTGGACAGGCTTTATATGCCTGCAAAGTGCAGAGGGCTGCTTATATCCTTACCCAGGAGCTCTATTTACACATAGTTGCTCATTACTCCGCATTACATTATGGTGGAAGGCAAAACCTACAAAGAAATATTTCGTCTTCAAGTCTAAGTTGACGTTCGAAAGAAGATACAGGTATACCTCGACAGTACGTACATCAACTTCATCACTTCAAATTGAAATTGCATAAAAACTACTGATTACACTAGAAAACTAGTACAACCAAAAAAAGAACAGAAGTTGTTCTTTCTTTTGGTTTTTTTAGATTTCAGATGCAACCAGCAGTTTTTACGCAATTGCAATTTGAAGTAAGAAAGTTGACGTACTATCGAGGTATACCTGTAATGTCAAAATTTACCAAGAAATTCTTAATCTGGCAGACGATTTGCGGTTGTGAACAATACATCAATAGACTTATAGTATGTTCACACTGCAGCTTATATTACGTGATATAAAGTATCTTGACATCAAATGACATGTACATTAAAGGGTGATCGGTCAAAATTTGGTCAAGGGAAAACGCGTGTAAATCGGTGAAATCGTTTATTTAAAAAATCAAATTATATTTCTTTTTCAAGTTCAATTAGTATAAAATTCAGGAAAAAGATTCAGTTAGGCTTCCGCTTTTCCAAATCCGAATTGCCGGGCCTTACGCTTGACCCCTGCCATCAGATTTTGTACAGCCACCTTGTCCACCTTCTTCGCCGCAGAAAGCCAGTTTGCCTTGAACTGCTGCTCGTCCTTAGCAGTTTTTTTTGTCATCTTTAGGTTCCGCTTGACAATAGCCCAGTATTTCTCAATTGGGCGGAGCTCTGGCATGTTGGGAGGGTTCTTGTCCTTGGGAACCACCTGCACGTTGTTGGCGGCGTACCACTCCATGGCCTTTTTACCGTAATGGCAAGATGCCAAATCCGGCCAAAACAGTACGGAACAACCGTGTTTCTTCAGGAAAGGCAGCAGACGTTTATTCAACCACTCTTTCACGTAAATTTCTTGGTTGACAGTCCCGGAAGCTATGAAAATGCTGCTTTTCAAGCCACAGGTACAGATGGCTTGCCAAACCAGATATTTCTTTGCGAGCTTTGACAGTTTCGTGTGCTTGAAAATATCTGCTACCTTTCCCCTTCCTTTTGCAGTATAAAACTCCTGTCCCGTAAGCTGCTTGTAGTCGGCTTTGACGTAGGTTTCGTCGTCCATTACCACGCAGTCAAACTTCGTCAGCATCGTCGTGTACAGCCTCCGGGATCGCGCTTTGGCCGTCGTATTTTGTTTATCATCGCGATTTGGAGTCACTACCTTCTTGTAAGTCGATAGTCCGGCTCGTTTTTTGGCTCGATGCACGGTTGTAGACGATACACCCAGCTTATTTGCGGCATCTCGGAGAGATAGGTTAGGGTTTCGCTTGAAACTACCGGCAACTCTCTTTGTCGTCTCAGCGGCTTCCGGTTTTCGATTTCCCCCCGATCCAGACTTCCTGGCTGTCGACAAACGTTCCCCAAACACTTTAATTACATTTGTAACGGTTGATTTGGCAACTTTTAGCGATTTTGCCAACTTTGCGTGCGAGTAGCTCGGATTTTCGCGATGCGCGAGCAAAGTTTTGATACGCTGCTCTTCTTGCTTGGACGGCATTTTGACAACTGAAGAGTAATTCCAAAATCAAAATAGGAGCAACATTCTACACACACACCTTCAAAATGAGGGGTGTTCAGGTTTTTTAAATGCAAAATTGAAAGAAATACGTCAAGTTGATTTTGACCAAATTTTGACCGTATCGCTCTTTATTTCCAGTGAAAACTAGATGTATAGTTGCTGATGTCAAGATACTCTAACGGGTGTCCACTAAATAATGAGAACGAAAAGAATGGGTCAGGAAAAAAATACCAGTGAAGTTTTGTTCAAACTGATTTATTTTATTAAAAGGGTCAACTTAAATCTTCAAACTAAGTTTAGTGAATATTGTCATATGGTCCGTGGTCCGCCGTGCGGCGCAGCTTAGTCGTTATGCTGGAACATGACCGTTGGTCGGCAGCCACATCGATTTTTCGAATGCAGCTTTTGATCCTGTTGGTAAGTTGCTTGGTGTTCTTGGCCTTCCAATTATCCTTGTATACCATGGAGCTCAAAAGACCGAAGAAATCCTCGATAGGACGGCACTGTGGCAAATTTGTCGGATTCCGGTCTTTTGGGACATATGGTATATTTTGGCTCTCCAAAAACGTAAGCGTTTTTTTTGCGTAGTGCGATGATGCCTTGTCCGGCCAAAACACGTATTTGCCATCCGAGTGATGTTGTTTAAGAAATGGGATGAGTATTTTCTGCAAACACTCTCTTTGGTACACCTCCTGGTTGATGGCCAAACCGCTTGGTTTGAACCACGGCTTCGAAATACCCTTATCGGATATTACGATGTATAACATAACCTTCGATTCAAATTTGTGCTTGAACTTATACATTACTTTTGGAGGAGTAGTAGATTTGTCCTTAGTGTAGAATCGGTCGTTTCCCGGTATCTGAGACTTCGAAAGAGGAAAGTAGCTTTCGTCGTCCAGAACGAAAGATTTTCCGCCGTAATTCCGAGTCATCCAGCGGCATTGGGATTTCACGGTTTGAATCTGCTCATCTGTGTACTCTGGGGATCTGGTTTTCTTTCTACACACTATTCCTTCTTTCTTTAGCGTCTTGCAGATGAGTGACTTCGAACAATGGAACTTTCGGGCTGCTTCCCGTTGACTTACCGAATCCTTGTTGTTGAATATGCTGCGCAGCGAGCGGAGCGTTTTCTCATTCATTATTTTCGCTGCACGGCCGCAACCTTTCTTTCGGGTTACTCTCATGCATGCCAGGATACGGTATACGGTGGATACCGGAACTTTTCACGACAAAAATGGTCCACCTTGTATTTTTTCCACGATCTTCGTTCGCTTGAAAGAATTGTACAACGCGCGCGCGCAGTTCTTCCTGTTTCGACGGCATGCTGAACACGACTGAACATGTTAGAGTGAAATAAGAGTGTATGAAAATTTTCTGGAGAGTGCAACGATTCATTCATCTAAAGTGACATTTCTATGCGGCCGTTTTTGTTCTGATGGAAAAGTATTGAAATCATTCTCATTTTTTAGTGGACACCCGTTATATCACGTAATATAAGCAGTAGTGTGAACGTACTATTATACTTACAGAAGTATCTGTCAAAATATAAGATTTTTATACAGGAATTGAAAAAAAAATTGGTCATGTTCGATAGTAATACTTTTAAAATGTGTTTCAGTTTTGTGTTTTTTTTTTCTAGTGAACGAGCGAGGGTTTTTTTTATTTTCCTAGTTTTTTAATTAAAATCCTTCTACTAATACGCTCGTAAACGTGTTTTAAAAAAAAAAAAAAGTGTATTTAAAAACTAAAGTCAAACAGTATGCTGTTGGAGCCACTCATAAATTATAATGGAAGTTTTTGATGTTGGATAACTTCGGTCAGAATTTGAACTTTAATAGCTCATACGTTCCTCTATAAAGCTTTTGCATCAAATGATTGGATATCTTAACGCGTATTCTGAAATATTCAATTAACATATTTCTTGATATCATTACGTTTTCCATACTAAATTCACCAAATGCACAGTATTTTCCTGTCACAAATTAGAAAGTCAAACAACCAAGGTCTCATATGCAGCAGCCAACGATATATATATAGGGTGTACCTTCGCCACATGCTTCATTCGCTCGACTGTCCTGTGGCTGACATGAGCGGTAGGAAGCCAGTGAAGTGAAACAATCTGCTTTCAAAAAAGACCGAGAAGGTTTAATTCAGTCGCGGACATTATCACCATTTAAAATCTGTCTTTTTCTGGACAACGAGAGAGTGCCCCAGAAAGTATGTACGCAAAACCGCTGCCATTTCACAATAATCGATAAGTCGATTTTTTAATTGGCTGCATCCTGTTGTTTACCTTTATTTGCCTCAGCACTGGTGTAGCGGTTTAATCGTTTCCAACAGTTTGTTTTAACCCATTTCCGTTCGCTGTTGCGTATACGCAACAGTGGTTTAGAAAAATTCGTGTATGCATGTACGTTGAATACGATCAAAACAAATTAGTTTGTTTGAAAGGTATATCCTTTGGCTATCTTACTGACGGTGTTCACACACACCAATAAAAAAAAAAACTCACAAATTGCATTGTTTGAGTTGGTACATGTCTTATGGACACAATTTTAATCATAAACTAGAAATTACTGGTTATATATTTTGTCGTTTCACAATGGGAATATGTTCACAAAAGGCCAAATATTATTTGTAGCTAGTTAACCATCCATTAAGGTGTGGCTGAGTGTGTACCATTTGAGCTTAAAATGTATGTTGCATTCTATTTGTCGAGCAATGCGCCAGTGTTGCGTATACGCAACATGCTGTCACGGTGTTCCTAAGCGTCAAAAAAAACCTCTAAAAATGCTAAATTTCATTAATGCATCCACAAGACTTATATTTTGATACGATATCGTCGAAAAAAAATGTTTTGTGGAAAACGGCGAAAATGGGTTAAAAAGCTTGAACTTTCAACAGAAAGGCGTCGAAAGATTGCGCACAAAATGCGTAGAGAACCAACAATGTCACTAAGGAAGTTGGAAACATGGAAGAAGTAAATAGGAAAGCCGTGCGAGCAGCGATCGGGAAATTTAGGAGGAGGATAAACCAAAATCGAGTCGAAAAAACGATCCTGCCAACCCTCGGTTGGATGAACGTACACTATATTGAAGTCGAAATGTCAAACATTTGGCAAATTTTAATAAATATGTTTGACCAACGTGAGATCGCCAAATGTATTTGACCACATATTGCAATGGCATAAATTTGATTTGTGATTGTCGTTCCAATTATTTGTAAATTTGTCAAAAAGTGTTATGCCCTTTGTCAAATGTGTTTGCTCAATAGTAGCAAATGATTTATTTAACGCTCTGGAAATTCTAGAGTGGCAAGTATGAGTAAATTCATATACTGAAAAAAAAATCCGTTCTGAAATTCATCAACCAAATGATAACGCCTGCGTAACGGAGCTCTCTGTAGCGAAGACACCAATCGTAATGGAAACGAAGACTTTGTTCTGAAAATCTTAATTACCCAAGCAGCACAAACCAGGCATAATTGATTTCAGCAACTTGATTGTGACTTAAATGAGTCAAATTGAAGTTATTTCAACCGATTTACAACACGTGTGCTGCTGAGGTAGGTTCCCGTTAACGTGATTAATATTCTTGATTTGTTCCATGTTACCGTGATACTGTTTAATTAGGAAACATTATTCGTTGCATAAAATTTCACAGGTTGAACGTTATTCTCAATGCATTTATTTTGACTATTCCGATGATTATGCACCAAGGTATTAAACGAATATGTACATCGAGAAAGTTATAAGGTACATGCAAGTTAGGAAAAATGCAAGTTTTTCACACACCCGCCTAACAGGCAATTGGCATCTACAGATGATCAATTCAATCCAAACTTGTTCATCAATCACAATCGCCTCTTTGGAAAATCCCAAGAACTCTAAGAACTAACCATCGGTCAGATTCAACCTACCTCTTAATATTTCGGGAGTTCCTACTAGGTTCAGGATGACAGGGGTGATGTCCATCGGTGCGGCAAGAGCAAAGATCTTAAATTTATTCACAACGGACGATCGACTTCCACGAGCAATTTAACAACCAAAACAAAACAAAGATACTGACAGCTACAAATTTCCGTGATCTGAGTTCACGCTTATCGGAACAAAAGCACCTATAATAACAAGTCTTGCGAAACTCAAGCAGACAAAGTCAGGCCAAGTAGCAAAAACTAATGTTGTAGCGTGGAAATATTACCAGATTACTCCGAATTCCTTTCAGAGACCTTCAGGATTCAAAATATTTGTTCAAGACTTCAGGATGCTACAGAACTTATTTCGAAGGTCTTGTGGTTATCAACCATTTAAATCTTTGTCAATTTTTTCGGCAAAGGCGCAGCTACAAAGCAATCCACACACTACCAAAAAGTTATGTAAATTTCTGTCTGCGGAGACCGACATATGCAAGCGTCCTTTAGCACATAAGAATGAGTTACATATACATATACAAATACATCTTTCGTTAAATTGCGTATGTGTCAGTCCCGGGAGACATAATTTCACACGAAATCTTTGTTTACGTTCCCCGTCTCTTTACAAACATGAATTACGTCTCGTGTAAAATTCATAATTTCTAAGTGTGCATGCTGGAGGTGGTTTATACTTTATAAAGCCAATAACATGATAATGAACTAATAAGATGATATTGAACAATCAAATCAAATCACGCCTGTCAGATATTGTTTCATGATACCAGATTGCATAGCAATTGTTTTATAGAGCTTAAGGATATGGAAGATTATGGGAAAGTTAGCTGAATATTTTCTGAAGACGTCACAACGACGACAAATTATTGTCAGAATCTTGTGTGTATCATCTATTCAAGTCACGTATCTCTGATATTTTTAATTGAAGATCCGTGAATCTCTCTGAAATTCCGGTAACTTCTCTGAAGTTTCAAGGACTGCTCTGAAGTTTTGAGGATTCATCTGCAGTTCTAGGACTTCTCTGAAGTTTCGTGGACTTCTCTGAATAGCTCGGAACTTCTCTGAAATTATAGAGGGTTATCTGTATTATATGGTACATCCTTGCAGCTTTGAAACAATACTAAAGTTCTCAAGACTTCACTGAAGTTCTCAGAACTCTGAACTGAGACTCGCTATCCTCAGTTCTCAGGATTTCATAGAAGTGCTTTTAATTTAACTTTAGTTCAACGGACATCCCTGATGTCCTTGAAACTTCACTGAAGATATTGGGACTTACCAGGTACTCTGAAGCAGCATTCGTGCACACGCCGCGTTCTACTCTTCCAACACCCACTGACATTCCTCGAAACAGTTAATCTTTCACATAACCTAAGACTTTTATTACTTTTTCCTGTTCTGATACAGAACCTCCCTTTATTTCTATTTATGCGTTGGTTTGAATGAACTTTACATGTTGAACTGTTTCGCAATGCATAACATTACACGACGGTATGAAATTCAGCTACAATGTATAAAGTTACAGTGGAATCAGAATGAGTCATGCAATATTAGATTCGCAGTTAGAGCGTCTATTGGCCAAAACAATTAGCCTCATCTTCTTCTATGATTTTCTGTGAATTTCTATGATTCTTGCTTCCAAATTGACCATTTCCTTCTACATTTATTTCCGCGGAGGGGCATCTTGCATGAAACGGAGAACTACTGCATTTACTGATCGACTGTCTATTTGAAACTGTTTAATAAAAGCTTATATAAAATTAATTTGTGTCTATCTATCTGTCTGTCTGCCTGTTTGTCTGTATGTTTGTCTGTCTGTATGTCTGTCTAACCCTTATAGACTCGGAGACTTCTGAACCGATCGGCGTGAAAATTTGTATGCAGGGGTTTTTGGGGCCAGGGAAGAATCTTATCAAGGTTTGTCCCCTCTGGAAAAGGAGACTCCCATACAATTGAAGCATGAATTTCAGCATAACTCGAGAGCTAATCAAGCAAATGGAACCAAATTCAGCATATCGGAGTTTTTGAAGGAGAGAAATGTTTTTATGGTGGTTTGAGATAACTCCGCCCTCTGAAGGTGGGGCTCTAATACAAATGAAGCATAAATTTCAGCATAACTCAAGAGCTTATCAAGCAAATGGAACCAAATTTGGCATGTGCAAGCTGTTTGATTTGTTTTGTCCAGCACTGTGCATGCTACTCAGCTTTGGAAAACTGTTATTAACTAGACCAACATTTGGAGTGAAACTATTAAGTGGATTTTCATTGTTTGGTTTCAGCAACAAGATATAACAAACTGAAAAGAGTTCTTCGTAGCATTGACTCTTCAATCCGATCTTTGGTCAATCGTGCCAACAAAAATATAAAACAAAATTGAATTCTGTACCGTCTTTATTTTTAGCTAATCACAAACCGACGATCAGTTTGGATAAAACACCAAATTCTTCCAACACTGCCACTGTGTTTCTTGGGTGGTGAAAATGGCTCATCCCATCTAGTAGGATTCAAGACAATCCGAAGAAACCCCATCCCACGGGATCCCAGTTCGGACCGATCGAGCGGGTAAACCAAGCCCGAAGACTTAAAACAACCCCCTTCCCATTCGGAATGATGCTGAAGCTGGTACATGGAGTAGCTTCTTACGCCCCGTTTGCGGAAAGTATCCACACATGTACCATATAACGTGTGGAAAATGGGTGGTAGTGATGGGTAGTTCTGCTACTCAGTTTCCATTTGGGTTCATATTCAAATAGACATGACTTCCTCCTGCTACTGATTTTCCAAGTTCCAGCGTGGAAAGGTGAAGGTGGTGGCCGTACCATCCGAAGAAGCCACAGGTCCATATACCGAAGACGATGAAGCCGAAGAAAGTTCCATCCGGCAACAATCGGCCGGCTGCTCTCCGCACCACTTGGGATACGTGTGTGTGTACGGGATGCACAAAAGTTTTTCCTCCTCTTCATTCATATGGGCTGCACGTATGTGTAGGCTCATGCAACACACGCTCGCCATTGTTGTCGGTGGAAAGTGAAGATAATGGACAGAGAAAATGACAATGATGGGTGGGTGGCTGGGGGGGGGGGGGGGAGGATTGCTGCTCGCTCTCGTTTCACGTATAATCGGCACCTTTACTGAAAGGAAGAACGTGTTGTGAGAGATTCAAGATGCTGGGATTTGCAGCACATACAAACAGTTGAATGTTTTGTGTACAAACATCTGCTTCGGATTGAGGTAAGGCCTCTCTGGAAAGGCTGCACTATGCCGACGATGACGATTTTGAGACGGATGAAAAATGAAAACGATAAGGATAATATTGTAATGGGATATGGATGGGCTTTCCCGGGTGTGTGAGTCTGTTTTGCCAAGTGGACTTTGTCCACTTGCGACGAGGAGTAAAGGAAAGAAGTAAAGGAATTTTGAGGTTCATAAGTCGAACGAATCTTAAGGAGATGAGAGAGGTGTCAAGGAATAATGTGCTATGACGCAAGTAGTTATTGTGACAAACAGTATTCGAAAACGGCACTTCAATATCATACATATTGAAAACAAAAAAGTATCATAGTCCCGTGAAACGCTTTTGTAAAGTATGGATCAATTGGTTCCTGAGACATGGATTTGATAATTTCCAAAAAAAAAAGGACTTTAGAAACTTTGTTTCGTTTCGTGAAAACTACGAATTGGATGAAATAACAGCCCAATAAATGGAAATAAGTTGGTTTCAAATCCCCTTTGATTTTTTAAATATGAACAATCCCAGGTAACAATTTTGGTTTTATAAGGGTTCTGAAGAGCATGAATTAGATTTCAAGAATGCTATAAAACCATGATAAAACCAGCAATGTTTCTTGGAATCTTACCTGAGTTAAGCTCACAGAAAAAATTCTGAATTTTCATTATGATGTAAATACCAGATCCGCATTTCTTTCCAAAAAAAACCACCAACTTGCATGAAATAGTTGCAAAAAAGACGAGCTTTTGTATACAACTTTATCCGCAGTGAATTAAATATCCCAGAATTTTACACGATTTATAATGTTAATTTGTATGTTTTGTGACGCTCCATTTATGTGCATGATATTGAACAGAAATTCACACTACTTTTTCGAGCTGTGCTGATGGAGGAGTTGTTACTAAGCAAGACTACACAGAAAAAAAAATTTAAGAAGCACGTAAAATTTTCCCTCGTATAATTCCAAGCCAAAGAAGGCGTGAACAACGCAATTGGTTGTAGTCTTTGATGAGCCATACAACAATGTTTGCAATCTTTCATACAACAGGCTTGATTCAGGCGTTATTTGGTTTAAATTAACATAAAATATCCCATTACGTTCTGCCAAATCTAGCATTCCCTTTATGTGCATTAACTAACGCAGAAAATTCAATGTTTCTTTTTATCTGTGTATATGTAGATAGTTAGATTTGATACTTGGTCCAATCTAAGAAATTTCCAGAGATGAAAATTTCTCAACATGCCTATTCATAGAATCTATATATACACAGAAAAAAATACATAATTTTAACAAGCGCGTAAAATTTCCCCTCGTGTAATTCCAAGCCAAAGGAGCGTAAACAACGATATTTATTGCAATCTTTCATACAACAGGCTTAATTCAGGCGTTATCTGGCTTAAATTTACATGAAATATCCCATTATGTTCTGCCAAATCTAGCATTCCCTTTATGTGCATTAGATAACGCAGAAAATTCAGTGTTTCTTTTTATCTGTGTATAAAAATGGATTTTTCTCTGTCTGTCTGTCTGTCTATCTGTCTGTGTCTGAACCTAATAGACCCGAAAACTACAGAACCGATCGGCGTGAAATTTTGTATGCAGGGATTTTTGTGGCCGGGGAAGGTTCTTATGATAATTAAAGACCCCTCGCTTCTCTGGAAAGGGGCGCTCCCATACAAATGAAACACTAATTTCTACATAACTTGAGAACTAATCAAGGAAAAGAAACCAAATTTAGCATGTGTGAGTTTTTGAAGGCAAGAAAGGTTTCTATGGTAGCTTGAGAACCCTCCCCGTCCTTAAAACGGGGGCTCCCATACAAATAAAACACAATATTCTGCATAACTCGGGAACTAATCAAGCAAACGGAATCAAATTTAGTATGTGGTGGTTTATGAAGATAAAAAATGGTTCTATTGAGATTTGAGACCTCTCCATCCTTAAGGGGGGGGGGGGGGCTCCGATACAAATGAAATACAATATTCTGCATAACTCGGGAACTAATCAAGCAAACGGAACGAAATTTAGCATGTGGGGGTTTTTGAAGACAAAAAATGGTTCTATGGTGATTTGAGACCCCTCCTCTTTCTGAAAGGGGGGGATCCCATACAAATGAAACGCAAATCCTTGCATAACTTGAGAACTAATCAGGGAAATGGAACCAAATTTGGCATGTGGAGGTTTCTGAAGAAGATAAATGTTTCTAAGGTGGTTTGGACTCCTTCGCCTTCTGGAAGGAAGGAAGAGGGGCTTCCATACAAATGAAACACAAATTTCTGAATTACTCGGGAACTAATCAAGCAAATGGAACCAAATTTGGCATGTGGTTTTTATATATATTAAAATCCGTCTGTCTTACCGATCGGCGTGAAAATGTGTATGCAGGTTTTTTTGGGGCTGGGGAACGTTCTTATGGTTGTTTGAGACCCCTTTCCTCTTCTGGGAGGGAGGAAGGCTCTCATACAAATGGAACACAAATTTCTGCATAACTTGAGAACAAATCAAGCGTGCGGGGTTTTTTGAATGCAAGAAATGTTTCTATGGAGATTCCAAACACAAATGTCAACCAAACATGAGAATTATCCAGATAACTAAAACACAAACTGTGTATTTCTCGGGTGAGAAGAATGTTCTGATAGAAGCTTGAACCCCTTCTTAGTCAAAAAACGAAAAGGTGAGATATGTCAGTGACATATCTGCAAAGTCGACGTAGGACTGCTTGTTGATGTGGAGGAATTGTAATAGAATAAATAAATATCTACTATATTTTGTTCAGTCTAAAGACTCATCAAACCATCTGTCATTAGTTTTAGTTTTCCACGAAAATTAATATAGTCAGCTCTTTATAACTCTTGAAGTGGCCCTTAAAAGGGCCATTTGGTATTCAGTTATTCGCTGTTCCTGGAGTGATCCGAGTAGAACCGGTAATTGTCGAGTATAAGATGATGATTTGGTAGACAGTCGAATGGGTGGTCGTTGTTATTGGTTCTGTTCCATGGAAGAAAAGCATATAATATTAGTCTTTAGGTGTTTTAGGAGCGTTAATACTGTGTATGAAAATCTTGAATTCAACTCTTTAGAACTCCTTAAGTGGCCCTGAAAAGGGCCGTTTGGTATTTTGTCGTTTGTTGTTTATGGTCGAGTAGTACAGACACTGGTCAGTGCTAGGTGATGGTTGGTTGTCGAATGGGTAGATGTTGTCATTCCAGTTCATGTTCCACAATATCTGCTACCTGTCGATTTAATGGTTCGGGTGCTTCGAATGCGAGTACAGACAACATAGGTCTTTGATACGAAAAATATGAACAATAACGTCTGCACTCTACGCCGATATTTTTAACAAACGTTAAATCTATACAAGAACCACCAAGTGTGGTTGCTTTATTACGAAGGTTTGCTAAAGTAAATTTTAAATGTGTTTGCATAAAATCTAGAAAATCTATGTTTTCATGTTTGGAAACGTCAATGTTAAAGTCTCCAGTCAACACAACTGGCGTATCTTGCGCAGCATACTTGAACAACTTGCAAATCAAGAACAATTTTAAATTCTTGGTAGTTGTTCCTGGTGAAATGTACACCACAACAAACAGAACTTCAGTGTCCATTACTGATATATTAGCTGCACAAATGTCCCGACGTTATCGACAATGCTGAACATCTCGTCATGATGTTCACTGAGCTGTTGGATTTTTGGGTAGCAGCTATAGTGGTAGCCCTGTCCTGCTGGTATATTGCTACACCACCTGCTCTCAAGTTGCAGCGTTTGAACTGAACGATGCAGTGGTAGCCTTCAATATCGACTAAGGAGTCATTGTCTAGCCAAGTCTCACTCAGTGCGAGGAATTCCACGCTTGTCAAAATCCGATCTGAGGCGATATCCATCACGTGAGCGTTCAAACTTTGAACATTGATGCTCATCAACGTGGTGGCAGAACCCTTGCTTTCCAAAACTTGGTATAGTTTATCCCCAAGTGTTTGTAATCGATGGTTTTGCGACTTATGAACAGTTAACGCACAGGCACTGACCACCGGAAACTGTATCCGCTTGCATTTAATAATGCCACTCAACTTTATACTAGCCGAGCGTTTGGAGATGAGAGTCAATCCTCTTGTAGGATTCCAGGTCTGGCGAAAACGGCAGGTCTTGCTTTAATCCTAAATGCAGCACCTATCGCCGCATTCTCGAACTTAAACCACAACTTTACGATCTGCTGCCAAGAATCGTCTTCGTCCTGTTCGAGGTATTTCAGCTCGCCGATTCACTACACCATCTTCGACATCATTTTCATTACTCGGTTAGCTCATAAGATATTAATAAAACGAACACTTTCTTAGGCAAAATGTTTTGTTCGCCCTGAAAGGGCGGGTTTATTAATTGTCGAGAGAACGCGATCGAAATTTGTTTCTCGGTCTGAAATGGCCCTAGGCTGGTCGTGGCAGCCTGATATGGCCTGAATATTTGACAGGAATGGGTCAGCTGCTTTTATGCCAGCTGCTGCTGGGCACTGCTGGGTACCGAGCTGCTGCTGCCAAGCTGGGTACCGAGAGCTGCTGCTGCCAAAGCTGGGTGCTGCCACGACCAACTGGGCACTGCTGGGTACTGATAGGTGCTATGGTACCGCCAGCTGCTGCTGGGTACCCAGAGCTGCTACTGCCACAGCTGGGTACTACCTAGCCGGGTGCTGCCTAGCGGGATATTGCCACCTGCAACTTCTCCCACCGGGAGATCCGCGCAGCTCAATGCTGCCGAAAGAATGAGGCATTAGTTCTACTCGCTGATCTCGTTGTCCGCTCGCTGTTTGCTGATTGGTTATACGCTCCACGTATCGTGATGGATTTGGCGCAGTGTGATATTCTTTATTTCCCGCTCATTTCTTCTACTGGTGATTCATATCGAAATGAATATGAAAACAATTTATATGTATATATGATAATATATATATATATATATATATATATATATATATATATATATATATATATATATATATATATATAATTTTATTGAATATTCTAATAATAATAAGAATTATTGTTATTATTTTAATAATAATGAAAATTATTATTAGAAGAGTTTAAATCAGTAAAGATATTATCTTTCAAATGTCTTTCACATAGCTAGAATATCATGAGAATTTAATTTATTTCTTCTATATTCTGTTTCTTCTCTACAATAAATTAAATAAACTCTTTAGTTGGGAAAATTGTGTTGAAAAGGACCCTTTTATTATTTGTCGGGGAGAGGGGGGTCTTCTCGAGTAGCAAGATGGACTGAATTTTCTCCGGCCTCTTGGAGTAATGTCATGTTTATGTAACGCCATGTAGTGAAAATGTCGATTAGATCAAGATAAAATATTAATTTAACAAACTCTCTTATTGGGAAAATTGTTTTGGTCGCCCAGAAAGAACAGGTTGTATTAATTATCAGGGGGAACATAGGGATCAAATTGGCTTCTCGGTCTTCTCAAGTAGCAGGGTGGCCTGAATGATTGGCGAGTAATCACCCTGTGAAATTGTCAGAACAGAGAAATTCGGGATTTACATATAAATAAGCAGCATCAGCTTCGGCCACTTTATCCGCTCTTGAAGTAACGCGAAGTAACATTACAACCATGCGTTTTAATGAAAATGTCGATTATCTTATGATAAAATAATATTTTAACAAACTCGTTAATTGGTAACATTGTTTTGTTCGCCCTGAAAAGGACGGGTGTTTATTTAATTGTCGCGGGGCAACATGGTACACGTTCGAAATGTGCTTCTCGGTCTTCTCAAGTAGAGATGGCCTGAATTTTCTCGGGCTCTTGAAGTAACACCATGTTGAAGTAACGCCATGTAGTGAAAATGTCGATTTGCATATTGTTTTGGTCACCCTGAAAAGAACGGGTTGTATTAATTGTCGGGGGAACATGGTACGCGATCAAATTTGCTTCTCGGTCTTCTCAAGTAGCAGGATGGCCTGAATAATTGGTAGGAAACCACCCTAAGAAATTGTCAGAACAGAAAAAATCAGGATTTACATATAGATTGACGCGGCTCGGCCATTTTATCCGGGCTCTTCAAGTTACGCCATGTTGAGACGGTGCCTTGTGATGCTATTTTCATTACTCGATTAGCTCATAAGATATTAATAAAACAAACTCTTTAATTTGGCAAATTGTTTTGTTCGCCCTGAAAAGGGCGGGTTTCATCAATTGTCGGGGAACGCGATCGAAATTTGTATGTATGGCCTGAATATATGACAGGAATCCACTGTATGTACTGTCATCGTCAGCTGCTTTTTAAGTCACGACCACTTGGTTTAGGGGGATGGATGTGGGTCGAGACGTCATTCGTGTCATATCTTGCCTCATGTCCAATAGTTATTCTTTGAACGCTCATTTATACCGGGTTGGGCTGAGCGACAGCAATCTCTGTGAGTGTGGACAAGGATATCAGGACGCAGATCACGTTATTTGGTCTTGCGCTGAACATCGTGGAGTCAGATCGGGGCTCTATGATTCCCTTCCGGCTCGAGGTAGACAACCCAATGTGCCAATTCGAGATACTTTTTCTGTACGTGTTTGGGAGTACATGAAACTCATATATGTGTTTTTGACTAACATTAGCTCTAGATTGTAGTTAGTTTAACCTGTATGTTTAGTTTAAGTTTTTTTTCTTTTTCAAAAAATGTTCAAGTCAAAAGAAAACCATAAGTTGTATAGTTATAAGTGTTTCAATAATTTAGAATTTAAATTTAGTGTTATGTGAACCATACTTTAAATTTCCACCCTCTTTCCCATCCGTAATTTGTAATTCCTATCAACCTCGAGACGGCCGCGCTTAATCGGTTTTATCCCCCTAACTTTAGTTTTAAGATAAATGATGTATAAAAAACATGAAAATTTGGCTCTGTAAAGTTGATTCGATTGAGCCTGTACAAATAAGTGCTTAATTAAAAAAAAAGTCACGACAGGCTGGGAACTGCTGGCTACCAACCACCAGCTGCTGCTGCACGACCAGGTGGGCATTACTTCTACCAATGCTGGGCATTGCTGGGTACCGAGTGATGCAGCACCGGGAGATCCGCGCAGCTCAATGCTGCCGAACGAATGAGGCATTTGTTCGGAAATGTGTCTTTTATCATGGCATCGGGTATCATTGCATGAACAAAGGGGGTATCAACTAAAGCAATGTGAATCAAATTCATTAAAAGGGGAGGGCATCTGATGTTTCGCCAAACACTAGCGTGAAACAGAATCTACCTCTCGAGAACAAAGAATAAGAAGAAGAAGACGATGGGAGGCGTCTCTTGCTTAGATTTGAAAACTGTGCTAGGAAATTTGGTTAATTTACTCTGCGAATCGAAATTATAAGACATCACCTTACATTTACGTTATTTTTAATAAGTTAATGTTAAAAATCAATTAACTTGATTACTAAAACTGATACGTAGAATTATTTCCAATCGATGGGTGCAAACGATATGAAAATCGTTTATGCAATGACTTAGTTATTATCGCTCAAAATATCCAAAACGACCCGTAACGCGGTCGAGTTCAGAAATTTTAGAACGGCGCCCCAGTATAGAAATGAAAGAAGTAGTCCTACGTCAAAAAAAAACTCTTTCCAAAGAAACATTCATTTAGTTGCCTGGGTCAACAAGTCTGTATATAAAAATGAATTTCTGTCTGTCCGAACCTTATAGAATCGAAAACTACTGAACCGATCACCGTGAAATTTCGCTTGCGTGAGTTTTTGAGGCCGGGGAAGGATCTTATGATAATTAGAAACCCCTCCCATCTTAGGAAGAAGGGGCTCCCATACACATGAAGAACAAATTCCTGCATATCTCGAGAACTACTCAAGCAAAAGAAACCAAATTTAGCAGGTGAGAGTTTTGGAAGGCAATAAATGTTTTTATGGTAGTTTGAGACCCCTCCTCTCTCTAGAAGGGAAGGCTCTCATACAAGTAAAACTGAAGTTGATGCTTAACTCAAGAACTTATCAAGCAAATTTGGCATTTGGGGTTTTCTGCAGGCGAAAACTATGTCTATGATTGTTTGAGACCCCTCCCCTCACCTGGAAGGGGGGCTATCATACAAATGAACCTGAAATTTCTGCATAACTCTATAACTAAGAGAGCAAATGGAACCACATTTGGCATATGGGGATTTTGGAGGCAACAAATGTGGTTCGAGGCCCCTCCTTCTTTTTGGTAGGGAGAGGGGGATTTAATTCAAATAAAACACAAATTTAAACCAATCATTAGAATTCTTCCTATTGTTTTGAAAATTTGTATGCAGGGGTTTTTGGGACTGGCAAACTTTCTCTCGATGCTTTGAGACCCCTCCCCCTTCTCCCCCATACAAATGAAACTCAAATTTCGGCATAACCCGAGGACTAATCGAGAAAGCAGAACCAAATTTGGCATGTGGGGGTTTTCGCAGACAAGAATTGCTTCTATGGTAGTCTGAGACCCCTCACCCATCAGAAAGGGATGCCTCTTGACCAAATGAAACAGATTTTGTTTGCATAACTCAAGAACTAATCAAACAAATGGAATCACATTTTGCGTGTGGAAGTTTTTGAAGACAAGAAATGTTACCACGGTGGTTAGAGACCCCTCCCCTCTCAGGGGGGCTCCAATACAAATGAAATACAATTTTCAACCAAACATGAGAATTCTTCCTACTGTTATGAATATTGGTATGCAGGGGTTTTTGATGATGGTTCGAGACTCTTCTTCCGTCTGAAAGGGAGGCTGTAGGGGTTTTGGAGGCAGGATTTTTTCCATTGTCGTTTGAGACTCCTCCCCTCTCCGGAGGGGGGCATCATACAAATGCAACAGAAATGTTAACCAAACATGAGCATGGTTCAGGCAACTTAAATACAAAATGTGTATTTCGCGGGGAAAGCAGCATGTTCTGATAGAATTTGAACGCCTTTTTACCCAAGAATGGGGGATGCTTGAGTTACTCTCGCTGCTACATATGCACAAGAAGTTAATCTAAGGTTATGTTATGCAAGAGAAAATGACGTTCAAACTGACAGGATACGGAGTAGTTTGAAGATAAATGTTTTGTCGTTAAAAAGCTTCTACACAGAAATAAAAACCATGGTAGAAACTAAAAAATAAATACCTTCGTTTAATTTTGCAAAAATTATATACATTAGCAAACAAAAATATTTTAACAAAACTCATTCCTAAATAAAACCATAGAATCCAAAACCATTCATTTAGTTGCAAGCGTAGCAAGGCTCACACCGGGTTCAGCTAGTATGAATATAAAAATGCAAAATTGGTAGATTATCTACACAGACAAAAAGAAACATTCAATTTTCTACGTTATTTAATGCACATGAAGGAAAGGCTAGATTTGGCTGAAAATAATGGAATATTTCATGTAAAATTTAGCCAAATAACGCCTTAATCTAGCCAGTTGTATAAAAAGTTGCAAATATTGTTGTATGGTGCATGAAACATTGCAAACAACTTCGTTGTTTAACGTCTTCTTTGGCTTGGATTTAAGCGAGGGGAAATTTTACGCGCTTGTTAAAATTAATTATTTTTTCTGTGTAGATTATCTGATTATTGGTAATCATTTACTGTGAAAGTGCCTGTTGGATACAATGCAAATAAAAATTCAAGTATAACACAATAGATAAATCCAGAACAGGTACAACCGTGGAAATGGTCAGCTTCTGCCTTGAACGAAAACCCATCATAGGATCACATTGAATATGTTAAACTGCATCTCCTAACATATGTTTTCTAGCATTTTCATTCATCTGTATCGCGCTTTCTGCCGGGCCTCAACTTAGTTTTCTACCAGTGTGCACAGATAAAAAGAAACATTGAATTTTCTACGTTATCTAATGCATATAAAGGAAAGGCTAGATTTGGTAGAAAATAATGGGATATTTCATGTAAATTTAAGCCAGTTAGCGCCTGAATCTAGTCTGTTGTATGAAAGATTGTAATCATTGTTGTATGGCGAAGATTGATGTTTCGATGCCTCCTTTGGCTTGGAATTAAATTAGGAAAAATTTTACGCGCCTGTTAAAATTAATTGTTTTTTTCCTGTGTGTGTTATTATCCCCAACGGTTGTAACAATACGCGTGTCTCAAAATCAATTTCATCCGACTAGAACCGAAGCAAATAAAAGATGATTCTCTAGACTCACCCCGTTCCGCAAAAGCATGCCAACCGGACGCGAAATATTCATAAAATATTTCATAAAATTTCATATACAATTCTATAAATGAAATGCGAAAAAGAAATTGAAGATAATTTAATTTTTTCGTCCTCCGCCCCCTCCGGCTGTTAAGTTCTTGATGATGGCGACGACGACGACGACGACGACGACGTCGACTTTTTTTTCCTACTGCCGAGAATACACACTTGGAACGGAACTCTTGGAAGCTCGGGCGCCCTCTGTAATGTCCTTCTCGCACCCACCATTGGACGGCTTCTCCAGCATTTGGGAAAGCGTGGTGGAGCGAGGGATATTAATTTCAACCAGTCTCCAACTGTGTATAGTTTTTCCGAGCTGAGTTTTCATTTTTTGCTTCCCCCATCTACTGCGCCAAAAGCTTAGCAAAAAAAAAACGGGCAAGACAATCTATATATTTTCCCGGGCTTCGCGCGCTTTTTTCGCTATTTCCAGTTCTTACAACAACGCTGCTGATGATACGAAAAATGACTTGATGGTGGGTAAGGGGGGGAGCCTTGGCCGTCGTCGTCGTCTTCGTCGCTTTGGAGCGGCAACTCTTCTTCGAATGGATACGCGATAATGACGCGAAGATGATGGGTGATGGCGATGGCGTCGTCGGTCGTCCTGCTTTTTTCATCAGCTTTTTCTCCGCTATAGGTAGCCAAAGCAATGCCGTCAAGTCTTCAGGGGAAACGAAGAAGATTGTTGGGTTTTTATTTTCTTAGTAGGGACCATCGCCATCGTCCTCGTCTTCGTGAAGCTCGCCATAGCCAGCAAAATGTATTCATCTCTGTTTGCGCTATGAGTTGAATGAAAAAATAATTTATTTCTTGAAAACAAGCACCGGGGAAAATAAACTGCTGGTTCAAGAGCTTCGAGATTGCTTGCAAACAGCAGTGCTGTCATCGTTCTTTAGAATTTCCATTGGAGGAAATGAGTTAATTGATTTCATGGAACTGCTAGCCCGGGTCTCCATGAAGAATCACTTTTTTAGCTGGAAGAAAGTCCCATTAAAAAAAAGAAAAGAGAAAGGACAGTTCGCTCGGTGCATTTCCAGAGAATGTTATTTTCTTTTCTCCTCGCAAAACATCACCAACAGAAGATACTTGATGGCAAAAGAAATAAAAGAAAAACGCGAATGTCCCTTCCATCATCTTGTCTTATCTTGAGCGACGTAGCTAGGGGTTTAGTGCGGTGGACTGAATCCAACAGCTAGTTCAAATCAGTTTTGGATCTAATTCCTTATCTGTTGGGATTTTGATGTTGAAGAATTTAGAGATCAATTAAAATCTAGAGGCACTGCTTCTTTTTTACTCTACTCCTACACAAAAAAAAATAACAAGCGCGTAAAATTTCACCTCGTTTAATTCCACGCTAAAGGAGGTGTAAACAACGAAATTGTTTGCAATCTTTCATGCGCTATAGAATAATGTTTGCAATCTTCCATACAACAGACTAGATTCAGGCGTAATCTGGCTTAAATTTACATGAATATCCCATTATTTTCTGCCAAATCTAGCATTCCCTTTATGTGCATTATCTAACGCAGAAAATTCAATGTTTCTTTATATCAGTGTAGTGATCAATTCTCAAACGTTTTGACAGTACATAGATTGTTTGGAAAGTTATCTTCTTTCAATGATAAAGTTAGTAATTGGTAAAGTTCAGTGGTTTCATTAAGAATTTAAAAAAAAGTTGTCACACATGAAAGCCGAACGCAGGAAATTAATGTTGAAAAATCACACCAGGTCAGGTTTTAGGAAATCGGAGAATTTGACTAAATCTGCACAGTTTAAAAGAAACATGTAGTTTTTTGCGTTATCTAATGCACATAAATGGAATGCTAGAATTGGCAGAAAGTTATTGGATATTTCATGTAAAGTTAAGCCAGATAACGCCTGAATCTAGTTTGTTGTATAAACGATTGCAAACATTGTTCTATAACGCATGAAATATTGCAAACAATTTCTTTGTTTACGCTTTCTTTGGCTTGGAATTAAACGAGGCGAAATTTTACGCACCCGATACAATTCATACTACTTTTCTGTGTATCGTGTGCAGTGTCCTCAAAAGTTTCCTTGAGCTTCCTAGTGGAGTTTGCCATCAGCAACTGCATTGGAAGGAATTGAAAACATCAAGAGCAAACCCAGAATGCTCGAATGGCAACATGACCATAAAACACACTTCCAACAAAAGCAACGGCCAACACGCGCTCGGAAGTTATAAAGTGAGGTTTTCATGAGGTACCGAGGTTACATATCTAAAGATAGAATTTGGGCAGATCCAAAGCAAAATTTGTACACTGGTGCCCAATCTAAGGCTGATTGCAAAACATTAATATGGTGCATAAAAGACAATCGAATAAAAGATAATTGCAGCATGAAGGTTGAAATTATATTTTCAATAGGGTCCGGGACGGTTTTAAGCAGTTTACTCAGCACCTGGGACTTTTGATGAAGCAGTGTGTAATCTATAATTAGAACTGTCAATATTTAGACGTTTATCCTGCTGTTTACTTCTGATATCTAGGAACAAAGCTTCAGATGCGATCATTTTATTTAAATTTATATTTTCTATTATTGAATTTGCAGAAAGAAAGTTCACTAGAGCAAATTTTCGAAAAATATTTTTAAAAATGAAGACTCTAATTTGGATTATTTTTACTGTCGATTAGTTTTCAACAAACAGTCAATTTCACTCAGCATCGAGTCTTGCCAAAATACTCAAAATTGGATACTTCTTAAAAAACTTAATTATGACTGGTTTTACTTTGCTGTCAAGATGAGTGGAAATGAGTTAATTTTGGATAGTTTATTTTCTCTGTGTATTAGCAGGTTATAAGACAGACGTACGCGACCAAACATTTAGTTTGTCATTGATCTTTAGGTTGGAAATGTGTATTTCTTTTTTCATTTACTCTCACGGAAATGTTCGACAATGAGACTGTGAGACAAACGGGGTACTTTGTTTAAAAACAAATAAATATAAGAAGCAGTAGGCTTCACGTTACAATACCATACACGGAGAGACCAAAAATCCAAAATTAAGTCATTTTCACTCATCTTGACAGCTAAGTAAAACCAGTCATAATTGAGTTATTCACAGAGTATCCAATTTTGAGTAATCTGAATAGACTCTGTGGTGAGTGAAATTAACTGTTGTAAGAAGATTGACTTCACAGTAAAAATAATCCAAAATTGAGTGTTATTTATCTGAAAGTATTCGGAATTGCTTTAGTGAACTTTCGTTCACTAAATTTAATAAAAGAAAACTTCTAATTAATATAAAACAATATTTTTATGAATTGTCGGTTACATTTTCGGGTACATTAATACATTTTATTAGTTATATGAAGTAATATGATGCCCTAAATACTAAGCTGAATCGAACTCCCTTAGGCGCAATGTAAGCTCTGTTACTTTAGTGCTCTCGGAACATTGTTTTATATTCCATTGATTTATGGATGTGAAATCATACAGTTTCTTAAGTAGAACAGGGACATTCATTCCGATTACAGCAACAAACGATGTGAGGAGGGTCATTGTGATGAGCGGCTACATAGTTGGTTACGGTACTCATGCTTGAATCATCTTGTTCCTGTACAAAAGAAAATCAAGCTTAAACTTTTTTGAGCATCAGAAGGATATTAGTAGTTTATGTTGTAATATCACAGATTCAAATCAATGGACGCATTGTTTGAACACAATGAATTCAACGAATTTGCAGTCCTTCTTTTCAGGAAGTGACACATCACATCGAAGTTCCGTGATCATCTCCATGAATATGCACTCAAATAATAGAATAATTACACTTACCGGTTAACTTTTTGTAGCTTCCCGAGTCCACAACTTTTTTTATTTGCTCCATCTCTTCTTAACTCCGGGCGGTACGGTACGAAGAACGAAATTCACTTCCGCTTTACAACACAGCTGTTTATTAAGTGGCGATCAAAAATTTTCAGCCAAAACAAACTGACAGCCTAACACTCCGATTTGGATACTTTCGCGAAAACGCCTCGCACGTACGTTGAAAACTTACTTCTTTAAAAATACCTTATAATGTGTTAAATTCTCTTTATCCATAACACTTCGACGTTGAGTTAAAACTACCTACCAGTGAGTACAAAATTCTATCCAAAATAGTAGTCTTATAAGAGTACTTAGTTTTGAGTACTATCACACTTGATTTTGGATAGTTTGGTTTCTCCGTGTGGAAAAGAGGCAACATGCAATTAAGTCTATATAAGGTCTGGCCCAGTAGCCATAACAGTATTTGTGGAATAAGTAAAATTCGCTCATGACACTAATACCACCTCAGTTCTTACGCACGCTACACAAGAGCACGAAAAGTGCTACGTCATACTATTTTTCTTAATTCATTCGCTCCGTTATTGATTATTGTGTGCGCTAAAAACTTAATTTTTCAACCGATTCCAGTCTATCGATGATGGAAAATTGGCTGTATATCGCTTCTCGATTGTCAAGTCCAGCGTTTGAAAGTTAATGTTGCAAAAATTCAATAACCTCAGTTAAATTCACTATAAATGACCCATGTTATCAGGAGGAAATGCTTCTGCTCAATACACTAGGTTTTTTTTGGGCATTAGTATCATGATTATTTCCACAATTCAGCATTTATAATAAGCGTTCAAACCGATTGTTTTTATTTGAACCTAGCTTCTTGTAGAAGTTTGAACAGTGTTACGTCATCACTCGGCAATGTTTACATTTTTTTTGCTTCCAACACAAGCAAACAATGCGTTGCCCCAGACCTTATATAAACGTTATTGGGCAACATGGGCTCTCTTAAAAGCAACAGTGATGCTCAACAGCGAAGAATTACATGTCGTTGAGTACTATTGGATAGCTCCGAAACATATTCTTTCATTGCATATTATAGTGCCAGATGGTGGATAATATAACTTCTCTGTGATATAACCATAAGCAAATATCAATTTGCAATGAGATTTTTCATTTCGAATGGAATTTTTCACCGCTCATCTCTTACGTATGTTTGTAGCTCACGAAGATTGAAAACTGCGGTCAATCTTAGTAAGCTCGTACCGCCAGTATCCCCCAGAGATTTTCAATGAATAACGCAGTTATTCGAATAAGCAGTTGTAACTGTTCGTTTGTCCCGGAAAGTTCTCTAGCTAGAGACTCCTCGAACTGGGTCTCAGGGTCGGCTTACTACTCGGTTATCTCAAGGGGCTGCAGCGTTCGGGCACATGACGAAGATATTTTGGGGCTGTATTGAAAAAATTGGTTCAAGGAGGGGGGGGGGGACTATTGTTTTCATTTAAAAGTTAAAATTAAGTGTTTTGGTTATGTAAGTTTTTGTTTTATTGAGCTGACAATGTGGGTGTGGGTTATTGTGGGGTTTTCTTCGGTACGTTCCGCTGCCATTGATGATCTCGTTGTCCTGCGAGCGCTCGCTGCTGCTGTAGACGATGGATGGTGACAGGTGGTTTTTGAAGATGATGGAGAATGGTGGTTGATTAGCGGAGTTTGTTATTCACTGAAGTCGAACAACCGAAGCAATCTACGGCGTCTTCCCTCATTGACGGTGATTGGTTTGGTCCACGAAGATACCGGAGTGACAGTGCCAAGAGAGGAATGCTCCTTGGTGACTAAACGTTTTCATCGAGAAACAGTACCTCCTTACCGATTATGGCCGATTGGGCAGAGGTCGATACTATCCTTTGCTATTAGATGCAGCAAACCCTTAGGTTTCTGCACCGCATCGTAAGCGTCGGTTCCACACAAGATGGCAACTATTAATATAGAATAAAGGGTCCTGGTGAATCTGTATGTTTATCCCTTGTTGGACGGATACCACACACTAAGTTAAGTTAACTATAAGTTAGAACTCTTCAGAAATTGGTGCACACGAACGCCTGTAACTTAATGAGCAATGGTGCATCGTAATTTTTGTAGTTTCCTCACCCAACTTTCCATCAGGGAGTAGTTTAAAAGGGGGAGGGGGGGCGGGTCTGTGAGGCGTTTTCTATCGCCACCCTTGCAGTATCATGCTCTCTTCGCCTGCTAGCCTACTTTTCTAGTCGTATTCAATGTTGTACCCACTGTCAAGCCCACTGTCTTGCATACGAGTTCACCCACTTCACCCAATATGTAAATAAAATATTCAAATTTACTCTATCGTACCAACTTCCTTGTTTACAATTGCTAACATATACTAACTCTAACCTACCACCAGGTTTTATTGAACCCCGTTTAACTCTAGAAGCGTGACTGTATACAAAATAAAACCACACAGTCCACACCATAATACTGCCTCCAAAATGTCTACTCAATTTTACCTGGAGATTCTTCCGAAGATCATGCCAATGATATGCGCAGTATCAGGCTTAAACATTTTCCATCAGAAAAAAATCACTTCATACCATTTTGTCTTCCAAACCATGTGCTAGTTGGCAAAATCTAATCTCGCTTGAATGTACTTCGGCGTCCACTGGATGTCCAGATCCTCGAAAACTTTTCAGTCACACCAAGCTGTATGCAGGGTGCGAAAAATTCAAATTCAATAAGCAGAATCCCGTGAATTTATCCAACATCCATCTCGTCATTCACCGATTCGGTGCAAAACTGAATTTCAGAAGAGCCAAAATTCGGTGATAGGCAAGAACACATTCAGTCAGAATGTTTGCGATTATTGTGTTTTTGTGATGCTCTCCTCTTTTGTTTTGACTGATTGAACCGGAGATCTGTATAGAAAATGTGTCGGTAGCATCCTGTGTGAATGAAGACATTCGGTGCGGGTCACCTTTGGAGGGGACCGAATGCTTGTGTTCGTTCGTTCATTGCTTTTCTCTTTATTAGTAATTCGTGTGTTCAGCAAAGACCAAAGAATTGAATGCTGTTGTTTTTCGCACTCATTTCGGGCAGTCAATTTTTTCACACACTGGCTGTATGACATGGTTCCGTTCTTGATGGAGTTGCCCTTGATTTTCTTCCGGATGCCATATTTTTTACCTTCTTTAGGACCGTTTGTACTCTATTTCCATCTTTATCACTGTTTGTCCTCTATTGGTTCTATTGGCTATTTCCTCGGTTACTTAACCTTCCTCGGAAATTGACACATAACTAACCCTGATTTCAACCTTTTTTTAGAATTATGATATCTCAACCTAGATACAATGTTTGTACCCCATTTGAAAGGCTATGGTCTCAAAAATACATTGGTGGTAGAAAAACCTGATTCTATTGGCCAACATTGGCCACCGGGAATCTGCTACAAAGAGAAGAAGGTTTGGGTTTCGATGTGTGATCAGAATTGCACACAAGACATTCCAGACTAGTTGTAAAGAGTTGCCGTTTTGAATAAAGTATCTCAGTATGTCATTTGTCGTCTCTTGACATTATCATATTACTTCCAGGTATTGCCACAAAGATGGCGTTGCAGTTTATCTTTGCCAAATGCCGAGTGCTTTTTCCTACCACTTTTGGTGAATCTTTCCTCAATTTTTCTACACTATCTGCTGGTTCCATGTGTTTTCTTAGCTTCGCCTTCGTCAAAGTCCAGAAAGTTTCGATAGGTCGAATCTCTGGGCAGTTTGGTGGATTCATCTCCTTTGGTACAAATACGACATTGTTCCTTTTTTACCACTCTAGTGCATATTTAGAGTAATGACAGGAAGCAAGATCAGGCCAAAAGATGAAGGCTTGTTATGCTATTTCATCAAGAGTAGCAACCTTTTTTGCAGACACTCTTTCACATATATTTGACCATTCATAGTGGCTGTCGTAATGAATGGACAAGATATTTTTCCACATCCACATGTGGCCTTCCGCCGAAGTTTTTGGTGTAAATGGCTTTCACTGATCCAGGAACCACCTTTCTCTTCGGCGAGGTATACAACGGTGGTCCTGGCAGAGTTTTATAATCGAGTTTTATGTAGGTTTCATCGTCCATGATAACATAGCCAGATTCTTTGGTCAGCAGTTTGTCGTACAGCTTTCGAGCCTTTTTCATAAATTCAGCCTGTTTGATGGTTTGTTTTGACCGCTTCGACTTCCGCCGAGTCTGCAGACCCATTCTCTCCTTTCAGGCATACCATTAGTCGCCGAATTACTTAGCTTTTTCGCCACATCTCGGACTGAAACATGAACAGATGACGCTGGACATAGTCCCTTACCTTTGTGTCGATTTTAGGGTCAGCGGGATCGGGTTTTCTATCACTTCTCGGGGAATCTACAAAAGAGCACTGTTTTAAATACACCCATAATAAGGTTTGAACTGCTCCGACGCTCACACCATCTTCCTTAGCCAGTTTTATGATCGGTAGACCATTGACGGTGCCCCGTTTGTGTGCACGACCCGTTTTATTTTCTCAGGAAATATACCACGCATTTTCAAACTTTCGTGCAAAAAATTGAAAAAAAAAAGACAACATCAGTTTAATTTTGATATAAACAACAAGGCGCAGCCAATAGTAGGTCGAATACTGCATGCATTTTGAATTGACGGTTAATCATTTGTTGGCAAATATTACTTAGACAAGTATATCGAATTTGTTATTAAGGAACCCTATTAACATAATGTATCTCACACCACAACACTATCTGAAAACATATTGTATCTCATTTTGATCGGGCCAAACGAGTGATAGCTAGGGCAGCCTCTCATCTCCGATCGGTTTAGTACCGATCGTGTTTTGCGAACACCTCCAAGGTAGTGTAGGAAGATAGGTTTGTGGATCAGTTGGCTCGATCAGACAGTCTCGATTCGATAGTCATTAAATAAAGTTTACACTAAAAACTTATTCCGGTTGAATTCTTTTTCATTTACGGAAACACTCCAGAAGTTCTTCGAAAGAAGAGTTTCTTTAACGTCGTGGTTCCCCTTGCCTACCGTTGTTGTTCTAATTGAACAAGTGTGCCTGTTGCTGCTGTTTAAGTTATTGCTGTTGCTGTTGGCCATCGATATTTGCATCCGTGCTGCTGCTCGACGTTTGTCAGGTTTGGCTACACCATTAGTGTATTTATAATTATCGGAACAGTCTATACAAACCTAATTTAGTTGCTTCAATTTACATAAAACACCCCATCAATTTATGCCAAATCTAGCATTCCATATATGTGCATAAGATTATATGTTTCTTTCAAACTGTGTAGCTTCCTCTAACTTAAAAAATAATCTACGCTCCAAGAACAATAAGTTCACAGCATCCATTATCTAGCTTCGCCACTGTCGTCAAGACACCTTCTCACAGCTAGCCAACCCAGCTACTGCGCCAAGACACCACGCCAAGCGCCAGGTCCAGGTACTTCGAACGATGATGCTATTTATTCTTCGCAAAAAGAAAGAAAAACGATGCAACGTGCCTCCCGGTCCTTATCAACCCGGTTCCTACCGCCATCGCATCGCATCGTCGAGGTCCTCATTCAAAAGGATGCACTTCATTTGCAGTCGTCTTTTCTTTTCTTTTTCGCATCGCACTTTTTTTTCTCATTTTCACAACATCAGTGCACTGGTCTGCTTCATCTCGCGAAGGACAACCCCCTCCCCCACATACCATTCATTAGACCGTTGCACCATTGGTGGAAAGGGGACAGCGAATAAATTATCTCCATTCAATTAAATTTTCTTTTCGAAATAATTAAATTATCTTGCAGCGTTTTTTCCACGCTGCACTCTGCACGGAGTTCTACTTGGACATCTCGCACTCCATCTTCCGTATGTACAGCTGCAATTCATTCGTTTCGAATCCTTGAGAAGAAACAGAGAAAAAATCTGGGAACCCTCTGCCAAGACAATTTTAATGGCCAAATATTTGTTCCGGTCGTCTGGGCGTTCTGCACTTTGGTCCCGTTTTTTCCTCGACCCGGAACTCGTCCACGGCGGAAGCGTGGAAAACAGACATCGGACCAACGACGAACCCACTCTCCTCTTCTATGGTCTACTGCAACACCATTCCGGGAGGAGGACAGTCCTATGTCATCGTTTTCTTTCTCCGTTGGAGTGTTTCTTTTCCCGTTGCAAGATTTTGCGTTTTTTCCACGTTCTCGCAATTTCCGACGTTGTCATTTCCACTGGAGTGAAATGGTTGTTGAATTGAGTTGATGAGGTTTTAATTGTGTTATTTTTTAATTACGAGAAATTTAAAAAGTTGGTCTTGCTCTTCGCCGAGCGCCGGTCACGGCTGTATGATGCGAGGTAGGTGGCTAGACGTTGGCGATTCGATCGGTGAAGCGGTGAAGATGAAGCAGAACTGCTGTAATTAGAAATAATTCCGGAAAACAACACTTAATTCTCGCGTTAAAGCAATCAGAGCTTTGGTGCATATGCTAGTTAATTTGAGTTAAAAAAATATGTATCAGTAACCAGTTAACCAGTTTGTGGTGAAATCTAGTCGAACTGAACATTGCCAAGGTGTTTTATGTACAACAACTTCTTGGCACGTTGTTCTAAAGCTAAGAAAGGACCAAGGAAATGAAACTTCAGATTTGGATCATGATCTGACAAAGGGGGGCAAATACACAATCGCACACGCACAAAAACGCTGGGCCACATACACTCAAGCCTCAAGTATCTTGAATGGAGGTGGGGTGGACCGCACCATGGAGAAACATTCTCCAAGGGAGACATAAACAAATACGAGCACATAAATCTTGCAAATGGATTTTATGATGGAAGTAAAATCACCTTAAACCTTAAAGTGTCCCACCCTCCGGTTTAAGGACGATGGATTTCATTTGCAGCCTCCACCGCCACTGGTCCAGTCTTTATCTACATATACATTATTCTGGCTGAGTGAGCCTTGGACAACTGTTCACCCCCCAGAGCTACACCCACCGGCCCCGAAGGGGGGTTTAAAATGGCAGAGTTTGTTGTTGTACACCACCCTCACACACGCGCTCGGAAGACTCCGTCCAAGTCAATAGATTTGCCTCTCGGCCATGGAGGCATCCTAGCTGACTACCCGCCATCGTCATCATCGTCATTATCGTTGTAGAAAAGCTCATCACCAACACCATCAGCGGCGCCTCCTTCTTTAGCTTAGAAACCAATTCCGCTCAAGACCCATGCTTCATGCTTCGTTCTTTGTCCCGGCCGGGATCATCGCCAACGACGTTTTGCCCCAGGAGGCAAATTTTCCGAGTCATCATCATTATCGACACCAGCCAGTCCAAAATAGAGTTCGCTTTCCCATTACCGGTATAGTTCTGCCGTTCGTATTATTATTTGCGCCTTCCGGGGATGTCAGCAAATCAACACCTCCCACGCCTACTGTTGCTCGGCTATCGATAGCCACGTGCTTGAGATGGACGAAATTCGAACTCTGCACTGAGAATGTTGATGTTATCCTAAGTCATGTTCGTAAACTAATCAAGTTCCAGTTGTTAACAGTGGCAGCGGGAAATTGTACCGGAAGGCATTGCGCTTAAGGATGTTTTATCGAATGGGTTATTTCTGTTAGCTATCAAACAAACATCGTTAACCTAGCAAAATTATTTAGCAAAAATAAAGTTCCCGTACATAGGAATATCATGTCAACCTAACTCCCTCATTCAGTTTATATACCAAATGTGTCATACATTCAGGAATTATCGACAAAATCATGTTGGTATCATGATGATGGATATACTCTGAACGATGGGAATGCCCCATCGTGTCTAATGCCCCATCACCGTCTAAATCGACTCAAATCAGCGCTCAAGTATTATTAAAAATTGCGTTCTACTGAAATCCCTCCATCGCCAATTTTGTCCATTTCGTTGGTTTTATTCGGTTTATATATATACAGGGTGTCTCACGATAGATGTCACTAAAACAAAATGGGATTGCAACAAAACAAATCAACCTTTATTTTTCATTTGAAAGACACATGTTATAGAAATAACCCATGTGAAATCAATTCGAATCTCTCGCCCTTTTTCCTTGATAATTTTGCGCAAACGCACTTTGTCAATCCATCGCAGCTGGCACGCACGATTTCCTGAGGAATTTGATCCCAAATATCAATCAAGTGCTTCTTGATTGGTTCTAAAGTAAGCCTTTTCAACGCATTTCCAGCGCACCACGCTTGTGTCTTCTTTATCTGATGAGCGGGAGCTGCGTCCTGTTGGAAACAATATGATATACTGCTAGTTTATCTATTGGAATATTGGCAAGACTTTTGTCATACACCCTTAGCATTTTGTTGATTATGATGGTCCTGAAGGAGGAAGGAAATCTCGCAGTCACCGTGCCGAACCAAAAGATTCCTGCTTCTTTGGACCCTGGCTTGCTTTCGACGCTCCGTCAACCCGTGAACCCATTGTTTCTTATACGGCTTGCATTCCAGATCATGTCCGCGGAACCTGTTCGTTGAAGCAGGGGACATTTGAAATTGTTTGCTCAATTTACGGCCAGATACGGCCGGATTACGTCTTATTCGCTCCCTCACACATTTGACCTTTGTCTGCGTTCTGGCAGTTCGTCTGGCACCTCTTTTCTGTTGAATATGTACATATTCAGTTTAGAACCGTTTCAAGGTACAAAAAACAAAACGCTTACTCACTCCGTACAGCTTAAGTCTATTGAATATCTGACACGCTCTAAGCTTTTGCAAATGTAATTTCAAAACTTGCTCCCGCATGGCTTCCAAGGTAGCTGATAAATATAAACAAAAGCGGAATCGCTTATTTATCTTCAGCGATAAGCTGTTAAAAGAATACACTGAAAACGGGTATAATCAATTCCGCTGTTTAAATTACCCAGCTGAAATAAACTAAGACTGAAAAAATGTGACACCTATTATGAGACACACTGTATAATGTAAACCACCATCACACTTGGTGAGTGGCACCAACTGCAAGCTCATATCGGTCCAAATCAGCACTCAAGCATTATTTTAAAAAAAAATACCTGGTTTTTCCAATGATAAACCATTATCATTCATTGTCAGTGGCCACAATAGCTGTTGGTTTGGATTGGTACTCAAATGTAAATAATTTTACTTCAAATCTCTAGGCTAGACTAGAAATGAGAAGAACAATTAGTATTTTCCATTTAATTCCAACTCCTTTGCTAATCTTGACTACAATGTGCAAACTTCTTCAGTGTCGTATACTAATAACTAGACTGGAGCCAGCTTAAACTCTCTAGGATTCACGCTAAAAATGGCAATTAAAATATTAGAGGTGGGTTATATCAGGGATATGATTGCTCTGTGGACTAGCAAGCCGAAAAATTCGTTTGCTTCGCGGTTTGCTTGTGGTTCGAGTGATTTTGTTTTATCTGAGACAAAAAAGTTTTTGCAGATTTTGCAAGTTAGCAAAAAGTTATGGATTGCAATTGGCAATCGGCAAACCATTTTTCGCGACATCTCTGCGCGGTCACGCACACCAGCAGACCATCGAGAGGTTTATCTGATTCAATCGGTCCACTTCCACCAAGTGCTCGCCTGACCGCATCACCCTCGCTGTGTTCTCGCTTGCGTTTCTCTTACTCACGCAAATAAAATGTATTTTGCTTTTCTGTGTTTGCTTTAATTCTGTGTATTGTGTCTGTGAGTTATTATATCTAGTTTAGTGGTTGAACGCTTCTGAATTCGAAAACGCGAAAGAATTCTATATCTCAGCTCGGAGTGAAACGATTTCTGTACATGTTACCTCTACTTGAAAAAAAATTCTAAGGAATCGAATGAACGTGGTCTCATTGGCCGCACGGAGACTGCTTGAGGAGCAAATGAGCTCATTTTACCCCTGGTTCCCCTAATATTTCCTTGCTGATTCAGAAATATCTTTGTTCGGTGTGACTCAAGATCAACAAAATGATGCTAGTCCTATGTAAAATTTCCAGGAAAATTGATTGAAGTAGTTTTCGTCCACCGCACGGCTCTATGAATGAATATATGGTGAGTTTACCCAAATTCCCCTAATATTTTCATGTTTTTCACAATTTTCTTTGCTCGATGTGACTGAAGATCAATAAAACAGTGCCAGTTCTTTATAAAATTTACTAGGAAATCGATTGAAATTGATTTCATTTACCGCGCGACTCTGTGAACGTAGAATATGGCTGATTTTACTCTCATTCCCCTAGTAGTTTTGTGTTTATCATACATTTCTTTGGTCGGAGTTACTCAAGATCAACATATTAAGGCCAGTCCTTTGTAAAATTTGCTGGAAAATCGATTGGAATTGGTTTAGTTTGCCGCACAGCTCTGTGAACGAAGATATGGTTGATTTTGTCCCATACTATTTTTGTGTTATTCAGAAATATCTCTGCTCGGTGTGACTCACGATCAACAAAATTATGCATGTTCTTTGCAAAAATTTCTGGGGAATTAATTGGAGTTAATTTTCCCCTGGGTCCCCTGATATTTTCGTTATATTCGAAAATTTCCTCATTTTTGTGTTATTCAGAAATTTCGGTGCAGTGGTTTGTCTAGTAAGAGCCCAAAACGAATCCTCTAAATATTAACCAAATAATCGGTGATCTGACAAAGCGATTCTCAGCTATGACGGAAATTATTAAGATGAGATCCAATAAACATTTTTTGTCAATGTATCCAATAGGCTAATGAAATGTTTTTCTCTAAAATCTTTACACTCGAGTATAGAGGTCACCAAAGCAAGTTTGACTGCTGAGATCCTGCAGAAACAGGCGGTTGGTTCTTCACGAACCTAAGCTACTAGGGACAGTATCGATCAATAAGGGTTAAAACAACTTTATCCCTTCAGAATTGTTTCGTGTGACCTTCTCTGTTTCAGCCCTCCCTCAATACGTCGACCTGGGAAAACTTCGACTACCTGCGCTGTTGTTCGTACCTCGGGTCTTGATAGCATAGCATTGCAAAGCATGACATTGACGTTTACGCACCTCTTGGATGGAACTACGATGAGGACTAATTCGTTGAAGACATTGCATATCCCGATGAAATGGATCCAGTTAGTCGGACAGAAAAGTTAAACAGATGACCCTGTTAAGTGCACAGAAAAAAAGCATATTTAAAAATGGTCGTTGGGAGCATCTAATCTAAGAAGGTTAAATGATGTTCCATTTTTTCTTCGATTTCTCTTCAAACGGTTGGGTTTTAAGCATTAACTTTAGCTCTGACCCCATATTGCCTGTGGTTATAGCGCCATTACTGAAGAACGTCCGAAAATATAGGAACGGGTGCAAAAAATTATCAGATTTCTCGGAATGTAGCATTATTATTGTTTATTTCTGAGATTTGAACTCATGACAAAGGTATGACATATTTTTTATTTGTCAATAAAAAGTTGTCACCGATGACGCTAACGCGATGTCATTGTGTGTGTGAACGATTTGACACACGGTTGGCTATCGCAAAAGTATAGTATTGGAAATGGAGGGCCTAAAAAGTGTGGAACATCCGTCAATTTTGATGTAAATGATCTAAATAAACCCATAATCGTAACGAAGATTTTTTTTTCAGAAACAGAAATAAATAGAAATTATGTTATACTGTGAGTTTTTGTTTGGCTAGCCTTTACTGTGTGCATACCTTATGGCGGGAGAGGTATCGATGCACTGAAAATAATCTTGCAGTAAAAACTACCATTTTACTCGACTATGCCTATTTTCAAAATTTCCATGAAATTTCAGTCAAATTTACTACGCTTCTGGTACATCCTTCAACAATTTTGATATATTTGACAGACTTCATGTTGATATCAACCTCATCATGGTTAATCTAATCAAAACGCAGTTATAGTCAAGTGAACATATTTTAACCCTCAAAATCGCAGTTTCTACTGCGGATTTTCTTTGCGTGTGTGAACCACTATATGATTTTTTGTTATTTTTAAAGATAAAGACTCCAATATAAAAGAAACACACAAATATGGTTGCCGAAAGTTCTGTTTTAGTCGGATTTTCTTCAAAATTTTTAGGGAATAAATAACAACAATATGCTGAGGTTTCAACTTTATTGATTCATCGGATCTCCTCTCCATGACCGAATGTTCGCACTTTACTTTTGACATCACTTATAGAGTGTTGGACATTAGTGGGAGCCGACTCTTTTTGATACTTTTTCCCAGTGTTTCTTGTTTTCGAATATGTTAGGTGTTTATTTAATTTTATGGCAACGTAAATCGGATTGTTTGAGAATTGCAAATTCAACAGAAATTTTCATTAAAGCCTAACTGAGAAACGTTAGCAACGACTTTTTCCACAAATTTCTCGTTATTGAAAATTTACCTCATTGATCAACCACATCATGTGAAAGAGCAAGAGTCCCCCTTTCCGATTGAATTAGTGGTTTAACTACGTGTAACGAAATAATTACCGATGGAATCATTGATAATGTTTGTCAGTTGCGTCCTAATGAAAAATATTTGTCGAATTTTATGTTTGTCGTTGAATGCATTGGTCAGTTTAAAGATGCATATAGGATGACAGAAGATATGACAGACAGACGACTACCGGATGGACCTAGGTGGAAAGCGTGGTTTCGGGCACTCACAGCTCAAGGGCTACCTTGTTACCTGCCGGCATGGACATAACTATACGATGGACCAAACATTAACCCACAAGTTGATGACCCCCACAACTGGAAATTCGTGGATGTTTTAATGTTGATTCAATTATTGCCTGCCTCATTTATCGGTAAGCTAATTTCGAACATTGAAATCATTTCCACTACTACTAAACATCTTTATTTCGTTTGATTTAATTTTCATTTTGTAAGTTTTGAGAGTGTATTGAATTTAAAAATTTGATAACCTACCCAAGTACAATAACTGAAGCCTACACAGAAAAAAAAATAATTTTAGCATGCTCGTAAAATTTCCACTCGTATAATTCCAAGCCAAAGGAGGCGTAAACAACGACATTGTTTGCAATCTTTCATGCGCCATACAACAATGTTTGCAATCTTTCATAGATTAGACTATATTCAGGCGTTATCTGGCTTAAGTTAACATGAAAAATCCCATTTTGTTTCTGCCAAATCTAGCATACCCTTTATGTACATTAGATAACGCATAAAATTCAATGTTTCTTTTTATCTAGTTTACAAGCTGTCTGATGATTGGATGGGACAACTTCGGACGGGATTCTCTGAACCTTTCCAGGATTATACCTTTTCTGTTGCTGAAGGTCCGGAGACCAGCCAAGCGATGGATCTCAGATCTCTTAGTTCTTGGAGGACACTTTCAGAATCGTCCGAAGGATGTTGTTCTGAGCTACCTGTAGGTTTCGATAGTGACAATTGGCGCAACTCACTCATAATTGCAAACCGTATTCGAGGTGAAGAATGATTTGCTTATGAACTGCTAACTTGTTCTTGGTCGATAGAATGGACCTTTTGTTGATCAGCCGCTGTAGAGCTCTTAACAGAACACTAAATTTAGTTGATGTTATGCGAACATGTGATCAGAACAACAACTTGCTATCTAGGGTAAGACCAAGATATAGACATCTTTCCCGGACCAATCGATGTGCTACAGAGTAGGACTTTGACATCTTCTACTGGCGAAATGAGTCAAGGTGACTTTAAATGTGGAAACAGAATCGTCTGTGTTTTAACTGGATTTATACTGATCTAGCAGTTATTAAAATATTCGGACAGAACATTGAAACCCTCCTGAAGTCAGAACACGAATTTCTCGACGCTTGTACACTGATAGGCAAATAAAGTGCCTACCTCATCATTTTTCGAATTTGTCTCATTTATTTCGTTCAAATTAAAGTAAACATGTGTAAACAAGTAAGATGACGTTTTTGACATCTTATTTTTCATATTCTTTTCAAGTTTCACTTATGGAATACTAATACAAAAAGAGTTCGACTTGAAGAAAAATAAAATCAATTCGTGTTGAAACACAAACAGTGACAAAAAAAATTGCCCACTTCATTTTGACTCCCGGGAAGATAAATTTATGTAAAAGAAAAGCATTTTAATAATTTATGCGTCCTCTTTTGGCCTTCAGGACCAGCTGCAGGCACTTCGGCATGCTTTTCACCAGGTTCCTTACGTGCTGTGGATCAAGTTCTTTGATCTGACCAGACCGGAAGAAAGACTTGATCTTCTTGGCAGCATGCTTCGGGTCGTTGTGCTGCTGAAATTCGAACTTTTCTTCAATACCCGTCTGGATCAGCGAAACCTCCAGATTTTCTCCCAGGATGTTGATGAAGGAATCTGCCGTCATTATCCCGTCGATTTTCACGTGGCGCTCCTGCCTTCATTATACCGTGGATGTGCCGCTCCTCAAACTCCTCACCCGATCTGCACAACACACGAACCCGCAGCTTTCGATTAAAAAGCTCGAATTTGGATTCGTCCGTCCAGAGAATCGTTTTCCAGAACTATACGGGCTTATCAGCATGCTCAATAGCAAACCTGAGCCGTTTGGCTTTGTTTGTCTTGCTGATAACGTTTGCATTTTTATGAAAATGGACAAAAATTGCCGATTTTTCATGGGTTTACCTTCACCCGCACTGACAAAACTACCCATGCAGCATCAATCATAGTAACCCATGAGTCAGCTGACAAAATTTGACAGCTCTATCAGTCGAACTCTAACCGTGATGGCAAAAACAGTGAAGCAACTCCGTTCAGAAGTGTGCGCGTTCAAAGAACGGCATCCCGTGACGTCGGAAACGGACATCGTTAGGAACTTTGTGGATGCTGGATACGCCGGATACGTTCCGGTATCTACAATATATTGGCACTATTAGACAACAATCAGAGCATCGAAAGAAAGCCCGGTTCCGGACGACCGACGACCCCGAGCGACAAGAAGCTCCAAAGGAGGTCCGGGAGATCGGTTCAACCGGCCAAACAGTGAAAAAGTACCTGTCAAACATGAACATACATGTTAGGAAGTGGAAGTCACGTCCACTGGTTTCGGAGCTGCAGGCAATGACGCAGTGGCAGCGGCTGAATAAGATGGTCAACTAGATTTTCCCAGCGAATCACGACGTGGTGGTGGTGAGGGACGACGAGATCTATCTCACCCTGCATGGCAACGACTCCCAGCTGCGTCCCATCGAGAATTTTGCCAACGTGGAGTGAAAGATCTACTCCAACAATTTTGTCGTGAAATCTGAGGAGGAATTGATAAATACTTAAAACGAAGAAAAAACTCAAAAAAACATGCCTATACGCATGTTTTCGTCCGCCATGGCGAATGTTCCGGTTAACTGACGGAAAGCCGCTCGCAATGGCGTTGAATTTTTTTTTGCAAGAAAGCTTAAATAATTCACTTCCATGGGCACTTCATCACAGACAATTATCTGTCTTAGCTTTTTTTTATCACCATCCGAAAAAAAAGTCAATTTTTTTAAATGCAAACGTTAAATGGGCGCTTCCTGGCAATTTTTAATCAGCCCCTGTGCTACAAGACGGCGACGAACAGTTCGACCAGAAACTGATAGCTGAAGGGTTTCCTGGACTTCACGGACTTTTGGGTTTTTCTTGACTTCGCGCATGATCTTGGTGACCGCTCGTGTATCCGTTTTGCGTATTATGAAATGAATAAATAAGATAATACAATTATAACAATACACCAACACGTGGTCCTACGTGAACCTCGCAGTTACATCCTTGATATAACCCACCTCTAATTTTTCTATACAATATAATCGTATTCAATAATCGCAATCGATGCGGCTGATAGGAAGGTAGGAAAAATTCTCTATCCTAGTTGATTTGATTACTTAGACCATGATTGTTTACGACGGATACCATGCCTTAAACTAATTATCGAACATTTTATCTTAGCTCACGATAAATTTTGACAAAAGTATCAAAACTTCATGAAAAATTATATTTTACACTATTGATGGAATACATTTTCCATTAAATATTTTTCACAAATACACCAGAGCAGCAGACATTATAGTTTCAAATCTTTTACTCTATTATAGTTTCAAATCTTCAAGTTTTTGCTTGAAATCTTTAATTTTTTTAATTCGGAAAATCGAAATATTCAAGAAATAAGAAAATCATAAGAAAACATACAGCGGACCCAAAAAAAATGTATTCCCAACGCACGAAAAAGCTCCCCGGGCGAATTCGAATGGAACCAGCGAAGAGAACATAAAATTCTAAAGAAAACGTGTGTATACTTTTGTTATTTAAACAACTTTTTATCTGACAGTCTTTTCCACTGACTGCTAGAGGTTGGCGCTGTTCCCCTTCCTGCTATAATTATATACTTCTTTTTTTTTCTCCAACATTTTCTCTCCATTTTCAACCCCCCCTGCAAGTCATCTTACCAGTGGCTCTTACTCCGGTGCCTGTGCTTGGACGGTTTCCTTTACGCTTCGGTGGCGTTTTTCATTTGCTCCACCCTCGCATCCCAGACCGGCGACCAACCAACCCTGGTTAGAGCTCTTGCCAGAGTGGACCTTGGTGGTATGGGTTTGGGTGGTTGAGCTTTTTTTCCCAGCTTTCTTGGCGTTTCGTCGTCGTCGTCGTCATCTTCGCCGTTTTCAGCGAAAGGGGTCTTCTCCTCGAAAGGGAAACAAAAAAAAATCCCCCATACTTTTGTCTTGCCTCCGACTATATGGCTGCATGTACATATTTATAACCTCTGGTGGCTCGTCGACTTGCCCAGCCGGGAAAAGGAAGCTGCATAACGGCGACGCCAACGACGACGAAGCTGCAAATTATAGCTTTGGAAAATTTTAAATTTTGTTAATTACAGTACAGTGTTTGCTAATTCCTTCCGATTGTAAAGTTGGTGCAAATAAAAATGCTGAAAGTGTAGCGAGCTGCCAGGACGTGGAATGTTTTCACAAAAGTAACTGAAAAATCATTGCATTTCAAATCCACCTTGCGGTTTTAAAACAACAGCAACACCCCCGTACAAATGACGTGCCATCAATTCCGTTGATTAATTGTGCCAAGATGATCCTATTAATCGCTGCTACGTGAGAATGATCCTCCTACACACTTTCCATCCGTCAATGCTCATATTCTCCCCTTTTCCGCAAGATTGCACGCACCAAAGTGCCAAATTATCCAATAAAAACTTTTCACCACCGAAGCCAGTGTCAAAGTACACCCTTCGCCATCGTCGCCACTACCTTTAGGATACACAAATCTCATTTGTGCAAGCAAACGCACCCCCATCTCTGCTCCACCCACGCATATGGTTTTTTGTTCCATCCACCGTGAGCTACGGGTTGACTTGAGATTGTTTCACATTTTTGTTTGAACAAGAAACAAGAAACCGAGAAAGTGAGCCGCCGGGGTGTCACACGTAAAAAATAAGCAGTTATTTTTCAAATTATACACACCAAACTTGGATGGAATAAACGACAGTATGGAATTGCTCTTCTTTCCCTTCTTCTTTTCCTTAGCAGTTAGAGTGAAGAACACAAAACAATTCCTGCCTCTAACCGCAAAAAGGCATAAGAAGGACACTGCCGATTCCCCATAAATTTAGCTACCCCTTACTACCCTTCAGTGGGAAAGCAGCCCCACCATTGGGTTCTTTATCAAGCGCATGAAAGAGGAAAATTAAAAAATATAAACATAAATATTGTTGGTCTCAAACAGACGTTTAGTCTGCACCAAGCACGCAGAGTCGTGTGGCTGTATATGGAAATGGTGCTGTTTGGTTTGGGCCGAAATGAGGAAATACTGCATTTTTCTCGGTAATTTCGTAACATATTTGCTGTACCAGGCGTAATAAAGCAAATAGGGGAGCATGGAGTTATTTGGGTAGGAGACTCCGATCGGGGAGATATTTTGGGTTGAATATTTTGTCGACTTCCTATGCTTATGTGCAAAATCATGCATTAGACCAAATACGCGTATCTGTCAAGATAAGCAATAAAGGTAGTTGGAATTGAATGGAAAATACTAATCTTTGTTCTCATTTCTAGCAGGGATGCCATATTCACAGACATGTCTGTAGATTTGCAGACTTTTCATTTTTATTGCAGATTTTTTTAACGATGCAGACATTTAGCTGACATTTTATTTATGTTGCAGACTTTTACAGACATTTGAAATATTTTTAAATTTCAAATAAAGGAATTTGCTGAAGTTCGGATTTAAAACGAACGTGGATCTGAACAATATAGTAGATACGGTAAGAATATTTGTTGACATATTTTATATATCGTAGGTATCATTTAAAGTAGAAACCTTGAAGAAAGGAAGGCGGTGGGCCACATGGAGAAAATGGGCTCGGAGATAAGTATCGTATAGGCCCTTTCCGAGAGTAACATGGAGCCCCTACTTATGGTAGTGTTCAATCCCACGCGTGTTCAAACCGATGCGAAAAACTATTGTCAAAGCGTTGATAATATGGGTCCTTTGCTATTAAGTCACAACGAAAATCAAGGTTCACAACAATAAAATTAAATTGGAGAAATTTAGAGACTTCCTCGAAAAAAAAGCTTCTCCTATGGTCAGGTAGAAACTTCTCAGAAGTATTGGGAGCAAGCAATTCATGCAAGAAGAACCTTCAAAACTTCATTACCGAAGTTCAAGATCATACTTACCAGAATTTCAAGACAAAACTTTCTCAAGAATAAGAAGAGAACTTATCAGAGCTTCAAAAGTTGTCTGAAGTTTGGAAGTTTTCAGAGGTTTTGGAGTTCTTTCCAGAAATCAAGATTGAACTTCCCAGAAGTTCAGAAAAAAAACTTTCCCAAATTTCCGACGGGAACTAACCAGGAAGGGCACTACCTATAATTTCTCAAAAAAATCAAGAACTAAAATCCTCAGGATGATGCGTCATAGAAGTTGAGGAAAGAACTTCTCACAAGTTCAGGGAATAACTTTCCAGAAGTTCCGGAAGAAACTTTTCGAAATGTTAGTTGGAACTTCCTAGAAGTGCTTGGCAGCTTTTCCAAAGCTCAAAGAGAACATTCTGTATTTCAGAATACGGATTTCTCAAATTTCTTTAGAGAGAAAAGAATGAAACTTTACAGGAGCATTGGGTGTACTTCCTTTTAATTTGAGCACGAATTTCCCAATAGTTCCGGAACAAACTTCTCCCATGTTCTTGAGAAAAATTCCCAAATGTTCAGAAGAGAACTTCTCAGAAGTCCAGGAAGAAACTTCAAGAACAAATTTAAGGGAATTTTCCAAAAAATTTTGGAATAAAAATTTTCTCGCAGTTCCATATAGGACCAATGAGAAGTTTGGAAGTTCACAAGAGAAGTTGCGAAGAGACCAAAAGTTTAGTTGGAACTACCCAGGAGTGCTAGAGAGCTTCCCTAAAGTTCCGAATCGAACATTCCAGCATTTCAGAATGAGAACTTCTCGATGTTCACGAAATCCCAGAAGTTATGGTAGATTCTTTTGATAAAATCAGATATTCAGGGACAAACTTTCCCGATGTTCAGGCAAATACTCCCCTGAAGTTCAGAAGAGATTATTTCGGCAGTTCAGAAAAGAACTTCTCAGAAGTTCAGGAAGAAACTTCTAACAACTTAAGGAGATTTTCCAAGAAATTCTAGAGATTACCTTCTCAATGTTTTGCAGAAACTTTCCTCGTAGTTCAGGATAGGACTTATCAGAAGTTTAAAAAGTAACTATGTTCAGGAAAAAAATTACCAAATGTTTCTGGAAGGTAAGGTTAGGTTCTTAAATGTGAATTTCAAAGAAAATAAGGAGTACCAGCCAAGAAGTTCATGAGGAATTTTGCCTGAAGTTCAGGAGGAAACTTCCCAGAATAAAGCAAAGAGTCTTGCAGAAGATCAGTAAAGAGTTTCCCTGAAATTTAAGAGATAATCACTGGCTAACCGAGGAAGCAGTCCATACAATAAGCATTCATATGACCATAATGATATCGATGATCATGAGTGAATTTTTCACCATATTAAAATATGGCACACACCATCAATGGTTATTGTTGAATAAAAAAAGTCTGTTGAATTTATCAAAAGAAAATTGTGATTTTAAAATACAAAACTGGAAAGAGCGTTACAGGGGGAAAAACTATTGAAAATTGTGTCATCTATGCGAATGCTCCAAGCTTTAGCGTCACTTTAAAAATATGAAACAATAGTGTAAGGTTGCATACAATCCAAGAAATAGATGCAGACATGTTTACATAATCACACAAATAGCGATAATGACATAACTCGCTCTCTTATTTCGTCTTTTCGTTGAAAGAAATCTAATTTTCTAAAAAAAATTACAGACTTTTATAGACATTCCCAGACATTTCAAATTTTTATCACAGACATTTGAAAAAAATATCTGGCATCCCTGATTTCTAGTAACAGGTATTCCACTAAACAGCTCACACTTTCTAGGATTCAGTATTGCATCACTGCACTCAAAGTTTATTTCAGTTTAAATTACAAAATCGAAGGAAATTCTCACAAATACATCCGTTGTATTCTGCAACGAAACTGATTTGAACTTTTTAGGAAGATACATTCTTAATTAATGGCACACGCGCAACTGTTTTTAAAACAACAAATTAAAAAGAACCGTCTCTCTGGTGGTTATACGAAGGACTGACAGATCTACTTTATCGACTCGAAATGAAATTGACAAAAAAGCGCAACCACGTGGAGTTGTCCAGCGTTTTTTTTTTAATAATTCTGACATGGGATTCGAACCTGTATTTTTGGAAAGTGCTGATGCTGAATCCGTGGTTAATCTCACTAGGCCATGCTGACTTGTAGAAAGATGCTTGATTAATGAGCATGAAGTTATAGCTCCCGAAAGCGCTTTGATTTTTATTTTGAGATAGATAAATTATTCCCGCCACTCGTGTAATTTTTTTTAAAGCATGGAAGATGTATGACAAACGTCAATACCATTGTACTTATTATGATAGAATTATAGCCATAAATACAGAATTGATAGTTATTATGCAGGAGTTTTACATTACCATGTTACGGTTGGCCGTTTTTGAGCAGGTAAGCAAGAAGAAGATAGACAAAATTGCCAAAAAGTTCTTGGTTTGGCAGGCCATCTGTAGTTGTGGAGAGATGAGCCAACCATACATCACGACGGGTACCTTGAATGGGCAAATCTACCGCGACGAGTGCCTCCAGAAGTGCCTGCTGCCCATTCAGCGGACTCACGGAGACAAGACGCTATTTCGATCGAATGGCCGGTGTTAGACTGGTACAGGAATAACAATGATGTTTTTGTACCAAGAGATCTCAACACATCGAACTCGCCGGAGCTTCATCCGATTGAGTAGGTTTTGGCCATCATGAAAGCCAAACTTCGAAGAACACCTAAAGTCTAACGAGCTGTCTTTGAAGAAACATTGGGTAAAAGTATAAAAAGAAGTCGGACTCACTATTGCCAGAAACCTTATGAATGGTAACTAGAAAATGAGAAGAAAGGTATTCCACTAAACAGCTCACACTTTCCAGGATTCTTATGAATGGTGTCAAGGACAAAGTGCGGGCATTTGGTCATGGAAAGTAGATCCAATAAACCACCCAAGTAACAATTTTGGTTTTATGAGGGTTCTGAAGACCATGATTTAGCCTTTAAGTGTGCCTCAAAACTACAATAAAACTTGAATTGTTACTTGGGCAATGAAATTGGAACATAGACATAATGATTAATTCACTGAAAATTTAAAAAAAAAATCGACTGAAAATGAATTTTTTCGACCATTTTTGTGTGTCTTACTTTTTGCGGGTACAGATCTTAAGTCCACCGGTGTCTGAAATACCTCAGAAACGCATTCAGGTAAATATGGGGTATTTGTATATAAATGGCCTTAATCACGATGCATCCTGCAGCACTTCAAATTTTATGAGAATCCAATAAGATAATTAATGGCAGGTATATTGACCGTCTAGAATCAAGCTGGCCAAACTACGCTTTTCCGGATTCAACATGTGAACTGGTCATATTCTGACATAAAACACACATGTAACAACTCTAATCACGTAAAAGTTTATTTAAAAAAAAACGTACAATCGTGGTTATATGAAGTACCTAGGACCCCATTGGACACATCAGAACATATTCCGGGTACCCCAGGGGAAGTGGCCAGTTTCCCAATATGCGACACCTCAAATAACTTGAGAATTCGATAAGAAGTGCAGTGGTTATTATATCAAGTTTCCATGTATACAGGGCACATCCGGACATGTTTCGGGTAGCTCAGGGAAAGTTGCCATTTCCGGACTTGCACCAAAACCTTTAAATCGACATCTTAAAACACATGAGAATTTAAAAACGAGTTCATTGGTGGGCAAATCGAGAACCTAGAAACAATATTGCTCATTTATGGACAGTAACAATAGGCGATTCGTAACATGTGTGCTGCTAGGGAAATATCACAACCAGGAGAGAGGCGTTCTAACACATACAAACAAACGATTTTTCGCTGTGTACATACTTAGTGCTGGCTGGAAATGGAAGGGGAAAGAAAGTTAGATTATATTAGGTTTCTTTATCTAAAATAACTTTCAGTCTGTGGCTGATTCATTAAACTATTTCAGCAACTCACAGCAGGCGATGGACGCATTCAAGACCACTGGTCAACACAGATTTTTATATCCAGTTAGCTTGGGTAAAGTATTTGTATTTTGAACGCATGCGATTTGCATTTTTCTTCTCTGCAAAACCTCCCCGAAGTTCTCAGAAAAACATTCCTGAGTTTCTCTGAAGAACTTCCCTGAAATTCTCTGCCGAACATTCCTGAAGTACTCTGCAGAACTTCCCTGAAGTTCTCTGCAAAACTTCCCTGAGGTTCTCTGCACAATTTTTCCTGAAGTTCTATGCACTACTTCCCCGAAGTTTTTGCAGAATTTCCCTGAAGTTTTTGGAGAACTTCCTTGAAGTTCTTTGCAGAACATACCTGCAGTTCTTTGCGAAACTTACCTGCAGTCCTTTGCAGATCTTCCATGAGGTGCTCTTGCAGAACTTTCCTGAAGTTCTCTGCAGAACTTTCATGAAGTTCTGTGAAGAACTTGCCTGAAGTTCTCTGCAGACTTTCCTTGAAGTTCTCTGCAGAACTTCAATAAAGCTCATTCAAAATCTTCCCTGAAGTTCTCTGCAGAACTTCTTTGTACTTCATTGAAGTTCTTCAGTGAACTTCAGTGAAATTCTTCTGAAAACTTCAGGGAAGTTTTGCAGAGAACTTTATGGAAAATTTTCAGAAAACTTCAGGGAAATTCTGCAGAGAACTTCTGGGATGTTCTGCAGAGAACTTCAAGGAAGTTGTGCAAAGAGCTTCAGGGAAGTTCTGCAGAGAACTTCAAGAAAGTTCTGTAGAGATCTTAATGGAAATTTTGCAGATAACTTCAGGTAAATTCTGCCAAAAATTTTAGGGATGTTCTGCAAAGACTTCCCTGCAGTTTTCTGAGAAACTTCCCTGAAGTTAACTGACAAACTTCACTGAAGTTCTCTGAAGTACTTCCATGAAGTTTTCTGAAGAAATTCCATGAAGCTCTCAAAAACTTCCATGAAGTTCTCTGAAGGACTTATCCAAAGTTTTGTGAAGTATTTCTCTGAAGTTCTCTGAAGAACTTCCCTGATTTTCTCTGAAAAACATTCCTAAAGTTTTCTGTTCAACTGCCCTGAAGTTCTCAGAAGAACCTCCCTGAAGTTCTCTGAAGAACTTCCCTGAAGTTCTCTGAAAGACTTTCCTGCAGTTCTTTGCAGATCTTCCATGAAGCTCATTGAAGAACTTCCTTGAAGTTCTCTGCAGAACTTCCCTGAACTTCATTAAAGTTCTTCAGAGAACTTCAGTGAAATTCTTCAGTGAACTTCAGGGAGGTTTTGCAGAGAACTTCGTGGAAAATTTTCAGAGAACTTTAGGGAAATTCTGCAGAGAACATCAGGGATGTTCTGCAGAGACTTCCCTGCAGTTCTCTGAGAAAATTCTCTGCATTTCTCTGAGAAACATCCCTGAAGTTTCCTGACAAACTTCACTGAAGTTCTCTGAAGAACTTCCCTTAAGTTTTCTAAAAAACTTCCCTTAAGTTTTTTGAAAAACTTCCATGAAGTTCTCTGAAAAACTTCCCTGAATTCCTCAGAAGAACTTACCAGAAGTTTTCTGAAGAACTTCTCTGAAGTTCTCTGATGATCTTCACTTATGAAACATTATGAAACTTCTCTTTAAAACAATCCTGAAGTTGTCTGCAGAACTTTCCTGGAGTTCTCTGAAAGACTTCCCTGCAGTTCTCTGAAGAACTTTCCTGAAGTTCTTTAAAGACTTTCATGAAGTTCTCTGCAGAACTTCCCTGAGGTTCTCAGAAGAACTTAGTTGAATTAAGTCTCTGAAGAACTTCCATGAAGCTCTCTGAAGAACTTAGTTGAACTAAGTCTCTGACGAACTTCTCCGAAGTTTTGTGAAGTACTTCTCTGAAGTTCTCTGAAAAACTTCCCTGAATTTCTCTGAAAAACATTCCTAAAGCTCTCTGCTGAACTTCCCTGAAGTTCTCTAAAGAACCTCTCTGACGTTCTCTGAAGAACTTCCATGAAGTTCTCTGAAACACTTCGCTGAAGTTCTTTGAAGACTTCCCTGAAGTTTTCAGCAAAACTTTCCTGAAATTGTCTGAAGAACTTTGTTGAACTTTGTTCCATGAAATTGTTTGAAGGACTTACCCGAAGTTTGGTGAAGAACTTCTCTAAAGATCCCTGAAGAACTTCCTTGGATTTCTTTGAAAGTGTTCCTGAAGTTCTCTGCTGATCTTCCCTGAAGTTCTCTGAAAAACTTCTTTGAAGTTTACTGAAGAACTTCCATGAAGTTCTCTGAAGAACTTCCCTGAAGTTCTCTAATAGACTTTCATGAAGTTCTCTGCAGAATTTCTCTGAAGTTCTCTGAAATATTTCCCTAAGGTTCTCTGCAAAACTTCCCTGAAGTTCTCTGAAAATCTCTACAGAACTTTCCTAAAGTTCTCTAAAGAACTTTTCTGAAATTCTCTGCAGATCTTCCCTGGAGTTCTTTGAGGAACTTTCAAGAAGTTCTCTGCAGAACTTCCATGAAGTTCTCTAAAGGACTTAAGCTTACCGAGTTTTGTTGACGTTAGCGGATGGGCCCTTTTCAATTGTTGATGATGAATTTAGTGACTTTACAAATTTGTGTTTCTTGAAAAATAGCATACTGATCAAGATTTTTAAAAGAAAACATTTGATGAAATTACCAGAAGAATAAAATTGTAGAAGAAAATATATGATAAAATTACCAATCATACTTTTGAATTAAACTTGCTTTCTTGGAGTTTAGTACCTCAATTATAGGGTGTCCCAGAAAGTTTGAGCCACATTTTGATGCTCCACAGGTGCCTCTAGATGACGTTTTAACAGTTTTAATTACTGTGTATCATTGTTTACATTTCAATCTAAAACTCTGTGAGTATCAAGTGCCGATGCATTTAATTATCATGAAAATGCAAAGCATTCCCCCGGAAAAGCGCCAACAGATCGTGCACAGATGGTGCACTTTTCCTAAAGTTTCGCTGAGTCCGTTTACGTAAATGTATGGTGAGAAGTATTTCTTTCATGGCAAGAAAAAATCTGCAGGATCCTTCTTTAGCTCATAGAGCATCTCACCTTTCTGGATGCACCTGGTTTTCACCACGTTTTCCCCTAGTTCCTTCAACTCCGGAACAGCTCTCAGTTTTCGGAGGAGTTCACTCCCAACGAGGCCGAGATATCTGCTTCTTCTGCTCTCCTGACGTTTTCACTTGCTGCTTTTTCTTCTTCTTTTTCCATTTCTATTCGCCATATTCAACCTTACATTTCAGTCTTTGTGACACTACCTTTGATGCAGATAATTCCCCTTCAACATGAGAGGCCCTAGGAGTGGAGAGTAATTTAGTGCTAGAACGAAGAGAAATGAAGAGAAAAGATTGATAGTTCTGTTAGAGTACGGCAGACTGTGAAAAAATTGAAAGATGTAAGTTTAAGACGAGCGGAGGGCATTTGAACGGAAGTATGCGATCGAGCACACATTCTTTTACCAGATACAGGGTAAGCAATGAGAGGATACACTACCTTTGTTAATCTCACAAAACTCAATAAAGAGCTTCGCACTACTCTTTTCGTGATCGTTGGAGAATGTCGCTTTTTAACCCCACCATCTCCAAAAAGGGTCCTGCATGTGGACGATTTCTGCCAGAATACACAATCTCCGCTGCCAATGAGAGGGAAGAAAACCTCTGGAAATAAAAAAGAAAAAAGGCTCCCCGTCAGAGGCTTTCCCGTGTAGTATGACCCCTTCCCCTTTCACAAGAGGACGCGAAAGGAGCACTCCGTTTATTTCACGGAAGGTTCACATAAAATGAGCAAAAAAAATATCTTCCACTTTCGGAATACGCATGGCAAAAGATAGCTGCCCTGAGCTTGCCTTTGGTATACCGGCAAGGTTGGGCCGGTTGGAAGAGAAGGGTGCAAGCAGTTTTATATTCATATTTTTCACCGAAGAAAAATTAAATCAAGGAAAAAACATATACACATATACATTCATGCGAGTAATTAGTGGATCCGGTGTGAGGAAACGCCGCGCGGAGCAAAAGGGATAAATTTTGCCGGCAAAGAAAAGAAAATTGCGAGGAAAGCGTAGGTATAGTCCGTGCAATACCAGAGCAGACTGTCGGTTGGCCAGATCAGAGAAAATGAGAAAGGAAAAAAATTAGAACAAAGGGAAGAGCGGACGAGAATATGTGGAAAGATTTAACTGCTTCAGGGGGGGGCGGGTGGAAAAAAAAAACGATGCCAACCAAAAGATATATGTACGGACCATTCGGAGATGGAGAAGAAGTCTTGAGAAGAAAGTGTTAGGTAAGAGACTACTTCACAAAGGGCAAATCGGCCAACCGCAAGGCGCAGGTGGTGTGAGTGCGGGAAGAAAAATGTACAAAGCAAAGAAAACTGATTGTTTGGAATGGGGAAAGGTTACCGGTCGGTTGGTCGGTCGGATGGTGTGTAGGTGTTTTGGGGAAAGAAGAAAATTACTGGAAATAAAACTGAACAAGGCGAAGCTTTAGCTCTTATACAATCTTTCTTTTTGGAATGTACAGAAGCCTTATTCTGAATGGCGAAATTTGCGTAAGAATGACGGAAAGGCGAGGGGGGTCGGTTGGTTCTGTTTGAGGTACGACTGTGAATTTATGAGCAATTCTGTTAGAAATTCCTATGGTTTGGTGCGGTTCATTCCCTTATTAATTTAAGGTAAGTGATTCATAATTTGTGTTTAAAAAAATACATGGAATATTGAAAACGGGACGCATCTCTGTTCGTTGTAAAATTCTTCACCAAATTTGTATAGCGTGTAATTTGAAGCATTTGCAAGTACAGATTCGTTTTACTTTGATTTGTTTGATAAGATTACCCACCTGTTTTGTTCTTTGAAAAATTCACAACATTTTTTGGGACAAAAATGCATTGCGATGAAGAAAAAATCAATTCAAAATAGGTTTCTGTAACTTTCGTTTAATGTTTCTGCTATTTCTAGTATATAGTAAGCTATAGGCTAGAGAATCATGTAATAGATCATAGAAACACCTAAACCAACAATCAATATGCAACTAGCGATTTGAAATTCGACAAAGATTTTTCATTTGGGCCTAACTGACAAACGTAAACAATGGCTTCTTCCGTAAATTTCTCATGGCATAAAGGCTACCCATGTAAGCCACCTATTCTATCGGATAGGTGAACTATTTCTCTTCGAAATGACCGTGGTGGATTGAGTAGGCGAGTTGTCAATAACGAGAAATTAGCAAAAAAAATCATTGTTTACGTTTGTCAGTTAGGCCCTAATGAAAAATCATTGTCGAATTGGTTCACTGTTGTAAAACCCCTTGGTCCGAATTACACCTTGAAGCCAGTACCTTGTTATTCATATTTGCGCTTTGTTTTGATTTGCTGTGTTATTTTGACAGAATATTTGAGAGTGTGTTCATGTGAGTTCATTATTAGGGGCGCATTATTAAGCTTGGGACCGAGCTTGGGACCGATGTTCTAGTACTGACTGAGCCAAGAAAAAAATCGTTTTTGTATGAGACCTACTGGTCTTA
>JASCZW010000521.1:0-173013 GCA_034211315.2 Aedes japonicus | reverse complement strand
GCTGGGCGGTGAAAAACAGTCGCCCCGGCAGCTGTCGGAAGTCCACCTTGACGTGAGTCTCATCATCGCATGATAAGACAATGAGGCTTCGTCAGCATCGGGTGTACGATTTCCGGACCCGTGACTTTCCCACCGTATTTTGCTGTTCGTCACAATTTGGAGCCTTTTGCACTTTGTACGTACGCAGAGAGTAGGCTATGCCTTCGGACAAGTTTGACGTACATTTTCGACTGTTCCAGGAAAAAAACATAATTTAATGGAAATCAACCCTAAATCCTAAATAAATTTGTTCAGTACTTTAGTGTGCTAGTTCCACTCACAATATTCGGAAAACCCGGGAACCTCCCAACCCGGACCCACAATAGACGCTGAACAAAGGACAGAAAGCAGGATCGAAAACGACTACATAGAAACCAGAAGATCTTTTTTGAGGACAAGCTGAGGACCCAGTACATGAACATGTACCATTGCCAAGCACCCGAATACAGTAGAGGAAATTTCTAATGGAACCGAGGACAAAATCCAGCATCAAGTCTGAATAGTGCTAAAAAATACCTCACCATTTCTTTTGATTCCTTTTTACTCATCTATTGTTTTATATTCCCTACTCCTGCTTGATTATGAGACTGGATCCTGAATGCTTTGGTAGCTTGTAGTTTTGGTAAGTTGTATCTATCACATTTCAATGGATCCTTTATATTTTACAACCATTGCATATTGCATTAATTAAAACGCCGGGTGAGAGTGACCAATTTCTACCGAATTTAAGTGATTCGGATGTGGAGGAGTGTAATTGTCACCTTCGTGCTGATTAACATCTCGTGGCACTTTGCACTCATTGGAGCATCCTTCTGTTTGAAGACTCGTTTTTGACCATTCTTCGGCTCATGTGACTGGACGAACATTCTCATTGAGGGGTATAAGTGATGTTCCATCAATCCAATCAGTTTTTGCCACTCATAATAATTTTGCATAGTATGCATCATGCCTGCGTTGGAGATAACCCCAAAATCGCAAAAATTAAACAAGGTTTGTTTTTCGTGCCTCGATTAAACCAACAGCCAAATTCAACAGTGCGTGCAGCAACCTCAACACGTTGTTTTTCTATAGACCATCCCAGAAAGAAAGGGTCCAGCTTCAGTTCGTTAAAAAACTTGTGTATTTTTATTTGTGTCACTTTTTATTCTTACATATGGTTTCTCAACAGTTCATGAAAGAATTTTGATGACCTTTTCAAATATTTGTAAGTTCTCGAACTTATCCACAAACGTTCTTCATTAGGTTTTGCACAAATTGATTGGCAACGATTTAGACACTCTTGTCCAATCTCGTCAGCTGTTTAGTCTTTTAATGTAGTCCATTCGGGTCTTCCATGAAGTTTTTTATTCCAAGTTAGTTTCCAATTTCTAAAACATCGATAATCACTTAGTGAGAGACGCAGCATCATCCTTACTGTTGATATAAATTGGCGCAAATTGTATTCCAAGCATTACTAAAAGTTGCCTTGTTTTTCCAATAAAAAGGACTGCGAATACACTTTGAGTGGCCCAGGCAGCATTCTTTCGATTGGTTTGAATCGGCCATCGGATGTTTTTAAATGGCTTTTCCGATGAGTATCCTCCGTCACTCTGTGAGTGGCCCTAACAGCATGTTATTGTTGATTGTTGACTGTTGATTTGAATCGGATTTCATGCGTTATTAAAACCATGTCTTCACAATGAAATTTGATAAAATAGCAGAATCAGACGAGCCAGATCTAAGTATGAACATATAAAAATACAATGAAAAAGAAACAAAGCGTCAATAATCACACAATTGAAATCACATTGCTGTAAAACGCAACCTAAGACCACCCCCACCGCCCTTGAATCCTCTGCGATGTACGTCCTCAAACGCGTATTTGTGTGAGGGGGGGGGGGGGGGCGTATTACTTTATATCAATGCATCCTTCTTTTGTTTCCAGAAATCGAGTATTGGCGCTATAACCATATGCCAATAAAGGCTAGAACAAGAGTTAGTGCTCACGTCCCAACCGACAGACAAGCTCTCGCCCAAGAAGAGCATGGGTACAATTAGGAAGCGCCTGTGTTCCAGCCCAGGAAAGCGGACAACAAAGGAGTGCATTAACTTTCTTAGCTACGTCACTCCCGACCAGGGGTGCCAGATATTTTTTTCAAATATCTGTGATAAAAATTCGAAATGTCTGGGAATGTCTATAAAAGTCTGTTATTTTTTTTTACAAAATTAGACTTCTTTCAACGAAAGAACGACGTAATAAGAGAGCGAGTTATGTCATTTTTGCTGAATGTGTGATTATGTGAACGTTTCTGCATCTTTTTCTTGGACTGTATGTTTCCTCCTGAACTTCAGTCAAAATTCCTCAGGAACTTCTTGGCAGTCAGTTCATATTTTCTTCAACATTCACGTTCATGAACCGAACCTTACCCTCTAGAAACATTTGGTAAGCTACTTACATAGTTACTTTCTAAACTTCTGATAAGTCCCATCCTGAACTACGAGGGAAATTTCCGCCAAACTTTGGGAAAGTACTCTCCAGAATTTCTTGGAAAATCTTATTGAAGTTGTAAGAACTTTCTTGCTGAACTTATGAGAAGTTCTTTTCTGAACTTCCGAGGGGAGTATTCTCCTGAGTTTCGAGGATGTTTGTCCCTGAATTTCTGAGAAGTTCCTGCTTGAACTACCAGAAAGCTCTCCCAATACTTCTTCCTTGAACAACTAGAAAGCTCCTAAAAGTTTCTTCTTAATTTATCAAAAGTATCTACTTGACATTCTAGGACTTTTTCAACTTTGAGAAATCCTCATTCTGAAATGCTGGAATGTTTGATTCGAAACTTTTGGAAAGCTCTCAAGCACTTTTGGGTAGTTCCAACTAAACTTTTGGTCTCTTCGGAACTTCTGAAAAGACCTCTTCTGCTTCTGAGGAGTTCTTTACTGAATTTTTGGAAAAATTCTTTCTTGATCCAACAGTTTTCTTTCTGAATTTCGAGGGAGTTTTTTCTTGAGCTAATTCTTTTCAAACTTCTGATTGGACCCATCCTGAACTGCGAGGATATTATTATTTAAACTTTGGGAAAGCCGTCTCCAAAACTCCTATGAAAATTCCCTTAAATTTGTTCTTGAAGTTTCTTCCTGGACTTTTGGAAAGTTTTCTCCAGAACTTTGAGGAAGTTTGACCCGGAACTATTGGGAAATTCATGCTCAAATGATAAAGAAGTAAAGAATTTTGAGAAATCTTTATTCTGAAATTTTGAAATTTTCTCCTCTGGACTTTGCCAAATCTGCCTAGCCTAAGGATTTTGAGAAATTATAGGTAGTTCTCTTCTTGGTCAGTTCCCGTCTAAAATTTGGGTCAGTTTTTTCTGAACTTCTAGGAATTTCAATCTTGAATTTCTGGGAATAACTCCAAAACCTCTGAAAAGTTCCTAACTTCAAAGAAGTCCTCTTCCCTCCACTTCGTCCTGAAGCTCTGATAAGTCCTCTCTTGATTCTTGGGGAAGTTCTGTAATGGAGTTCGGTAATTATGATCTTGAACTTTGGTAATATTCGGTCGTGAATTTTTGAAGGTTCTTCTTGCTTGAACTGCTTGCTCCCTACGGAGAAGATTCTACCTGACCATCGGAGAAGTTTTTTTTTTTTTTCGAGGAAGCCTCTTCCTCGGGAATTGTCTTCCTGAAGCTCTGGGAAGTCGTCTTCTAAACTTTCCAGGATGTACCCTAAACTGTGGGTCATTTTTTTCTCTACTCTTTGTAATCTAGGACTAATTCAGGGATATATTTCTAAATCCCTAGTACAAATGTACTGAAATGATGCATTTAGTGGTACTTGATGGCAAATGGCAAAATGGCAAAAGACCAATATTACCAACGCTTTGACAATAATGATTCACATGGGATTGAACCCTATCATAAGTAGGGAGTCCATGTTACCTCGGAAAGGGCCTATACGATACTTATATCCTGGCCTATTGTGTCTCCAAGTAGCCCAACGCTTTCGTTTCTTCAAGGATTTCTACTTTAAATGATACCTACGATATTTCAAAAAAATATTTCAACAAAGCTTCTTACCGTATCTACAATACTGTTCAGATCCTTGTACGTTTTAAATCCGAAGTTCAGAGAATACCTTTATATGGAATTTAAAAAAATATTTCAAATTTCTGTAAAAGTCTGCACCATAAATAAAATGTCTGCTAAATGTCTGCATCGTTAGAAAAGTCTGCAACAAAAATGAAAAGTCTGCAAATTTACAGACATGTCTGTGAATATGGCATCCCTGCTCCCGACGACCTATATACATATAAATATACATATGCTTTCTCGCCAAGGAAAGCCTCCCGTACAATCCCATCCAACTTCCAACTCCAGATGTCTATGAAGGTAGCATGAGTTCTCAGCATCTTCTTAAATAGACATCTAATCAACACTTCCCTCCCATCCCTTACTGATCATAAGGACCTGACCAGGTGTTGTGGAAAGAAATCTATGGATGAAGAGCCTGTCATGCCCAAGGCAGCTTTTCTGGCGCTTCCATCGTCTCTACAACAGCCAACCCAGGATTGTGTATGGTCGGAAAATGCTATGCTATGCTATGCTTCTACACTTTGTAGTCCTGCAGTCCTTCCCGTGTCTTGGCTCTCTGAACGAGAAACTTGGACAGATACAACTTTTTAGCCACATCCCTTACCCTTACCATTAAGATTTCGCTTAAACGCTTTTACGACACGCAGATTCGCAGCCTTCCCAGATGTAGTAACCGTTGTACCACGGTCAGTTATGCCTTGTTCAGACTACAGGCTTGTAACATAATACAAGGGTGTTTTGAAAAGTATCTACAAAGAGAATGTCATCAAGGTAGCCTTGTATTATGTTACAACGCTGTAGTATGAACAAGGCATTAGCCGTGTTCGGGATCTGACTATTTGACTTTTGCGCCCTCACATGCTGCCAAAATATCGATGGGTTATTTTTAATGTTCGATTGCAGGTTATCCAGGTATCTTCGGTGGCTGGACTTAAAAAGCTCATTATGGGAAGATTCCATAAGATAAAGCTGAATCCGGTTTTCGGCAGATTTCGTAGCGAAGAACCGCTTACGTACTTTCCTTAACCTGTTACGCAAGTTTCTTAACTCTACAGTCCACCAGGGTTTTCTGATTGAGGAATCCAACTTGAAAAAAGAAGAAGACACCGAGTGGTGATAAATCTGACAGCTCCCATGTTAAAGTATAGGACGAAACTTTTAAAATGCTTCTAGAACATTCAAATGAAATTTCAATTAAAAGCGGTTTGTTGTATGATGTAAGAAAAACCCAAAACTTCTTAATAACGACATTTTCAGCGAAATAAAATTAAAATTGAAATAATGCTCCTATTGTGCGGTTTTGGATTTTTCTTACATCATACAACAAACCGCATTTAATTAGAATTTCACTTGAATTTTCTAGAAGCATTTTAAAACTTTCGTCCTATACTTTCACATGGGAGCTATCAGATTGATCACCACTCGGTGTCTTCTTCTTTTTTCAAGTTGGATTCCTCAATAACATCTCGATTAACACCACGGTGACGAGGGACTCTCGAATGCAATATTCCAAACAGTTTGTCGTAGAACAGGATGACATTGGCGTGGACAGAATTCCCATTGAGGTACTCATCCCAATCCACCGAACAGAGCTCAGCATTGAAAGAAGTGAAATCGCAACGCCGAAAGTCCAGATCCATGATGTCCGATTGTGGTTCAGGAGGAATACGAACGAAACCTTTTGCATCGATTTGTAGAGCTAACGGTGGATGATGCTCATCAATGGGAAGAAGTGATACAATAGGTTGCAAAATTTCCATGATGTCCGTAGAGCTTGTAAACACCAGGTCTGAAACTCTACTGTTGTGGTTGAGTATGGAGTTGAGTTGCACCAGACCACAAGCCGAGATGGAATCGACTTCTTGCTCGCTGGATGCATTAGTGGGCAGGTGTCCGTTGACGTCATCATCAAAACTTCACTGCAGGTGAGGCAGATTATAATCACCCAGCAGCAGAATGACATCTTTGTCAGAAGACATTTCTGACAAACTTCACGCGCACTGCAACTTCCTTAAGCTCATTACAGTCTGTCATGGAAACTTCTGCACAGTGTAGATCGCATTAGACTGCGATAATCACACCTCTCGATAAGTTGCTGATGGATTCTCTGCGATCGCAACGAAATATAGAGTAATCCGACGACAGTTCGGAGTTACAGATGTCGGGCCTGGAGCCAAGTTTCGGTAAGAACTACTACGTCATACTCACAGTTGGATAACCGTAGCTTCAAATCGGTCGTTTTAGTTCGCAATCCCCTGACGTTTCGGTAGTAGACGCTCAGGAAACGAGAATCGTTAAGTTTGGCTACGTTAATGCAGATACGCCATCTGCTGTTCACTTGAAGCAGGAGCAGAAGCAGGATGACTGTTGGCCAATGACGGGAGAGCCTCGATTGTGGCTGGGGGATGCAAAGTTTCCGTCACTGCGTTCCAGTTGCTGTTTGCAGTGGATCAGAGATGGAACTAATCGAATGTGAATCGTATTTGCCTAGTACCACTTCACCAGCAACAAACACAGGGCCGGGAGGACTGTTGAACGACTGTGGTGAGTGGCTCGATGGCTTCCATAATACCAACATTTTTGCGTCCCAGCAGTGTAGTCGACAGCGAAGAAAAACAGGTTAAAATTTCAGAGGATGCTTCACGTAATCCAGCGAGTTTCTGTTTATGGTGTCCATTGGTATTATGACCAGTGTATCGTGAAATCTGAGTTAACAATACTGATGAATGGCATGGTACACTGTTCAAGGTCGGTGGCAAGTATAGCTGCGCTGCGCTGAAACAAAAAATACATTTCAGGCGAAGAATTGACGCTATCGAACACATACTTGCCTGAGAGAGGAGGTTGGAAGCCTCCTCTACCAGTCTCAATCCCAGATCCAGAACGACTACGATGACAGGAACCAGCAAGCGCGACTAGGAGGAGAGGCTCAGGGGCTTCCATAAGCAGGGTGGCCACAGACTCGGGAAAATCGGGAAATGCGGGAAAAAGGCGGGAATTTCAAAAGTCATCGGGAATTTTTGTCATATGGAAGGAACCATACTCACACCTTTTTCAAATGATTTGAGTTGCGTTTTTGTCATTTACTCGGTCTACCGATCTCATTGTTCAGCCTGTTCAAAACGTACCGCTCAGAGCATCTTCAGCGGTGGTCTATTTTAACATCTTTATAGTTGATTTGCATCAGCAAAATTAAAAAGAACCAGCTAACAGACCAACTTTGCGTTCCCCGCACCGGTGTAGTATATCTTGTTGTTAAACCCACCAAGACCTATCATCTTGTCAATCATACAATATCCAGAGATCAGAAGTTTTGTTTTTTCAGAGACCGAGGATTTCTTGCAAACTTTTTACCATGCATTGGTTTGAGTTGTGGTGAGTGTGTGAATGCCTACATCTCATTTAAACGTTATTAGATATTGCTGATAGTGATAGATAGCGTCGCGCCAACCTATGACAAGAAGCACTTTCTGCGACGTTTCAACATGCCAAAGGATATGATCCTAGACATTATGCGACAACTACAGTCAACTGATGACTCTTTCCAGCTGTTGCGATGCAGCTGGATATGTTGGCCTTAGTGTTACATAGGTGCACTGCAGCCTAACAGATGTTGGCGTATGTCCTTAGCTAGTTATCTCGACGAAACCTTGGGGGTTGGTGACCCTGAGGAATTTTTGCAAATCTGTCCTTAAGACTTACGGCCCGCAGTATTTACGCCCCCAATATCGGAAAAGGTTAAGAAACTGATGGACAAAAATTATCTTCCAAAAGTTCGAAAGAAATCTTGTAAATTCAGTGCACTTAGAAACTCAGGGAACTTATCAGAAGCTCGGTAAACATTTTAGATTTGACTTAGACTTTACCGAGGTTTAGCTATTTTCCCTGATGTCAAAGGAACATACCATAAAATCAGAGAACTTTCCAGAAATTAAGGGTTCTTCCTAGAAGTTCAGACAACTTTCCTGAAATTCAGATTGTTTCCTAGAAATTCAGGGAATTGTCCACAAATTCAAGGAGCTTACCACGAGTTCAGGGAAGTTTCCAAAAGTAAAGGGTTCTTCACAGAAGTTCAGGTAATTATCCAGACATTCAGGGGGCTTCCAGAATTTTACAAAACTTATCAGATTATTTTGGGTATTTTTCAGAAGTTCATAGAACTACTCAAGATGTTCAGACTTTTCAACTTTCCAAAAAATCAAGGAACTTTCCAGAAAATTAGAGAACTTCCAATAGAGTACAGTCGAGAAATTCATGAAGCTTGCGGATCTTCCAAGAGGTTTAGACATACACAGAACTTCTTAGAAGATCAGCGAACATGTAGGAGTTCAAGAAACTTCCTTGAAGTTCAAGGTTTCTCATGAATTCAAAAAACTTCTCAGAACTTCAGGAAATGCTCACAAAGATCATGGAACTCCCCCAAAGATCATGAAACTTTCCAAAAGGTCAGCATACATCTCAGACGTTCAGAGAACCTCCCAGAAATTCAGAAAATTTCCCAGAAGTTCAGGGAACTTTCCAGAAGCTCGAAGAAACTCCCGGATGCTGAGGGCATTCTGCAATTTCAGAAATTTCTCAGTAGTCCTACGATCTTCCAAGAATTTCAGAAAACTTCCTCCATGATCGGAGAACTTTCCAGAATATCAGAAAACGTCCCAGATAAACAGGAAACTGGTTTTTTAGAGCATTCGAAAAGTTTAGGAAACATTCAAAGGATTTTTCCATAAGTTTGAGGAGCTTCCTAGAACTTCAGGGATCTTTCCAGGTGATCGAGAAACTTTCCAATCGTTCCGAAAACATCCCAAAAGTTCAGGGTATTTAAGTTTCAACAAGAACTTAAACTTCTTACTACTCGATAATTTTTCGAACCCAACCAAAACGAGAATAAAGAAACCAACTACTTTTTAATCAATTTCAATGAATTTCCACCTATTCACAATCTTGGAGATCATAAAAAGTTCTTGTACGGTTTAACAACATCTTGGTAATGCTAACTATTCCACAGAAATTCTACGACTTCTAAGATTTTTTTTTCAATTTCTCGTAAGTTATTTAAATATGTGTGATATTCTGCTTTTTATCACAGAATATGTATCTGCTGGAAGTTAAAACAACTTCTGGGAAGCGAAATCTGATTTTCTAAGTTCCCGTCATTTCCAGAAAGTTGCTCCTATTCCATGGATGATCAGCAAACTTTTTGGAAGTTCATCAAAATTTCCAGAAACGTTAATAATTTTTCAGCAATCCAATGAACTTCTCTAAAGTTCCACCATTTCTCTTCTTAAAAGACAGCGAGCAAAGCTCATAATTATCTGGAAACTTCCAATTATTTTATTCAACTGCCGAGAAGTTTAATCAACTTCTGGCATGTTCATTATAGATATTTCCACCCAATCTTCATAGATATTCCGAAGTTCATTAAATTAAATTTTTAAAGAGTGCGTTCAGTAAGAAACTTAGAAGCTTATATAATTTCTGAAATGATGCAAAATAGATCCGGTATAAAACAAAATTTACAAACACCAGCGATGCAGCGATGTTTTTGCGTTTGAAGATGTCCTTAGAAGATCTGGCTACACGGCTGTAACAGGTGAGGTCAGAAATGAACTTATCTTTCATGTGTTTGATGTGTTTGACGAATTGCGTTTGTAAGGGCGTTAACACATGGTGAAAGAAGAATTTAGGCAGCTGTGCTCAATGCCGTCTGACGTTGTTTGCCGGATTCCAGCGAAAAGAAAATGGTTTGGACAAATTTTGGCTAGAACCAAGAAGGAGCTACCAAATTTGACAACATTTGTTGAACATTGGCTCATCCTGTCGCACAAAAAGGCGTATTTTATATAAATGGAAAGTGTCTGGTGGTAAATCAAACTGGAAAATGTTTGAGAGCTCAGAGATTTAGCTACGAGTAATTTATATTAACTCATCTTAAAGGGCGATACGGTCAAAATTTGGTCAATATCAACTTGACGTATTTCTTTCAATTTTGCATTTAAAAAACCTGAACACCCCTCATTTTGAAGGTGTGTGTGTGTAGAATGTTGCTCCTATTTTGATTTTGGAATTCACTCTTCAGTTGTCAAAATGCCGTCCAAGCAAGAAGAGCAGCGTATCAAAATTTTGCTCGCGCATCGCGAAAATCCGAAGCTACTCGCACGCAAAGTTGGCAAAATCGCTAAAGTTGCCAAATCAACCGTTACAAATGTAATTAAAGTGTTTGAGGAACGTTTGTCGACAGCCAGGAAGTCTGGATCGGGGGGAAATCGAAAACCGGAAGCCGCTGAGACGACAAAGAGAGTTGCCGGTAGTTTCAAGCGAAACCCTAACCTATCTCTCCGAGATGCCGCAAATAAGCTGGGTGTATCGTCTACAACCGTGCATCGAGCAAAAAACGAGCTGGACTATCGACTTACAAGAAGGTAGTGACTCCAAATCGCGATGATAAACAAAATACGCCGGCCAAAGCGCGATCCCGGAGGCTGTACACGACGATGCTGACGAAGTTTGACTGCGTGGTAATGGACGACGAAACCTACGTCAAAGCCGACTACAAGCAGCTTCCGGGACAGGAGTTTTATACGGCAAAAGGAAGGGGAAAGGTAGCAGATATTTTCAAGCACACGAAACTGTCAAAGTTCGCAAAGAAATATCTGGTTTGGCAAGCCATCTGTACCTGTGGCTTGAAAAGCAGCATTTTCATAGCTTCCGGGACTGTCAACCAAGAAATTTACGTGAAAGAGTGTTTGAATAAACGTCTGCTGCCTTTCCTGAAGAAACACGGTTGTTCCGTACTGTTTTGGCCGGATTTGGCATCTTGCCATTACGGTAAAAAGGCCATGGAGTGGTACGCCGCCAACAACGTGCAGGTGGTTCCCAAGGACAAGAACCCTCCCAACACGCCGGAGCTCCGCCCAATTGAGAAATACTGGGCTACTGTCAAGCGGAACCTAAAGAAGACCAAAAAAAAACTGCTAAGGACGAGCAGCAGTTCAAGGCAAACTGGCTTTCTGCGGCGAAGAAGGTGGACAAGGTGGCTGTACAAAATCTGATGGCAGGGGTCAAGCGTAAGGCCCGGCAATTCGGATTTGGAAAAGCGGAAGCCTAACTGAATATTTTTCCTGAATTTTATACTAATTGAACTTGAAAAAGAAATTTAATTTGATTTTTTAAATAAACGATTTCACCGATTTACACGCGTTTTCCCTTGACCAAATTTTGACCGTATCACCCTTTAACAGTCGGGAAAATGCGGGAAAAATGCGGTAAAAATGCGGGAATTTTTATATTAAGATTGTGTGGCCACCCTGCATAAGGTGACAGGCAGTGCGTTCCGAAGTGGTTGGAACATCAAATATGGAGTCGTCTACGATGACAGGATTCATGTTAATCACGTGTTTTATGATAACCGTGAGCTCGGGTAGTTTTTTTTTTCTAGTGGTTCGAAGGCTCGAATTTCAACACCATCTGGCCAGTACCATTTATCCCCAACGGTATTTTGCACGTTTGTTGGCACAATTACTTTGAACGACACAAATGTTCGCTGATCCTTACATCTGGGAATTAGTTTCACCAATTTCACCATGGAAGCGTCCACATTTGTAATCCCGCAGATTTGGTTTCCAAAAGCCGCTGCGGTCGTGCAAAAGGTGTGACGTAGAATGCTGCTAGATGATCGTCCAATTGCAGCTGAGATTGGTGGTCATCACGTTTGCTGCAAGGCTAGAGTGATTAGCGGATGAGACTAAGGTCGCTCCAGCTATACATAGCAGTAGGAGCACCAGCGGTGGCGGTATTTAAAATCAGCTGATTTGTTTCTTGAAATGAACAATTATCAGAGCGACTGGATATGATTTGAACGCGTTTGTTGCCAGCAATGAATTTGTCTATTGGTTGATTAATAGTGCCGTTTATGTCATCGAGAACTTCAAAGAAAGAAGAATCGTCACATGAGCGAGAACGGTTGAGAGGATCAAACACAATACAATCTTGCTTCTATTTTTATGTTGGGTGAATGAACGTCAACAAGGTGGCTGTGAACCGTTTCGACTTCTCACGGAACTGAGTCATCTTGTGCACCGTAGACCGAAGACTTTTTTTTTTGAAGAAGGATGTTGGATCACAAGGCTTTCATCCATGCCGATTTTAAACGACTGTTTCGCATTTCATCGATTTAAATTCTACCCTCAATGGTCTATGATTTATTAACTGGTTTCATCCGTCTAAAAAGATAAAAGTTCTAACATCATCTGCAGCAATTCCACTTTACGAACAAACCGATTCGCCAGCTTTTGAATTTATGACTCAATTAGCTATAACAAAAACGTTTTATGACGAACAAAACGCATAAATTCAATATTATTTCAAAATTAAACATCGACTCAAATTTGATTAGCATCAGAAAGCCTGCGCCCTGATATCCTTCAAACAGGAAGCCAAGCAAAACCAATAAACGACTAACAACCCTACCCATCGTCAGCATCGGTGGCCTTTTGCCAGCAAATCAAACGAACCTGTTGTCAACGGCGCTCGAGGTCGTTCGTTGCAACTTCTTGAAGATGCTCTCGACCACGCGAAGGCAAACATACCCACCTCGAAGATCAGTTCCTCCACCGCTTATCATGTTACGCAGCGATTAATAACATCACCCAACCCATTCATGGTCAGCGCAGATTGGATGGAAAAATACGCATGCCTTTCCCCCCACTTTCCCGCAGGTCTCAGCTTACACTCTCGCTTTTCTCTCTTGCTTCGATCCGCAAGACGATCTGACGACGGACGCCACGCTAGTGGAACGGAAAAAAAACATCGCACTCTCCCTTTCGTTCGGAATTCGCGAGAGACACGTGCGTCCACTTCGATGTTTCCTCGCCAACAACCCAACAACAACAACAATCGAAAAGCCGGTAAAGGCGTTGGTTGCTACGATCGAGCGATCGATCGTAGAAGATGCTGCTGGCTCTCTCGCTCTCTCTCTTTTTCTCGTCTCAGCACACTGGCTTTCCATCATCCCCGGAGTCACCAGCGAAGCCAGGGGCAGGAATGCTCGACAACAATGCACGGATGATGGGGTTATACAATTTTTCGGCAACCTCGGCGTCAGTTCATATGTCCGTGGTATAAAATCCGTTGACAGCGTGCGACCGACTATCAGTGTGACTAGTTTAGTGAGGCGCGCAGCCACACGCGGCAATGAAGGTTGGTTGGAGTCCTGGCTAAGGATCTGAAAGGAAACGAACAAGGATTCAGAAGGCAGTTCAGCAGCACTGGCAGTGGGGAAATTGATGGGGTTTTGTGCGGAGAAAAAAATGTTAAGGGAAAGGACGCTTGTGCCACGTGTGTTTAGAACTCGAGTGACTCGAACGATGGCAGCGAATCGAAGAAGCTTAAAAGTGATTTGGAACATATTTTGCAGTGAATATGGACATTAGAAAAAAAAACAATAATGGAACCCTGGTGGACAGAAGTGTGCATGCTTGTTATGGATAGCCATAAGTGAAGGAACACTGAGCAAATTGCAAATTGAAAATGACCGACAATCAGCGGAATCCCAGTGGCCTCACTCAACGGTGATGAAAATGAAGGGGTACTGAAGCACTGTGATTATCCATCGATGCGGAACACTTTCGATGCTCGAAGTGGGCCTCCAATCCTGCCAATTAAAGTGCGGCATGTGCGGTGAATGGTTCGGTGCGAAATTGGTCCAATCCTTGGATCCGTGATGGTCACTACCAACCGTTTGCTGGCGGCGAGGGAAGTGTGGTTTGTTTCAGTGCACAAATGGACGAGTAGAGGACTTATTATGGACGAGTTGCAGTGGATAAGTTTTCTGTGTGCAGGGGTGGATGGGAACGACGAATAACCGCGGAAATGGGTTTACCGTTGATTGTGATTGCATGGGTGGATTTTAGAGCTAATCGGATGAAATCTAGGGAAATGAGCGAAACGAAAGTTTAGTTGGTATTTGGTGGTCGAGCAAAAGTGATTTATCGGGGAATGTGTGGCTAAAGGAAGGAGTTGTAGGCTTCTGAATGGGTGCCCACCCAGACAATGACGGAGAGGCCAGTGGTATTGACGGATTGCATCGATGCCACGCAAAAGCTTTTAATGCCATGCAATCTGCAAACAGAATGATATTTTTACTGCTATAATTACTTAGCACGTACGATCAAAGTCAATCAATAATTGATCATCATTATTTTCCACATATTTCACTTACTGCCATTTTTGTGTGTAGATTATACACTCAAAATAGGCAAAGCGTTCCCCTCGTTCACTGCCAATTTGAATGCATCTTGACATTTCGATTTGGCGAAGCTTGAAGAAAGTCCTGCATTCTCTTCTTAAGAATGAATAACCAGTTGATGTGTGATGTATACAACGTCAGGTTGAGATAACTTTGATTATTTTGAAAATTTTAAAAGATTTCACAAATCCTGAAAACTACTGATGCATCAAATCAGAAAAAAATCTTGAAAATTTACAGTGATACGGCGTTTACACCAGCGCTTTCAAATCTTACGACTGTCAGGCGCCAATGAATGAGACAAAGCAGGCTATCTCAGTGTCACGAAGACAATAATTATTCTCAAACAACTACAAAAGCAACACATATTTATCATAATCGGTTGCAGCGCCTTGATTGTGACTTAATCGAGTCACATTGAAGTTACTTCAACTGATTTGCAGCAACTGTGCTGCTAGGGCATGCACTCGTAATACTCTGTGTCATACGACCTTTTTTTTTCCTAAATTTCCAACTAGTCTACCTTAAGTTAACCAATCAATGATATGTAATCGAAAGAGTGGAAAACTCGTTCGAAGTTTTTCGTTGAAACTAACAATAATAGCAATAAAAGTGCTTGTAATTGCGATGAGCAAAACACTATTTTATCATGACGATAAAATCGTCGAGATTTAGAAGAGAATCTCTATCATCCTTTGCCTCACCCGATGAGACTTTCAGACGTACAGCCTGTCCACGTTCCATTTCGGACACTAATGTTATGTCAGCAAAAAGAATCTTAATATAATTCAACGAAACTGATTGTTAGTACAACAGAAATACATACTTATGTTGGATTTTCCATTAATAACTGTGAAAAAGGAGGACACGTTTTATTCAAGATGTTATTTCACTGAAGTGTAAGTGAAATAACATCTTGAATTAAGACTAATTTCTGAATCCCCCACGACTCTAACTCAAACTGACTACATTTTCTCCACAGACCAAATCTAATCATCTAAATGTCTAATCTAAATTATTGAGGTTGGGAACATGCTGGGGCGATGTCTTCCGTCTAGATGTTTGAGGTATCCGGTTCTTACATCGTTGGTCGTTGATGCCTGGGAATCTGATGAGTTGTTTACGCTGCACTTGTATTCTACAGGAGCGATAGTCTGAACTCTTATGGGAAAGATGGAGCAGGCTTTGGAGCCTCGTGGGAAAGATGATGATTATGGATGCAACGGCACATAACTAAATATAACGTTTTGTGGTACACCCGCCATCAGATTCCGAACAGTATCCTCAAATACGCTAGCGGTGCCGGTTGTCCATCATCTCTTGAAATCCCATTTGCATTCTTCTTAGCTTCGAAGAGGTTCCGCCTAATCAGAGCCCAGTATTTTTCTATCGGGCGAAGTTCTGGACAGTTAGACGGATTGCCTATTTTTGGCACGTGTTTGACTTCTTGTGCTATACCATTCCAGGAAGCATTTCGCATAGTGGCCAAACAGGAGGCCAAATCAAGCCAAAACAGAGCTGGAGAGTTGTGGCTTCTAACTAACGGTAGCAACCGCTGCTACGGACACTCCTTCTCGTACACATCCTTGTTGATAGTTCCGATAGAGACGAAACTTTTGGATTCTCGACCACAACTACATGCGGCCTTTTAAACCAAATACTTTTTAGGGAATTTATTTAGACACCTTCATTGTCCGGAATTCCTCGGCAAGGGCATTTATTCGCATTGCACATATGATTTTGATTTTACAACTTTGGGAGCCACATTTTGCCCAGAAAGGTAGGGATTTTCCTCAATAATGGGTACCATCTTCTTGACCATTTATCGGGAGCATACTTTTCGGTTTGTTCCACTTCCTCCCTTCGGACCCACAGTCAAGCGTTGGTCAAATGATGTGCAAATACAAAACACGGTACTTTTCTGAAAAAATATTAAAACTGGCTTTAATAATATCATTAAGAAATCCGATTTTTAAAGTGTATGATTTATTTTGTCCACGAAAAAAGATCGATTTGTAGATAAAAACTACCCAGGTAACCAATAAGCAGTTCCAAAGCGTCTTAACGGCAGCTTATCAAGCAATCAAGTCGCCTTATATGCAACATAAATGCCGCTTTTGGCTCGATATGCGGCTGCTTTACTGCAATGCTATGATAATGCTTCATTAATACTATTTTGCATTCGAAATGCTTATTACGGGCTACAAGCATTTAAATAGCATTTGAAATTCAAATTTACAACAAATAGCATTCAAAATGCTGATACAATGCTAATATAATGCTTGTAGCATCTGGAATGCAGGGTTGATTTACTACAAATGCAAATGCTTATTGGTTACCTGGGTAATCTGGTAAAATAATAATAACTTTTAATGGTTTTCGCCTTGGCCTCTGTATTTAGCACACTAAACAGTACTGCTTTCTCATATATGCCATGTATCTGTCAAAATGAGAATCATATAACATATAATGCGTTTTCGGGCCAAGAGTGTGATTTATTTTGTCCAGCACTGTATATTCTGCGGCTAGTTTCTATAACCGCACACACGTGGTGTAACTTTTAAGTCGGGTATAAAACTTTGTTTCTCCTTGTAATATGTTTAAAATGGATTTGTTTATGAATGAAATTCAAACCTGAATTGAAAATTTGCAATATAAAATCCTTCATTGATTCAAATTCATGAAATTAAGTGGCTATTTTTTAATGTTAAAATATTCATTTTTCTGAATTTTAATAATCAGTCGGTGGAGGCGCTCGATCACCTGGAAAATCCTTTTGGACATACTTCCAACCAAGTTCTTCAAAAATTTCATTTCAAAATCCTCCCACGTTTCCGAAACTGCCACTTTAAGCTCGGCACTACTGTTGAATTGCTTTTTGTTGGCGTAGATTTGTCGAACAACGCTTCCCCAGATGTTTTCCACTGGATTCAGATCCTGCAGCTTATTTTTTAGGTCGTTAAACCAAACTAATGTGAATGCTGGTATTATCTTGTTGAAACACAATATTTCGCGACGATACTTTACTTTAAACGGAATCAAGCAGCTGTTAAGAACCTCAATCCTAGAAAGTGAATACCTGTAACTAAAAATGAGAAGAAAAATTAGTATTTTCCATTTAGTTTCAACTACCTTTATCGCTTATCTTGATAGATACACGAACTTCGTCTACAATGTGCAGACTTCTTCAGTGTCGTGTACTAAAACTCCGAGTGTTCGCAAGTCCTCCTCAAGCATTGTCCACGTCTCACGTCCGTAGAGAACAACCGGTCTTGATTAGAGTTTTATTCAGGACACACGTTTAGCTAAATCTGTTTGAGACGCATCCTATAATCCTATCTCTTTTCGGTTGACTGTATCATATGCAGCTTTGGAGTCGATGAATAGTGCGTTCACGGCACTTGTCGATGATCTGTCGCAAAGTGAAGATTTGGTCCGTTTCAGACCGGCCTTCGATCAGAACTTCCCACGAATCTATTTGCTAGTGGCGATGATTCTCTAGTGGCGAAGATGATTTGGGATAACACTTTATAGGCGGATTGCACGATGTTTTTCACAGTCCAGTGTAAACGGATGTGGATGCCACATTAAGCTTTCCAGCCGCTTCTATAACGGCAGATTTTAGCTCCTGAAATGTTCCGAACTATCATCCACCTTTGTAAGCACCCGTGTCAAGATGCTTCTCAAGTTTTCGCTGGACTTTAGACACTGAGAATCTTAATGCCTCGATCCGAATACCATTGCGAAGATCCCTTGCTGACCTTATTCAACCATTATACCGCGTGCATCCTAACAAACAATTGCCATGACAATACTGACCTTTTTTGGCGCCGATGCACCCAGAGAAACCCATTGTTGTAACTGCTGTTTGGTATCTGATGTGTTGTCCATGGCAACCGTTAAGCAACGCCAAACAATCCTGCTAAGCTGTCATATGGTTGCATTTGTGGTCAGGCCATTGACAATTCTATATCAATAGCAGTGATTGACAGTAGACAGGATGCCCTGGGCCCAAATTGATTTGGACCCGCTGTCAGCTGTCAAATAGAAGTCTAATCATTTGTTTTGGTTGTTTGTTATGATGTGAAACACCACATAAAGCGATCTTTCTGCTTTGTATGACGTGCACAACGAAAACGAGCAACAACCCGCGGCATTTCTCAAAACCCACCCAAGTGCTCTTTCAAAATTGAATCCACTGAGCCAAGTGAGATGCCTATAGCTTCTACTATCTCTCTCGCTTTCAGTGTACGATTGGTCAATACCGTATCGTGAATGTGTGCAATTGTTTCGAATGTAACTGGGCGTCCAGAACGTTCGGCATCTTCCGTCCTTGGACAGCCACAACGAAATTCAGCAAACCACTTCTTTGTCGTTGAAATTGATGGAACGCAGTCTCCATTGTTTGCATTAAGCTTAGCCGCAGTACGTTCAAATTTTTACATGAGTAAGCTGGGTTTCTGGTTTTTTTTTCTGTGATGTGCATGTTTTTTTTTGCAGTATCTGGCAACCAACAAATCATATTGGCAAGGTTGCTGGTTTTTGATTTCTTTAAACACAACTGTCAAAAGTGTACCTCAGTGTGCCACATATGTGTTATGAACTGAAAATCGAAGTTCCACAGTTATGTAACAAATTCGTCTTGTCTGTTAAACTTCGTGGCTGGCTATGCGACATACCCTTATATTTTTCCCAGTTGTTGCTGTGTATATTATTGAGCACGCTGACGTTTTCGATAGATTACTTTTTTTTCTAAATCCGATGGATTGTAATTTCCAAAACATGAAATGTTCGCAATAATTTGCCTCTTGATTAATCAATCTTGTTTTCAGCACTTGACAAACTATTTTGTTGTTGTTCTGGCACTCAATTTTCTTGGGCGACCGCATTTATTTTTACTTTCCAGTTCGTAACCATCCTTCGACAATGTTTCAAAACACGATAAATAATTGATTTTGACATTGGCTTGTCTTCGAATACGCTTCGAATTTGTGAATGAAAACTACTGCCCAATTTGAATTTGACAGTTCAGTAGGAGCATGAATAACCGTGACATGTGCATTTGCGTGTTTGTTCATGCTTTCAAATATAATCGTTTCAGTTGAAAGCCGAATTTATCGACTAGCGATAATCGATTTTACTGTCGATCCTTACGTCGTACCTAATGTCAGAAGTAACGCGTTGTACAGCGCATCAGATGCGCCATACAACGCACTACTTCCGACATTAGGTATATCGTACAGAACGAGAGTAAAATCGATTGTCACTAGTCGATAAATTAGGTTTTCAACTGAAACCATAACAAATGCCTGAAAGTATTCGCAGGACTTATGTAACATACACGCTTAGAAAAAAGTACCCTAGAGCTAAATCTGGTGAATAGGGTGGATACTGCAAAAATTCGTACCCCAATTCACTGAATTTCGCGACGGTTTTTTGAGCTGTGTTTGTGGTTTTTCTTTCTGTAAACCGGGTCTTTTCCACTAATTTTTTCATCCAACTGGTCCAAAAGGTCACAATAATAATCACAGTAAAATTTCTTTTGCTTCCCAAACAACTGACGCTCACACCTTCTTGGCCGATTTCTGGACACGAACTCGCTTCGGAGCCGAAGTGCCTGGTTCCTTAGCCTCTTGTTTTGATTCAGAATCATGGGGGTCGATCCAAGTCTTATCCACAGTGATGAATCGACGAAGAAAATCCTTTTTATCCTCTCGAAATTGCTCCAAATGTTGCTCAGAAAGTCGCATTCGAACGTGGTTTTACACACAGCTTTTGAAACACAAAACTTCATCCAAAGTATGCCGTGTTGTGCGATGCCTACACTCAAAAAAATCTACACGTTGTTTCCACGTGAAATTTCAAGTAACTTTCACCTGAACACGTAACCAAATCTTCTTCAGTAAAATCAGGTAAATATTACGTGCCAGTGAATTGTACGTGAAAAATCACGTAACGATTATGTTTTTTTTTTTATCTTGATTATCGAGATTTTCAGCCTCGGGCTGGTTCATCTCCCGTCGTAGTCAGTCAAACACCACTTTTGGGCATTTTCGTAACTTCTCCGCGGGTGAGATTCAAACTCTTGACTTAGGCGTGAGAGGTATGGATGTTAACCAATACGCCGGGGTCGCCCCCTTAACGATTATGTGATTTTCACGTAGAATGTGGATTTACGTGGAAATCACGTAGCTCTTACGGTTTTGGTAGTGGACGAAAATTACGTGCGTTTCACGTGGAAATAACGTGACGATTTTTTTGAGTGTATGATGTCAGCTATCACGTCCACAGTCGATCGATGATCTTCCAAAACCATATCCTGTATTTTCGCTATGATTTCTGGTGTAGATGCATTTGTTGGACGTCCTGAGCGTGGATCGTCTTCAACGCTTGTATGGCCACGCTTAAACCACCGACAAACCGACACGAAACTCAATTTTCACAATTGAACAAGAATCCATAACAACCGAATCATTTAATCTAGATCAAATAAATGTGGCTAGAATTTCACAGACATGAACCTTCTTATCCCAGGCGTGTTCGTGGCTTCAATAAACGTTCTCAGCGAGCACGAAGATAGATGTCAGTAATATGATTTGAACAGAAATATTAAGACATTTTCTATTGTCATTCATGTAGGTTTGTCGGTGCGTCAACTTCAAATGGCTTGAAAACAAAGAATTAATTAACAGATCGAAATGAAATTTTAAGTACGTTCTTACGAAAGATGAAATATTTTAAAAAAGTGTAGAATTTTTGGATTTACTACTGCTCCATAGATGTCGCTATCAACACGTTTGACCCTAGTTTGAACCTAGTATGAAACGCTCTTCCAGCATAGGTATCAATGTTGGAGCAAAAAGTATATTATATACCATTTTTTATATTCTGCTTCTGAAATAAGCTATTGGCAAACGAGACCTATTGAGTCTGAGTGAGTGTTCAGCATCACCAAGGAACAAATTCAGTACGGCTCTTCGGGGACCAAAAATAGCCGGGGAAAAACTTCCAATTCCATCACTCATTTCACAGAGTAACGTGGGTACAGGTGAAAGGTATTATCTATTTTTACCACAAAGTTCAAAGCTAATTTACTAACACTAAATTCAGACATGTTAAACAACATTATTTCCCATAAATAAAACCGTTAGAATCCCAACTCGTAATAGGAAATATTGATTCCACTTAGCAAAGATCTCGTTTTCGAATATTCACTCTTTCACAGCAAATCCCTAATGTAACTCGCTCGCCTAAATTCAAAACCAAAGAGAAAAAAAACCTCATTACAAAGCTCAATAATAATGACCAGCTTAGCAGAAAACAAGATCCAACAAGCAATAACTGGACCCCTTGACCAATCCAAAACAAAACAAACGAGAGCACCGATATCGAATCGAAAGCAATCATCAACTCGACACCGATAATCGCCACGGCGACGACGGCGGCCTGTGGCTTTGTTATGCATCATCTGCATAGTAGGCTACCGTATCACCGGAGCACAGAAGATGCTCCAAGGTTACAGCCGCTGTTGATTGTATGTGCTCTTTAATTATCGTGCTCCGTGTCAGTGCAGAAGAAGAATTGCAGCATGAGCTAATTGGAAGGCACTGTTTTTCGGCGAATTATGTAAACAATAGAAGTGAAAAGAGACGTAATAAAATTTGAAAAATAACATGCTGATATCCATGAGCCAAAGGTTGACCCAGATGCCATTAGCTGAACTGCCGATGATCCAATGCGTTTTCAAAACTGTTCTAGTTTTTGACATGAGTTGTTAATGGTTTTCATTACTTTCTTTCTCGCCCGTAGGTTTTTGTAGTACTTTTCGCCCTTGTGGCATGCTCCTCAGCAACGTTTGATACGCTTTTCGGCGGCGGAAAAGGTGGCGGCGGTAAAGGCGGTGGCGGACTGGGTGGACTGTTCGATATAGAGGGACTGTTGGGCGGTTTGCTCGGCGGTGGAGGCGGCGGAGGTCCTCCTCCTCGACCCGTATATGGACCACCGCCACGGCCATCTTACGGACCACCACCACGTCCATCTTATGGGCCACCACCACAAGCCTACGGACCGCCACGGCCACAGTACGGACCTCCTCCACAGCCACCACCGCGTCCAGTTTACGGACCGCCACCACGCCCGGCTTACGGACCGCCACCCTCAGCACCAGGTCCAGGTTAGTCAGCGGATGATCATGAATGCCGCTCTGCATGAATGCCGATAATTCACTCATACTCGATACTAACAATGTGCTAACTCATTCTCCTCTCCCCTAACAGCATTTAGAGTTCCTCCATCTGACCGTTTCCCAGGTAATTTCATTATTCGTAAAATGTTTATCGTAAACATTGTAGCTCAGAATGTTTTAACTAAATAATTGTTCATATCTCCGTTTAACTCATAATCATTTCCGCTAACATCGTAGTTCTACCACCGCTACCGGTCAATCGTCCAAGATCACCCCCATCAGGTAGGTTTCCTTGGCAGTCATAACAATCTCAAACTCATAGCTGACAACGATATTTGGTTGTAACTCAACTTTACTAATTATGTCTCCGTTTCACAGCTTACGGACCACCTCCAGTACATCATGCGCCACCTGCTCCAGGTAAGTCATGCTGTACCAACATTTTGCAAGACTTAAGCCTATACACATTTTTTTCCCATTCTATTTTACAGTGTACGGTCCTCCTGCTCACCATCAACCGGCTCCATCGCACGGTAAGCGTAGACTTCTTCGCTAGTTTATATAATACGATACTCATGCCATACTTCTCCCTTACCCACAATCCAGCTTACGGACCACCTAACTATTCTCCACCGGCTCCTGTCTACCAACCTGCTCCGGCCCCAGTCTACCATCCAGCCCCGGCCCCCGTTTACCAACCAGCCCCGGCCCCCGTTTACCGACCAGCTCCTGCTCCAGTCTACCATTCACCACCGTCTCCGGTGTACGGCGTACCTCAACATACCCCACACCAGGAGTATGGACCACCCCAGCATGCTCCGTCCCATTCATATGGACCACCGCAGCAGCAGCAAACCCCTCATCATGAGTATGGACCACCCCAGCAGGCTCCATCCCATTCATATGGACCACCCCAGCAGGCTCCATCCCATTCATATGGACCACCCCAGCAGGCTCATCAGGTGATCACGGTTGTCCAACCCCCACGAACGGAATATCTGCCCCCAGAGCAGATCCAGCAGCTTCCACTGCAGGACACCAACGTCAACTTCCACGGCTTGAGCTCGAGTGCGGTTGCTTCCGGTAGTGTCACGGGTGGCGGTGATTCCGGGTATCACTACGGAGTCGGCCATGGTTCCGGCCATTGATCGGACAGTCAGAACCAGTTAGCGTAGAGTGGACAACAAGCATTATCTCATTCTCTCTCATTTTTGCGGAGAGAGCGAGAGAGGAATCCAATGGCACACATACAAACACAAAACACACTTAGCTAGGATTGTGCAATACCAAAAAAGGTTAAATTCAACATATGTTAAGAAGCCGACGACTTTCCCACTAACCTCCCCCTTATCCAGTCTTTCCAAATAACGACCGGATCCCAACGATCTTATAATGATTTCTCTTATAGATTTTATATGTAACAAACAACATATCTTCTGCTAGTCACATTCCGGATTTTAACCTCAATCTGACCGATTTACGGTTTAGAGTGTTACTCAACACAAACACACACACACACACTCCATTTTCAACACTATCATTTTAGAGCCAGTGACTAATCAGAGAGGGAATTCTTCGTTCAAAAGCTTTAAATCGTAAACCGAAACCGAGCGCAAACGTCAAACGTCGTTTTCCACCCAGGAGGAGGAGCATCCAATGGAAAACGAAACCCAGTACTACAAAGAAAAATCGTACCTTAGCTTAGGAAAAACGAAAACACCCAATTTGCTCAATTTGCGTGCATTAGATGCTATGTGGCAGATTCGATTCCGCACGGATAGTTCTGCTGGTAAAATAAGCTCACTTCTACAAAACCGCACAGTCAAACACACCCACACAAACACACACACACCCTGCTATAAATTAATTTATGTAATTGTAAATTAATGTTAGGACGCGTCGTTTATCGAACAACGGTATGTTTTGTACTAACTCGTTTACTATGTAGTAGTCGTGACCAACAGCGACCTGCAGAGTAATCGAACAGAATTTGCTAGTAGGAAAGGCGCATTTTAGGCCCTTTCGTTCATTTATAGGAAGAAGTGGAACAAAACAAAATAAAAAATAACTCTGAATGCCATATTTAAGATGAAGAAAACTTACTGAAGGAAACGAAAAAAGGGGAAAAGAAACCTTCAAAAAAATCAAACGTTTTTCGTGTACAGATGAGAAAACTATGATAAGTTGAGAGACATTTTAATAAAAAACTATGAAAAACATTCCATTGGTGATGCAATCATTTATGTTCGAGAAAAAATCAACTAACCTTTGACTCCATCAACCAACAATTGCCCCTTGAAATTAGCGAATGCTTAAACTAAATATCTCAACTATTCATTTCAGGATTGTAACTCAAAATGTCCTTCACACCTCAAGACCCGTAAGCAACTTCTACTAAGGGTACTTTTTTTATGGTACCTAGCTGGAGCTGCGTGACAGCTTGGTTGTCAAGACTGCCCGAACAGGACCGAATAACTTGATAACTGGCATTGGTATTTAGGAACTCAGATTAAGAGGTAAAATACCTGAGGATAATACCATAAAAATGAGGTAAGACAATACAAAAATAGTACCCCTCAGGTATTCTCAGGTATCCAAAATACACATACACAATATCCCTCAATAATGCCCGATTCGTGGCTGCTCCTCTCCAATCCCTAGGGTACCTTGTACCCCCTAGGTCTTGCTCCACCTGGTCTGACCATTTTGCTCGTTGGCTCCACGACGTTTTGTACCAACCGGATTCCCGTCGAACACCATTTTTGCAGGATAGTTGCCCGGCATTCTCGCAACATGTCCTGCCCAGCGTATCCTTCCAGCTTTTGCCACCTCATGAATACTGGGTTCGCCGGTGAGTTGCGCGAGCTCATGGTTCATATTCACGGCACTTTTGGAGGATTTGCCGCAGAGTGAAGATTTGGTCCGTTGTAGACCGTCCTTCGTTGAAGTCGGCCTGATAACTTCCCACAAATCTATTTGCTAGTGGCGACAGTCGCTGGAAGATGATTTGGGATAATACTTTATAGGCGGCATTAAGGACAGTGATCGCACGCTCGTTTTCAAAGTCTAGCTTGTCGCTTTTCGTATAGATTGGCCAGATGACCTCATCCTTCCACTCCTCCGGTAGCTGTTCGGTATCCTAAATCCGGACTTTCAGTCGATGCAGGCAATTTGCCAACTTGTCCGGGCCCATCTTGATAAGTTCTGCTCCGATTCCATCCCTTCCAACCGATTTGTTGTTTTTCAGCTGCTTGATGGCATCTTTAACTTCACCTATCGTCAGGGGTGGCATATCTCCGGCACTTACTGCATTGACTACGACTCTTCCAATCGCTGTCTTGGTCCTCTTTGTGCACTCCATTCAGATGTTCATCGAAGTGCTACTCCCACCTTTCGGTCACCTCACGATCGTCCGTCAGGATTCTCCCATCCTTATCCCGACACGTTTCGGCTCACGGCACGAAGCCTCTGTGGGATGCGTTGATTTTATGGTAGAACTTTCGCATTTCATGTGAGCGGTGCAGCTGTTCTAGTTCCTCACACTCCTCCTCCTCCTGGCGGCGCTTTTTATCCCGGAAGAGTTGGGTCTGCTGTCGTCGCTTCTGTCTGTATCGTTCCACACTATGACGGGTAGCTCGACGCAGCATAAGTGCCCGCGCTGCTTTCTTTTCATTCAGCACCTGCTGACATTCCTCGTCGAACCACTCGTTCTGTCGGCTTCTTTCACATAACCTAAGACAACGTCTCCGCTACGCTGCTGATAGCTGTTTTATTGGAACAGAGCTAATAGATTATGCGTGTGGTCTAGGTAATGGTCAAATAACTAATAAGATTTTATTCAATGTCAAAACTTAGAACTACATATATGGGTTGCTTCGATTGCAATTTTGCATTCGCCAACACTCCTCCTCAACCCATTGGATGTTGTAAGCCCATTGCTTCACGACAAACAGTCATTTTTACCGAAGGTAATGGTTTCGTCAAGTCATCCGCCGTCTGCTTTTCTGTGCTGATGTACACCACCTTCACGTCGCCTTTTTCCCACGAATCACGAATGAAATGATGGCGAATATCGATATGTTTCATTTTTCCACGGATATGGCACTTTGATTATCGCAGTGGATTACGATGGCCTCCTCCTTCTCGAACAAGCTTCGTAATCGCTTCCACCATAAAGCTTCCTGTACTGCAGCCGACAATGCCATATACTCGGCTTCACAAGTGGATAGGGCAACAGTTTGTTGTCGCTTGCAGCACCACGATATAGCTCCTCCTTGAGCGGTAAACACATAGCCTGTGGTTGACTTCCTATCGCCCGGATCGGACGCCCGCCCGGTTAGCATCCGAAAAACCGTCTATTGTTGACTCTTTGTCGCGGTGGTAAACCAGGCGACATTTGGATGTCCCTTTCACGTACCGCAGTAGATGCTTCACCGCATTCCAGTGGCGTACGCCGGGATTAGTATTGAACCGGCTGAGGATATTCACGGCGTAACAGATATCCGGACGCGTACTTTATGCAAGGTACATGAGACAGCCCACAGCTTCTCGATACGGGACATCCTTCATGTGTTCTTCCTCTTCAGGCGTCGACGGGCACATTTTCTTCGTCAGCTTATCACTTGCATTCATCGGGGAATTAACCGGATTGCACTTGGTCATTTGGAAACGGGCAAGTATGGCATCGATCTAGGCTTCCTGGTCGAGAGTAATCATTTCTTTGGTTTTTGTGATCCGGATACCCAGGGCGTGCTTTGCATAAACGGAGTCTGTAAATTTTGAAGACGGCAAGCCTTTGTTCACGAAATTATAATCTTTGTACTTGCCTGAGAGAAAGCGCTCCCGACCGCTGCGCCTCAACGCCATAGGCGGGTTTGAAGATTGGTGCGGTGGGAGCGCAGAGCTGGCGTTCGTGTCGTGAGCATCTTGAAACGATTCGTCACTTTCATCCTCGCTTGGATAGACGTCATCTGTCTCATCTGGATCATCGGGGTCAGCCGCTCTCGGTAGTGGCTCATCGAACACGTTCTCGCTGAATTCTAACCTCACAAAGCTGCGCTCGTCGGTTGTGCCAACTGGTGTTTCGTCACGATTGATCACCCCTTCGTTGATGAAAGTAACGTCTCGACTCTTGAAAACTTGCTTCGTTTTCTGTTTGAACAAGCGGTACGCCTTCGTTTCGTCGTCGTAGCCGCTGAGGATACATTCGTTTGCTTTCTAGTCCCACTTTCGTCGTTTCTGCTTCGGCACGTGGGACATCACGGTGGTACCGAATACACGGATGTACGAAAGATTCGGCTTACGACCTGTCCACGCTTCCTCTGGAGTTGTTTCGATACCCTTCGTAGGAGATCTGTTGATTAGATAGACTGCAGCGGCCACATCTTCTGCCCAGAACGGTTTGGCCAGTATAGCTTCATATAGCATGCATCTCGCGCGCTCCACCACCGTTCGGTTGACTCGTTCAGCAAGTCCGTTCTGTTCCGGTGTGTATTCCATCGTGGTTTGATAGCGGATACCCATTCTCGGTAATAACATCGCCTTTATCCAGTGTGACATCACAAAAATGAACTTAATTTTAAACTTTTTACATTTATTTTTATTACGTTGAAATACATGAATTCCAAACAGATTTTATAGTTTATCTCTGTCCATAAAATCTCCGAAATAATTACGTACATACACACTTCATTACAGAACGTTCAGCTGTTGAAAGTTCGGTAAAAAATTACCGAATACTGTAAAATTTGCTAAGTGTGTAGCGTCCAGGGTTTGAACCCATTTTGTTGCATGTGGTTGTATTCTTTCCGGTTTTTGTTCTATTAAAATCAGAAGCCTCTTCTAGTTGAGCATCAAATCCTTCATGGTTAATGATAACGTTGTGAAGAATGCAAACCGCCTTCACAATATTATCTGCGAGTTCCGGTGGCTCTATTGGTTTCCCTATAATTCTCCACTTCGCGTTCATGATGCCGAAAGCACATTCGCCGCATTTTCTAGCTCGAGAAATATTCGCGGGATGGAGTTGGTTGCCACCGTGGGAATGGACGGATTAAGTTTCTCATCAACGGATACGTTTCGTCCCCAAGGAACACGTACGGCATTTTCAACCTCATTCCTTGGTCTGGCAGTGAACTGTCTTGAGGAACGTTTAGTTTTCCTCCGTGTAACAGCCGGTACATGTCGGAGGAGCTAAATGTTCCAGCGTCGCTTTGTTTGCCATACCAGCCGACTTCCACCATCAAGAACATACAATTGACGTCACCAACGGCTTGTAAATTAGTTGAGTAAAAGCCCGTGTAATTACAATACATTGATCCGGATCCGGCTGGACATCTGATCCGGATATGTTTTCCGTGAATGCACTGTGATCCAGGGAGAAAAATTAGGTGGAATAAATTAATAACTCAAAGAATATAAGAGATAGCGTATTGATGTCTTCCGAACAGTTTCTAGTTAGCTTATGGTGCGTTTTAAGCAAATCTAGTCCAGAAATTTTTGCCGTAATTTTCCATTCTAATCTAATCTAATCTTATCTAAAACAAACGCAGCCAGTACGAGAAAGCATCCTGGAAATAATTGGGTTAGATAACGCCCAATTATTTTTTTGTCAATATTGATGCTTGCAGCATATCAAAGACATGATAAAGCGTCAAAGCGGCCAGGCCTACTGCGTTGCATTTACCGCAAAAGATGATTCTGTAAAATGAGTTGGATTCAAAAGAATAGATTTGAACCGCAACGCATTTTAAGAATCTATAGGGGAGGAAGGATGCGTGGACATACCGTGCCATACGCTCCGAGGTAAGAGTAATAAAATAATATTCAAATAAATAATGAAAATCCAAATAATGAAAGAAAGATATGGTAATGATAATGATGAAAATGTATAATCAATATGCTATGTTTTATAGAATATAAAGAGAAGGTACCCGAATAAAAGATTCTCATAGATTTACAATTGAATATATTGTAACCATACAATAGAATCTATAATATTTACGATTAATAGTATTGTTCACAACGATAGGATGACAATAGCAGTTATTGTTATCACAATAGAATCTTATGTAAATTGAGCCATCCACAATAGAAAAGGGGGGTTGTTATGTATCTTAACTATAGAAAAAATCATTATTTTCCGAACAAATTTGAGTCAATTGCTATAAATTGTATTGTTTCACAATTGTTGAAAATCCTAGCATATAGAGTGAATTGTAGATCTATTGTAATGACAATATGCATTTTTCATTTATCTGATTCACGAACAATAAGATTCATGGTTGGAAATAGGTTTTAATGTTATTCTATATTATTGTATTGTAACTGTATGGTAATTTTTATCCGGGTATATTTTAATGTATAATGATAATTATTATTACACATGTCTGTTGCCGTAATTTTCCATTCACGGAAAAACTTTCGTGGCGTGTTTCTGTCGCTGGAATTGCCACCTCCTGGAACCGGCTCACTAATGCGTAATCCTGTGAAAAAATCGCAAGATATAGTCAGATGAAGTCAATTTAAAAATATTGAAGAATATATTTAATATAATATATAACACGCATTTTTTTTAAATATATTTAATATAATATACATCACGCTTTTTTTTTTCGAATTTCCGTTTCCTTAGCTTTTACCGCTCTGTTTGACTTGCTAACACGCCATGTAGGTTTATCAAGCACCAGTCTATAAGACACGTTCAATAACATTTCCATAGTTCTTATATACGCATGAAGAGGAGAAAAGCTAAATATTTGCCAGGATCATCAGAGTCTAGACCACTTCTGGAATTGTTAAGTTGTTTGCCAGATGTTCCACATATATAGCACGCTTGCGAGTTGGTTCCAGTCAAATCGTTGACGACTTTGGTGTCCATCATCGTAAACAGCATCACTGGTGTAACAGAAACGACTTGCTTGGATAACGTTACCATAACATTCTTCAAATTTTGAATTTGAATTCATTCATAAGAAGAACCTCGCGTTAACTTAGCTCTGCGCATTCTTTTGCAAATACCAGGTTTGCATAGGGAAATTGATGAAGGAAGATCATTGTTCCAAGCAATTTCTACAGTACCGTCAGATGTACGATGCCCAATCAACCGTAGAGGAACTAACGAGAATGCGAAAATATGAGAATCTCTATATTCTTGCAGTTCATGGTCCTCGTCCTCGTCGATAAACCTTGGTTTATATCGTGCGTGATTGCTACTGCCATCACAACCCCATTTGTATATAAGTGTATATTCATCGTATAGCACCATGTCTTGAGACATGACTCGGCTTATCAAGCTTTGGAAAATGCGCTTCGTGGTGTGGTCAACGAGATTCTGTAACGATACTTCAGCAACAGATGGTCGGATGGACAGATCTAATAGTAATAAATACCATAAATACGTAACCAATGTTTTTGAGTAAATGTTTAAATACCTGTAGGATAGCACAATTTCTTAGCTTCGACTAATTTATTATACGATGGGTATATGTCTGCTCCTCTACTCAAATTCACCTGCCGAATTTCCATGTATTGAGCTTTTGAAAACCTGTTCTTGCATAAGAATGCAAGACCTTCCTCAGCTGTAAGTGGATTAAATTTTTCTTTCCGCTTTTCCGTCGAAGATTGTAGATTGGCCGCTGCTGTCTCAGGATTTTGTGCTATTTTTTTTATCAACTTACCAGCTTTCCGGAACCCAGCCGACGGTACGGAAGTTGTTGCAGCAAACGCGATTTCATCTGCCGAATATTGGCTGAGATGAGGTTCAACCTTTATTTTCTTTAATTTTCGTTTTGCGTCTTTGAACGGCTATGAAGAACATCGATAATAAATTCTCCTTCAAGCCAAGTATTGTTGATTTTCAAAACCCGTTCGCGTTTTCGTCCAGCTGCACGCCATAGTTTTTGAAACTTAAGTATCACCAAATGAAGCTTCTTACGCACCAAATCAACGTTAAGGGAACCCTCCCCTGAATTTAAACCAAAAAATCGATTTTTTTTTGTTTGGCAAAAAATGAAAGCCACATATTCGTAGAATATATGTGTAGAAGGATTTTTTTATCCGATGAATATTTATTGAATGGCAGCGTCTCGAACACACCTGTCTCACCTGTCAACTTTTAACGCGTTTTTCTCGAAATCATGTTTTTCAATCTAACTTCAAGCCCCGGGCTTGAACTATCAATCCGATTCCCTCCATCAAATAACTGTTTGAAAGGTTATAATTTTTTGAACGGCTTGAACTAAAAATTGGCATTAATAATTAATTATTTATAATTTTTAAACACGGTTGAAATGAAAAAAAGTATCGGAAAATTAAACTTCAGTTCAAATGATCACTTTGCAATGAGTTTAAGTTTAAATTGTCATTTCTTTCAGAAATGATAACTAGATTTGATTTTTGTCCACTACAAGAGGCTGCAGGCTTGAAGTTGTCGCCCCATGTTTTGCGCGCAGAGCCTTACGGAAATCGCCATTTTGTAGCCGCCATTTTGAATTTTCACAATTTTTTTATCTCTTTAAAATCTTGAATAATAATCGAATTTAATCGTCAAAACCGGGAGTTCGTACGCCCTTTCATTCTCCTACAAAAAAAATACAAACTTTGCCTTATTTTTGCCCAAATCCAGGGGAGGGTCCCCTTAAGTTTTTCTTTGGAATACCTTTTCTTTACAAATTCCAACCAATCTTTTTCTCTAGCTCCTTTCATTAGAAGAGAGATGAGAACGGCCAGGGGAATTGCTAATGAATTAAAATACGCGTTATTGAAATAACAATGCTCAAACAACCAATTTACATACCTTGTTCCATTTTGAAAGCACGTACAACGAAAATTTTAAGCCAAAAATAGCAAAGCTTGCTTTGATTTGATCCCCAGTGGAATACGGTTGTAGATTTGCGGCATGAAAAATGATGTTTTCAACGTGCAGCTATTAGGCAAAATCACAAAAGACCTTTCCAAAATTTTGCTTAAATGTTCTTTGAGATATACTTATTCAACTGGTATATAAAACTATCGGTTTCACTTGCGCCTTTTTGAAATGTAACGCGTGAATGTATCAGTTATAAAACAACAAAACTGATGATTACTTTTCACAGAAAAGTTGTACGGGTATGATGTCTTGGGAGCAAATGTGCATTTTTATATAAACTACAATCGCGTTGAACATAGTAGGCCTAAAACACTATATATTTTAAAAAATGTGACAAAAATTCTGATTTTTGGCTTTTGTTTCTTTAAGTGCGCTATATCTCCAAAAATAGAAGAGCTAGACAAATATAATCTTCTACAAAGTTTTAATGCTTTTTATGTTCCATAACTTTGTAGAACATTTTGTATTTCTATCTATCAAAACAAAAAAGTTTGATAGTGAATTGTTTTATAATACATTTTTGCTGAAAACGCAGCATAAGCTAACTAGAAACTGTTCAGAAAACATCAATACGCTATCTCTTATACTCTTTGAGTTATTAATTTATTCCACCTAATATTTCTCCCTGGACCACAGTGCAATGGCACCGATACAATTTGGAAAGTTAAATAGGCTGAAGAACATCCCATAGAGATTGGCTCGTAGTTTGGCATTGCCTGGACAATGATGCCTCTAGAGCACGACTATTGAATCAACCATCTGCGGCTTAGTTCCTGAAACGGACTGAGGATTTGGTACATGTCGCAACCTTAGCAGCACCTAATACCTTAAATAAGTTACCGAGCCTCTTCCAAACGATAATGTGACTCATTAACCTCGAGCTAGCCACGAGTATTTGGCACCCCACTTTACAAAAATCGAAAATAAAACATTGTTAAAAAAATTATTGAATATCAGCTCCGCTGAGTTTTACACACCCCTGAGCTTTACAAACAAACGAACTGATTAAAAAAAATTGACCCTACGCTTTAACTTAATTTATTTTCGACATTATTGGGGCCACATTTAGCCTGTTGATGTCAACAACAAATAAATAAATCACTTAATTTTAACGTCCTTCTTGAGCGAGAGTCAAATCGATATTCACTTTCCAACTGGCAATTCAATCAGGCAATTTATCACAGAGTGAACAGGGCATTTTCCAGGGCAAAACAAAATGCTCAACTCATTTCCCTATGGAGCAACAGGGCCATGTGAAATTATCACCTCAGATATTCAAAATCCATAGAAAACGGTTGGTATGCAAATCGACTATGCCTTAAATCACTTATCGAACAATTGAGCCACAAGCCCACGGGTATATCACAATTATTATCATATTATTACCTAGGATTGATCGTTCAATCGGAAAATATTTTTTGACTAACTAATAAAACTCTTTTTTTTTTGTCAAATTCTAATCCTTTGCCTCGTCAATGTCATCTTCCATCAGGGCTATCATATCGAGATCGATCAATTCAATCACCTGAGATTGTTTGAAAACATTAAGTAATCTAGCTTAGTACCTTTCAGCAATGATCTACTCACCAACAGAAAATCCTCCTTCAGCTCGATTTCCTGCATTCCGGATTTGCAGTTCAAGCTCGTCACGAGACTCCGCGCCATGCACAGCCACTGTGTGAACAGTTTCTTCTGATCCGACGTGAACCGAAAGCACTCGGCAAAGCACCGGTGTTGCTCCTGGATGTCCTCCCAGCTACAAGAACTGTGCCTCAGTATAACGGCATTCTGATAACAGGACAGTAGTTTCAAAATCAGGAACAACCTCCGTAAGTCCAGTGTCTGTTTGATGTTGCAAATTTTAAGCGCTTCCAGCTTAGTAAGCACATCGCCGAATCCATATAACCGATACATTGCGATCGGCTTGTCCGGGTTGCTGTGATACCGAAGTCCAGCGAAGACCATCGAAATCGACACGTAATATAGGAGCTTCTGGTTAAGAACGGTTAACTTTTTTACTACGTGAACCAGGTTCATACCTTCCAGGGGTATTTCCTCTAAAAGGCTTTTGGTGATTGTGTGGATCTGATAGAATTAAAAAATGATTATTTTTAGCTACAATTAGGAACTGCTAAACAACTTGCCATTACGGGGTCGAATTCATACTCTTCCGTATCCAATCCTGCTACAGATCGAATGACCTTGTTAATTTCGAAGCTCATACCAATCGGAAGATCCTTTAGAAGACATAAACAGCAGGAAAACTTCACCAACCAGATGTACTGGTCCAGCGAACAAAATTCGTCAATTCGCGCTAGCACTTCCGATATAATCTATGGTATAGAATCACCGATTAATATCGTGTTATACTATTTAACATACTTTCAAAACTCACCTCCTTAAGTGTGGAGCCCTTCTCGGCCATCTGCACGTGCGTTCGCTTCCCATCGCAACCAGCTGAGGGCAAAAGCTTCTCCAGCAACGGTTGCAACACCGACGGAAGCTGTTCGATTCCGATGTCGTCGCAGGACCGGCAAATCCTCACAAACACCTCATCCTCTATGCGTTCCGGTTCCTGGCTAATTTGTCGAATGCTGTCATTGAGGTGTAACATTTGCAGCTCCTCGGAACATGTAGTTTGGTCCTCCATTTGGGTGGATGGTGGGCTGCGGTTCTCCTCTTCACTTCGCTGTTCAAAAGGTTGAATTTCCTATGACCGCATGAATGATTTTGGAAAGCAGATAATCAAACAACAGCAACAACTAATTGCATGAATTACAAAACGTCTGTTTGCAGTTTGCTTAGAGCTAAGACCAATCACGATCCATCTCGCCCGAACAGACTGCTATTTGTTGTGACCGTTTGACAGAAGACCTCGAGAAAGAAAAACAAAACCGTCATCAAGAAAAAAATCTCTCACTGTACGTGACAATTCGACATCTATTTTGAATAGAAGCTGCTCGCATCTCTGAAAATTTCAAACCAACACACACAGAGACAAATTTGATAGTCAATTTTACTATTATTGGGGGTTATGATAACTATTGCAGTATAGTGCTTTGAACCGACTACGATCGTGGTCAAAACGACCATTAAAAATAGTTGATCCAACATTTGCCATAATGTCGGAATAGTCATTGCTACCATGATCATAGTCAAGAATACCATGAAGTGGTGAATTTGACCATTTTCATGGATATTGTAACCATTATATGCGATAGTCATCTTGACCATGATTTAATTGTCGGTATAACGATAGAATTTTTTTCAGAGCAGCTATATATCGCACGGTAAATCTTAAGCACGCAATTACGACTTCAAAGTAGGCACTTTGCTTGCCCTCATAACGAAAAACTATATGCTATCTTCCATCATACAAAAAAACGCTTTTAATTAGAATTTCATTTGAATTTTCTAGAAGTATTTTAATATTTTTTTTCCCTATATATTAACATGGGAGCGGCCAGATTTATCAGCACTCGGTGTCTTCTTCTTTTGACGTAGTACTACGTTTTGTTTTCTATACTACAATTTAAAATAAATCGCATTGTCACGAAAAGTGGTCAGGTTTTGAGTGCTACCCAAGTAACCACGAGGCTGTAATAGCATGCATATATTGGGCATATGTATTACGTCTAGTGCATCATTGAAGTTGGATTAAAGCTGAAAAGGGCCCCACTAAGATCGAACAAATGCTATATCTTTTGTAATGCCAAGTAGCATTACTGCAATGGTAATGCATCACTACATTCTTAAACTAATCTAACGCTTCATTACTTGACAACTGTTGAATTGATACGATTCCGCGTTACCGATGTTGATTTTGGGTTGGTTAAGTGCAATAATATTATGCTTGTGGTTACTTGGGTAGTATCTTAGTCATTTCTCGAAAGATTTCCAAAAAATTTGTACCTATCGATCGGAAATATTTCTACGCATCAACTTCAATAGCGAACAATGTTAATTTTGGGCCCTACACTATTGAAAAATTCATAAGAATTTCCTAAAACGTATATTAACCCCTTCAGACCTAAGGGATCATAAATGAACCTTGGAGAAAAATGGCTGTAGAAAATCACAGACTGAATAAAAGTGTACACTGCCTTCGGCAAATTTGTTGAACATAAATGTTTCTGTCTGGGAAAATAATTAAACATCCCGCATAACGAAAAACAATTTACTATATAGTCTTAACTATATTTCGAATGTAAGCTATATTATCACAATATATGTTAATGTTATTGGAAAGTTTAATCTCGTTTTCACCACATAACCTCTACATTAACACATATTGTTACTGTATGCCATATTGTCATTGAAAGAATCCTAGAGGGTTTGAGCTGTTTAGTGGAATACCTGTAACTAGAAATTAGAAGAAAAATTAGTAACTTCCATTTAATTCCAACTTCCTTTGCTTATAACTCGACTTACGAGTTATAAGTACGAGACACTGAAGAAGTCTGCACATTGTAGACGAAATACGCGTATCTGTCGAAGATAAGCAAAGGTAGTTGGAATTAAATGGAAGTTACTAATTTTTCTTCTAATTTCTAGTCATTGAAAGGTTTATAATTGTCTGCACTCGGTCTGGATATACCAACTTTTTGGCATAGAGTACAGCAAAAATTTTGTTCCTGAAAATTGCCACTTTTTTATGCTAACCTAACTTAACCGCCTATTTAGCATATTGTTATATGGCCTTTTACCATTTGAGATATTGTTAAAACTATATAGGAGATTGTTAGTCTATAGCTGTCAACTGTATGTGTAAGTGTCGTAACAATAACGGAAATGGTCGTCAACATCAAGGGAAATGGTCCAAGAATGGTTTGTGATTATGCGGGATATGAGTTTAAAGCCTAATTGACGACCTAGAACATCCTGAATATTAAGTTCAGGAAGAAAAACTAAATGTCTGATTAATAGTATACAGTGTTGTTTTAGCATATGGTCCACATGCTTATGTATTATTAAATTTTGTGTGATAATCGTTAAATATGTTTGTATCTTTCTGAGATGTACTAGGTTCTCCAAAAAGCACTTGAGTTCAGAACATCAGATCTACAGCTGTATCACTAGCATTTATGGCCATATAAGATTATGATGTGTATTCAAACATATTGAATGAACCTTATGGAAGCTCAACTGTCATTATTTGATAATTTTGTGATGTTCTAGGTCATCAAAACTATCCTTGAGTTCAGAACTTAAGATCTACTAACTACCCAAGTAACACCAAAAAATTCTCTTTGGTCAGTTATCTTAAAATTATGTTATACAGGAGTATTAAAAATGAAATGAAAAACATCTTTTGTCATTGAAAAAGTTGAAAGGATGTTATCGCAAAACACTGGCCTATCATATCACTCATGTATTTTTTTAGAACATATGACTTTATTTTCGATTCATATATGACCAAAACAGCGCAATTAAACGATTTTTTATAACATATTTTAGGTCGCGTAAGAAGTTTTAAAGATGCACTGCATACCATGCATTTGACAAGACGATGTCTTATGTTGGTAGTTTATAGCATCACAAAAACCAATAGGTTATAATCAAGTTATTGAAAAGTAAAACTAAATGCAGAATTTCATGAACACAACAATTCAATCCAACAAGTGTCAAACTAGCAGATATAGACACAGATCGAATTTGACAGTTATGTTTGTTATGAATATGATGAATATGTTTATGAATTTCCATTACTTTTTATAATTTTTTCATAACGACTAAAAAGCAGACCTAGCTCATTTGCAAGATATGTTGTAAAGAAATAGATACATAATTGGTCTAACTACAAGAAAAAAATAAATCCCCATCAGCAGTTGAATAATTGTGACCAAAAGTTGCACCATAAAAGTGACCTCGCATTTGATATTTTGTTAAGCGTTCTGAGCATTAACAATCTTTAGATTTCTGATATTTATTATATAATTGTTTTGGTCAAAAACGATTGTCATTTTTTACTATGAGTTGTGAATATTCTCCTCATAAACAAACATATTTTTCTCAATCATAACAATCTTTGTTGACTTCATTTCTCAAACAAGCATGACATGTTCAAGTATTTCTGCAATTGTTTTAAATTTGAAATTACTTGATTATAAGCTATTTGTTATTATGATGCTAGAAACTAACAAGATTAAACATCATCATGTCCAAAGCATGTTATTCAATACATCTTAAAAACATTTTATTAAACCTAAATCTGTATCTAAAAACTTCATGTGTGAGTTGTAACAGTAACTTTTTGGGCTATATAAGGTAACTATATGTATTCAAACATATTTATGAATCTTTTGAAATGTCAACAGTCAATATTTTATAACTTTTTGATCCTACAGGTCATCCGAACTGTCCTGGCAGTTGTAACAGTAACTACAATAAATATTCGAAAATATTCAATTAAGGTTCTTGAAGGTCAACAAATATAATTAAGCAATATGACATGTTCTGGGTCATCCAAACTATCCTTGAGATCAGAACATAGGACTTACAGTCTCAACAGCAGCTTTCTGGGTTATACAAAACTACGCTGTGTATTGAAACATGTTCATTCTTGGAAGACCAACTTATTATTTCAACTATCCTGGAATTAAAAATTGGAAATCTATAGCTGTAGCTGTAGTTTTCTCGACCAAACAAAGTAAAAACATGTAGCTTTGAGTTAGCTTTCAGTCGTTTTTGACTCACTTTCGTCATTAGTGGAGTCACCCAAATTTGAGTAAATGTAACGAAGATAGATAAGTCGACTTGTCAATCCAAGTTACATTTACTCAAATTTGAGTGATTGGAAAATTTTAGGCCTGAAAGGGTTAGTTCAGAGAATAGTGAATTGTAGGATCTGAATGGCTAATATTTAATTGCGCAGTCCTACGTCATCATTCAGAACAACCCAATGGGGCTGTGCCTTGTAGTTTTATCAACCTGAATTCTTCCATAGTCAAAACTTTATGTCGAATGTAAGATATATTATCACATTTCATGTTAATGTTATCAAGTATTTTAAACTCGTTTTCCACATACAACCTCTACATTAACGCATGGAACATCATTGGAAGGTTTTTAACTGTCTGCGCTCAGGATTATATACAAACTTTTTGGCAGAGAGTACACACTTAGAAAATTTTACAGTATTCGGTAACAGCTGAACGTTCGGTAATCCGATTAAACGGATTTCGGTAAAATTTGACAAGTTCCGGTAATTTTTTACCGGAATACTGTACTTTTAACCCGACCAATAACATTCTGGCTCCGAGAAAATGGGTAGAGGGTAATCCATTTTAACGTACTGACCTTGATCCCACTTATGGGTACAACCCATCTACAAACTTTGTCCAGTTATCTCCAAGACGGGTGAAAAAACAGTCAACATCGGCTTGAATCAAATCGATGTTTACTAATGGTCAACGTGTTACTCCCAACTATCTTTACTCACTTTGAAGAAGCCATACTTTTGACCGATTTTAGTCAATCTTTCTCAATTTTGTTAGAAAAAGAGTACATTGTACGATACAAGCGATGCCACAACTACATACATACACGCTAAGTTCAGTTTACCCAAATATGGGTAACGAATACCCATAATCATGAAAAGTGCACATACCCATTTATGGGTAAATTACTACTTACTCATATTTGAGATTTTTCTTCCATACAAATTTACCGAAATTTGACTTGGATCTACCCTGTTTTCTTTCCGACAAGCAGGCTTACTCAGATCGGGCTTTGCCTTTTTCCATTGCCGTTCAGGTTCCGTTATCATTGTGTTTGGGCCTTTACACTGTGTCCCAATTTGCGAAATAATTTTAATTTTCACTTAAACTTGACCGATGGAAAATAATCGATTAAATCAGCTACTCGAGCTGACTTATTTTTGACAGAAATCTTATCGAAAGTTTGTTGATCAATCACAGTAATTCATGATTAGGGCCTAAAAGCCATTTGTAAACAATAACTTTAAACGTTGATCTCTCACGAACCACGTGAATCCTACTATTTACAGTAACTCCATATGGTAGAACTAACATTCTTCTACCCGATGCTGGTTTTATTTCACGAGAGTAATTCATGATTCAAGATAAATCGACATTTAAAGTCATTGTTTACAAATGGCTTTTAGGCCCTTAACATGAATTACTCGAGAATTAATCGATTACTCTATATCTGTCAAGTTTAAGTAAGATTAAATTTCATTCGCCAATTGGTACACAGCCTTAGTTCAGTGAACAATCAATGTGCAACTAGCGATTTGAAATTGGTTCACTATTGTAGAACCCCTAGGTCCGAAGTATACCTTGCAGTCTACACCGTGCAACAATTCTATGCGCTTTTAGTACGCAAAGAAATCACTCTGCTTGAATCAACAAAATATTTTGTTGGTATGTCAAACCGAAGTTTCTATTTGCTTCAATTCATGAAACAGTTCAAAATCAATTCAAAATTTCATTCAAATTAAACCAATAAAATTATTCAAAGTAACACTGCTGTGTGATTCAGAACAATCACATTTATTTTTCAACTCAAATGATTAATTAATTGCTTGAACAAAGTATTTTGTCACCCAAGAAATCGCTCTGCTTTGAATCAACAAAATATTTTGTTGGTATTAAAGCAAGTTTTTTGTGGTTTGTTTCAATTCATAAAAGTTCCAATCAATTCCAAATTCCATTCCATCAATCCAATATTTTTCTTTTAAAGTAATCACTGCTGTGTGATATTAATTTAAATAATATTTGATTTATAACAACCACATTTATTGTTTCACGCAAATGTTTAATTTATTGTTTAAACAAATTATTTTTTGATCTTTAAGAAATCACTCTGTTTTGAACCAACAAAATGCTTTTGCTACTTTACAAACCAAGGTTTATATTTGTTTCAATTCATGAAAAAGTTCTAAATCAATTCAAACTATCATTCTTATCAAACCAGTTGAATTATTTAAAGTAATCACCTTGCTATTATATTCGTTTAAATAATATTTGATTTATAACAATCACATTTATCTTTTAACACAAACGGATAATTTACTGGTTTTATAAATTATTTTACATATTGTCAGCCTGCCGAGCACGCTTATTGTTACTGTACAAAGTTTCACAATGCTGACAAGTAGCTGCATCTGTCTTTGCCTCCGGTAGTTTTTCTAATGTAAGTATAAACATAATATATTATAATTTGTTGATATATATCAAGATTCTCAGCAGTTATTGTCGTTGTGATAACTGCAGTTGATCCAAAATCGACTCTACAGTGCACAACACAGGCGATTCGAACATCGACGTTACGTTTAAGAGACAAATCATGAGAAAAATCGACTGCGGTCCGCTGCGAGCATGGTCCTATATCATGGCCGTAGAGGACCACATGTCTAATCAGCGTCTTGTCTCGTCAACCTCAGTGCTCGTGAGATTTTACTTGACCATAGTGGGACGATGTCCTGCCAAAATGTGAGAATACATAAATAATTTGAACAAATAAACACTTCATTTATTTCAATAAATCATGAATTATTATTTCAATTAATGGTTTTGTTATATAATTCATCAATGTTTATTAATTCAAGAAATGCGCTGTAGTTGCTTAAAAAAATATTTTGTTTCAAACAACAAAACCCTCAGTTTAATTCTATAAAGCATGAGATTTTATTTCAATTCAATGGTTTTGTTGTATTAGTTCATCGGTGTTTATTATTTCAACTAATGCGTTTAGTTGGTTTAAGAAAACATTTTGTTTTGAGCAATAAAACATGATGTTCAATTCTATAAAGCATGAAGTTTTATTTCAACTCAAAGGTTTTGTTGAATTAGTTCGTCAGTTTTATTGGTCCATATTTAAACCAAAATTTTAGTTGAATTGATTCCTAGTTTGAATTGGAATAACTACGTATTTTTTTGCGTGTACCTTCCGGTACTAGTATCCTGGTTGTTGTTTTGATTCGCTATGTTATTTTGACACAAAATAAAAAAAAAGCACTATACTGCAATAGTTATCATAACCCCCAATAATGGTAAAATTGACTATCAAATTTGTCTCTGTGTAGAGTTAGTCTATGGTTCAGTTTGCCCATAATCGTAAAAGTGCACAAACCCATGTATGTGTAATGTTGACCTTACCTGCATTTGAATAAATTTGTGGGTAAGTACATAACCATAGATGGGTATGAGCTACTTTGAGTATTCTCCACACATATTTGGCTAAACTGAATTAAGTGTGTGTATATTTAGTGATGTCACTATTTTCGTTTGCATTATTTTTGGTTTACTAATACCAATGCATTTGAAGATCTGCTTGTCCTCTTTGGCGCTAGGCGTCTTGGAGAGGATAATATGTCAACAAAACCGTTAGCTTACATTTAAAAGACGATATTAGAATCTCGGTGCATAGCTCGCAAACTTCCATAGGAAATGATCTTTTGTCAAGTTGTTCCCTCAGATTTGAAATGATTCTTTACGAAAATATATACAGAAGAACTTCTAGCCTTCATCACTCTTAAGACGCCATCAAAGGCTTCCTCTTGTTTTGTTTATCGCGAGTCACTGTACCTTCATATAAGTCGACAGTTCGGCTGGTTTTTCAGCTGGATACGGCTCGGCTTTAGAGTGCACTTCCCGCTTGCTGGCGACATCTCGAGCGGAGAGGTTGGGGTTCTGCTTGGAACCGATGGTTACTATTTCGGTTGTCGTTGCAGCTTGAGGCTTCTGGATTAGTCCCGAACCAGGCTTCCGGGCTGTCGACAAACGATCCTTGAACACTTTTATTACACTGGAGACAGTAGATTTGGGCAGTTTTAACGATTTTGCTAACGCGACGTACGTGCAGTTCGGATTCTGACGATACGCGCGAATAATAACGATACGTCTGTCCTCTTGCCTGGACGCCATTCTGATAACTGAAGAGCAAACGAAAAACAATCAAAATAGACGCACAATAATTTCTACACGCGCACCAAAGATTGAATTATCGAGGTGGTACAGATGGTTAAGTTGTATTAGTGACACTATACCGCACACGATAAATGAAAAGTGCTAAAAATTTTAGTTTAAATTACTTAAATTTGTGTAAACGCCTGGTACACTGAAAAAATATTTCACCTACACAGAGACAAATTTGATAGTCAATTTTACTATTATTGGGGGTTATGATAACTATTGCAGTATAGTGCTTTTGAACCGACTACGATCGTGGTCAAAACGACCATTAAAAATAGTTGATCCAACATTTGCCATAATGTCGGAATAGTCATTGCTACCATGATCATAGTCAAGAATACCATGAAGTGGTGAATTCGACCATTTTCATGGATATTGTAACCATTATATGCGATAGTCATCTTGACCATGATTTAATTGTCGGTATAACGATAGAATTTTTTTCAGAGTACTGGAAACACAAGCATACACTGATAAAAAGAAAACTTTTGATAATCATAAATTACGCCTTATGAAGTATTACAAATGCAGGTTGTTTAGACTTCATAAGATTATTATGTTGTTCATAAGGACTCTTACGACTTTCTTACTAACTCATTATGATTTTTCTATGTATATCTTATCATTTCCACAAAATTACCTTATGATTTCCATATTTATCCTGTGGATGAAAACACCATAAAGGAATTTAATAAACTAACAACAATGGCGAACCAAGAAATGTTGCGTAAAAAATTGAGGTGTTTATAGATGATGTGTCGATGATGTTCGATGCGGGAACAACGGTGCTGCAGTTGAAGATGTTTAGGATGGGGGGTTTGGATTTTGCCATTAAATGTAATAATTGTTTTTATTTTTAATTTGTAGGCTGCTGCATTGGTGGGCGTTGAGATTCCTCGCTTCTGCTATCACGAGCGATTGGCCGTAGCCGGTAACTGTCGTATGTGCTTAGTGGAGAAGTGGAAAACTCTCCCGAGCCGGTAGGCGCTTGCGTCATTCCGGTTATGAAGGGATGGCGAATCGAGACCAATCCCCGCAAGGCTCGCGAAGGTGTGATGGAGTTCTTGTTGATTAATCATCCGTTGGATTGTCCGAATTGCCAGTTCTCTGGGCTGACATTCGATCACATCCGAACGCAGTCAAGTGCCGCTATCGCTGGGCCACGATGTTTGATAAGTTGCTTCTCTTCTCTGATAACGAAGCAATTCCGAGGAGAAATCATCCGATTTGGACGACATCAATGAGAAATCTTACCGTTGTACACATCTCGTAGCCTCGACGGTGAACTCGATCAAATATGAAAAGGTAGCTGACATTAAAAAAAAATATGCACCGAGATTGGGTGAAGGTGTCCGAACAAAGTCAACAAAAGATGGTCAGTGCAACTTTTTTTTTTGTAGGTATCACAGTGGTAGCAATCTGCACTGGACCCTTTTATTGGTAAAACTCGCTTCTATGAGCCTCTATTTTAAATCAACACACAGACGTTCCTAGGCTATGGTGCCCATTTGGTCACTGTTTTTATCGTGTATGTTCTTGTCTATCTTGAGTTTTCGTCAGTGTACTTTATATTTCTGTTTCTAGTCTTATTCATAACAATGTGTATGTGATGATGGTCTGGTATTGTGTTTTTTTTATTTATAACCAAGTCTCATGTATTCAACATCCCCCTGCAACCCCCTTAAATTTATGTGAGGAGCTTACCTGAATGATGTGCAGCCATATACTTACTACCTACACCGCGGCGCTGGCTGAACAGCAGTTTGAATTCTCCAACCGCTCGCGTCCATGCAACCATCATTGCAAAACCGCATGCAGACCAAGGTTAGTATGAAAACGTGGAGAAAAATAAAATGTTAGTGTTTGGTGTATGGAGATTATTGGTGATATTATCACAACGAGTCTTTGTCTCTTTGAAAATTTTGAGCATGCTATAAACCAACCATGCTTGGCTAAACCCTAAATTACAGTCTACTCTACAGTTTGTGATCTAGTTCATTATCCCAAATTTAAATATATTTCATATAAGAACTAATTTGAAACTTTGAAAAGAACTTGTCTACCTCCTATCTAGCGGTTTTTTTATCTTCTCTGTTTATTTAAAGCGCGGTATGAAGACTAAACTCTATCGTCGCATTAGCCGCCAGTATCACAACCTGATTTGCGCGTTATTGAACTTCTACGAGCAGCAGTGAGATAAATCTCCGTATGCTATTGTATAGACTTATCTAACTACTGCTACTGATACTAAGCCACATGGATAGGCATATTTATAGCTTCAGATGCGCTTCTAATGGCCGTCCGTCCCAGGCTGGAATATTTTGCCCATCATTGAATCTGATACCCTGATCATAACAGTTAACCGTTATCGAAAGATAGTTCATGATTCTCGAGTAATTCCATCTTATGGACCCTCCGAGTCCATTTTCGTAAATCAATGACTTTAATTCATTGCCAGATCCATCTTATTAACACTCTTAGATGACCTTTGTTGAATTCGAAAAGTCAGTCATCCTAGGTAAACAGTATATTGTTAGAATTCAGTGCTTTCATATGGAGGAGCTGTATATACTAGAATTCTCGCATTCGTGTGATGATCAACGTTTAAAGTCATTGTTTATAAATAGGCTTTTTAGGCCCTAAATTCTGATCGAATTACTTCGAGAATGTACACTACAGTTATTATAAAATGAGTACAACCTAGGTATTTTGGTTATTCATTCCATAAAACAAATGGATGAATAACAACAATAAAAGTTGCCAAGAAAATGAAAAAGTGTACTTTTGTTGTTTTCCTTACATAGAAAGTAAGAAGCCTAAGAATGAATCGCGCATAAGCCACCAGTATCAGACCTGATGTTAGTGTCATTATAAAACGTACTACGACGTGGCAATTTAAAGAAAGAAGAGTGTGATACTATCACTGCTGATCATATTATTGGTCTCTCGTGCTGGCCTTTTGCATGAGATTAGCCCTCTCACCTACGACAAGGTCACAACCATGATCTTCGAGAGGGATAAAAGTTGGGATATCCATGGATGATCTGAAAATATATGTATAACAAATAAATAATTAAATGTCGGTTCAAGCGTTGTACAAAATCTTATGCGTGGTATCATGAAGAAAGTTCGGGCTTTTGGATTTGGTAAAGACAGCGGTAAAGGCGGTGAAATAAAAACACCTAAACCAAGATTATACATTGTATTTTATTCCCTGAATATTTCATGATCATCGGTCGAGAGAATTGTTTTTGAGGACGAGTTTAAAGTGATGCTATTTAACTGTGGACACCCTTTATTGATTATGATGATTATGTGATACTACCATCTATTGTAGCAAGGTTTCTTTCCATAACAGTGGAATAATCTGAAACACGATTTGCGCATGATTCTATTATTGTTTGTGATCATAAAGCTCCTGTATGAAGGGCCAAAAACGTTTGGGCGGGACACTAACGCGAAACCCACGAATATAGGGAAGAGAACCTCCTTCCAAAAACAAGTTCACACTCACAGCACCAGAATCGAGCCCTCGATTGACAGAATAAACGCAATAGATGGGGTCGAAGAGCCCCGTTCCGCGAAATGTTAACAATAGGGAGGAGACAGTTCCATGATCCCTATCCAAATCGTTTTACTTGGGTGCCCTGGTGGTCCCTCCCTTTTTCCGTTATATGTTATTTAATATTTAGTATATTTCAAAACAACAAACTATGATATCATTATAGACAAAAATGCTAATTGTCTTGAAAGGATTGTTACTGAAATTTTTTGTTTGTTTGTTTGTACTTGCTTTTTATACCGGTTGCTCATATTTGCTTTTACACACGTTTTTCAAGAAAAGGTATATGGACATCAATGTCTGTTCTCTGTGCTTCTAGACTCGGAGACTACTGAACCGATCGGCGTAAAAATTTGTATGCAGGGGTTTTTGATTCCGAGAAAGGTTCTTATGATAGTAAGAGACCCATCCCATCTCTGTGAAGGGGGGCTCCGGTAGAAATGAAACACAAATTTCTGCATAACTCGATAACCAATCAAGCAAATGGAACCAAATTTGGTATGAGCGAGTTTTAGAAGGCAGGAAATGTTTGTATGGTGATCCGGGACCTGTTCTCTTTTTGAAAAGGGGGGCTCTCATACAAATGAACAATAAATGTCTGCAAAACTCGAGAACTAATAAAGCAATTGGAACCCAATTTGGCATGGGAGAGTTTTTTAAGGCACGAAATGTTTTTATGATGGTTCGAGACCCCTCCTCTCTTTGAAAAGGAGGGCTCCCATACAAATGAAACACAAATTTCCACCAAACATGAAAATTATTCCTACCGCTATGCTATTTTGTATGTACGGGTTTTTAGGTCCGGAATAGGATCTTATGATAGTTTGAGACCCCTCCCCCGTTTTAAAAGGGGGTTCTCATACAAATAAAACACTAATTTCTGTTTATTTCATGAACTAAACAATCACATGGAACCAAATTTGGTATGTAAAGATAAAGTTTTTCTTTATGGTTGTATGAGACCTCTCCCTGATTTGGAAGGGATGGCTTCCATAAAAATAAAACATGAATTTCTGCATAACTCAAGAACCAATCAAACAAATTGAATCAAATTTGGCATGTGGGGGTTTTTGTAGGCAATAAATGTTTTTACGATGGTTTGAGACCCCTCTCCAAACATTAGAATTATCCCTGCTGGTATGAATATTTTTATGCAGGGATTTTTGGGGCCAGAGGTTCTTCTCTGGCATGGGGGGGGGGCTCCCATACAAATGAAACACACATTCTACTAATCAAGCAAATGGAACCAAATTTGGTGTGTGGAGGTTTTTGGAGGCAACAAATGTTTCTATGGTGATTTGAGACTCCTCCCCTTTCTGGAAGGGTTGGGCTCTCATACAAATGAGACCCAAATGCCAACCAAACATGACAATTATCCCTACTGTTATGAAATTTGTTATGTTGGGATTTTTGGGGCCAGATAATGTTCTTATGCATGCGTAGCAAGGCTCGCACCGGGGTCAGCTGGTTATTAATAAAACGAGAATGGAAAATATACAATATTATTTAAACGTACACGATCTTCAGTCGCACCAATTCACTTCGCTATCGTCATATTGACAACATTGCCCAGGCTACGCCAACCAGCGTTTCCATGTTTCAGCTGACAGTATTTTGCGTTGACGTGATACTCTATTGTAAGCCGAGAAATCACCGGCATGTTGGATGAGAGGTTTGGGTCACTAAACTACGCCTAATAGCCGATTTGAAGCGATTCAAATCAACAGTATCTAAGGGCAACTCACAAGATGTGATGATGGTTAATTTGATTGGGAAAACAAACATTTCTGTAAGCCTAACAGCCGGTTTGAACCGATTTAAACAAAGAGTAATGATGCTCTAGGAACTTGTGGCAGAATCCATCCAACCTTTTTCTAAGACGCAAATTAAACCAGGTGGTTCCTTGAGGTCACGCTTAACGTTTTTAAGTAATGTCAACAGTCCCTAAATTCTAAAGGATTTTAATAGACAGCATTTTCCCATAAGCAGTTTCAAACGGAAATGCCTTCTCCAATGTAGTGAATTTCGAAGAAAAGCAAACGCAACTGACTGACGTGGGAACAGAACATTTTCGGAGTACATGCGAACAAACATGTGAATGGCTGAATAAAGCGCATCCGAAAGCCTATAAACCCTGTCGTAATGTTTCAAACTAGTCACAAAGTGTGATGGTGGTTTACTTCGTTAGGATAACAAAAAAAATTAAAAACTCTGCTGGGGAATTGATTTTAACCGATTTAGGTAAACGCTAGAGATGGTTTCAGGACCACTCACAAAGTATGATAGTGATTGGAATTACATCTGAACAATTGGATCGAATTGAATAGTTGAGTCAACTATATTTAATGTAATGTGTAGACAGAATTTACTAGAAATTTAAAGTAAAATCAACATTTAGGGATTTATAACGGTTTTCACTTCGCGGTGAAAACGAATCACGGTGAAAAACCCACGTGAAAAGCAAATGCAATCACTGCCTCTATTACAGTTGTCACGGGTAAAGTGAGGTCCGTAATAAAGCCCTTAATCATACGTTTTTGTAATTTGAAAATCAAGGAAAAAATCTGTAACTTTTGTCGCTTTTAAGCGCGGCTTGTAAACAAGGCCATTTCCGCTTGGAAATTGTCTGGGAAATCGAATGAAACTGGTTTCACCGCACGGATATGGTTGTGAAGTTATGGTGCTTATTTTACCCCACTTCACATTATATTTTTGTATAATTTTTAGATATCTTTGCACGGAGAGGCTCAAGATCAACAAAATAATGCTAGTACCATGTGAAATTCCCTGAAAAATCAAATAACGACTGTTTCAACTACCGCACGGCACTGTGAACTAAAATATGGCTGGTTTTACCCCACTTCCCCTTATATTTATAAATAATTTATAGATATCTATGCATGGAGCGGCTCAAGATCAACAAAATAGAGCTAAAACTATGTAAAATTTCCTGAAAAATCGAAAAGAAGCTCTTCCAACTACCACACATCCCTGTGAACGAAGATATGGTTGCTTTTACCCCACTTCCCTTTGTATTCTTGAATAGTTCATAGATATCTTTGTTTGGGGTGGCTCACGATCAACCAAATAAAGCTTATCCTAAGTAAAATTTTCTGAAAAATCGAATAAAAAGATATGGCTGATTTTACCCCACTTCCCCTTATATTATTGAATAATTTATAGATATTTTTGGACAGCGTCGCTCAAGATCAACAAAATAGGACTAGTCCAATGTGAAATTTCCTGGAGAATCTAGTTAAGGTTGTTTCAACCACCGCACGGATCTGTGAACGAAGATATGGCTGATTTTACCTCATTTCTCCTTATATTATTGAATAATTTATACATATCTTTGCTCGGAGTCGCTCAAGATCAACAAAATAGTGTAATGGCGGTTGTATGTAAAATTTATTGGAGAAATTGTAAAATTTCTTGGAGAATCGAAAAAAGTTGTTTTATCTACTGCACGGCTGTTTGAACAAAGATATGGCTGATTTTACCCCACTTCCTCTTATATTCTTGGGATACATAATTCAACTATATGGGCTAAACTGGGGTGTAATCAGCCATATCTTTGTTCACAGAGCCGTGCGGTGGTTGAAACTCTGTTCGATTTTCCAGTAATATCACAAAGGACTAGTCCTATTTGGTTGATCTTGAGCCACTCCGAGCAAAGATATCTAATAACAATTCAAGAATACAAGGGGAAGTGGGGTAAACCTAGCCATATCTTCGTTCACAGCACCGTGCGGTAGTTGAAACAGCTTCTATTGGTTTCTCTAGGAAATTTAACATGGGATTAGCACTATTTTGTTGATATTGAGCCTCTCCGTGCAAAGATATCTATAAATTATACAAAAATATAAAGGGAAGTGGGGTAAAACCAACCATATCTTCGTTCGCAGAGCCGCGAGGTGGTTAAAACAACCTTTATTCGATTTCACAAGAAATTTCACATTGGACTAGTCCTATTTGGTTAATCTTGAGCCACTCCGAGCAAAGATATCTATAAATTATTCAATAATATAAGGGGAAGTTGGGTAAAATCAGCCATATCTGTGTTCAAAGAGCCGTGCACTAGATAAAATAACTTCTATTCGATTCTTCAGAAAATTTTACATAGCATACGCTTTATTTGGTTGATCTTGAGCCACTCCGAGCAAAGATATCTATAAACTATTCAAGAATAACAGGGGAAGTGGGGTAAGCCCAGTCATATCTTCATTCACAGGGCCGTGCGGTAGTTAAAACAGCCGTTATTCGATTGTTCAGGAATTTTCACATGGGACTAGCACTATTTTGTTGATCTTGAGCCTCTCCGTGCAAAGGTGTCTATAAATTATTCAAGAATATAAGGGGAAGTGGGGTAAACTAAGCTCTATAACTCCACAACCATATCCGTGCGGTGATTGAAACCAGTTTCATTCGATTTCCAGACAATTTTCCAGCGGAAATGGTCTTGTTTACAAGCCACGCTTAAAAGCAACGAAAGTTACCGATTTTTTCCTTTGTTTTCATCAGGTCTTCCCTACTGTGCAATGGTAGGTAAACATAACTATACCCAACGTTGGCTTCCCACATTTAACTGCTCCGCTGGGTACTTTTATTCTAACCGGGTAGGCTTTCTCAACTTTTTCCGTGAACAGAGGTAGTTACCGGAACCACGGCCCGAGCTTGTCGTAATTTTTGTTTAAGTTTTTCTTTATTTCATAACTGTTTACTTCTTGCAGCATCCTATCATTTTTACCTTCATTCAATGAAAAAAAAATAATAATAAACATTACTTCCTAATAATAAATCCTTTCTACTGTATCTGATTTATGCAGTTTTTTCTTCTGTTTTCCGCGTCTAACTTCCAACTACAACGGAGTATGTAGTTTATAGTTGTTGATTTTTGTTTGCATGTTATAGTTACTTCTTAATCGCTTTGTGTTTGTAGTTAACTAAGCAGAATAACCAATGTTTTTTTCACGCAATTCCGTCCGTTCGGGAACCATTCGGAGCGCGGATGATGTCGCAGCGAGATGACCATCTTAGTGTCCGACCATTGCACTCCAGGGACTCAATTGACCGCAGCCAGGAAGGGTCAATTGAATTTCCGGAGTAAGTGTAGGTGTTGGTTAGTGTTGTTTGTTTGTTTCGCATGGGCAAGAAATAGAAGCGAATGGTTCCGAACCTCGGCTGCAGGATAAAAAAAAAAAATAGAGCAAGGAAAACTAAACGAGGGAAAAGGGAACGGGAAACACGGGTGCTGCACCCAAATATGATTTAGTATGTACCGTTTGCTTTAATCGCAACCATGTCCTGGAAAAAAAATGTTTTCTTTTAAATCCTCTTTCTTCCGTGTTTTTTTTTCTTTTTCTTACTTAAACAATTATAGTCATTTAGATACTTGTTTGTTTTCTTGAATATAGTTAAAAAACTGTTTTTGTTGTTTGTTTTGTTTTCATTATTTTGCTGTTTTATCTAGAAGTTTTGTTATTCTGTGGAGAAATTTTCCTCTCTTTCTTTCTCTATGTTTGTCCACTTTTTGCTCAAGAACTTTGTTTGTCTTGTTTTACTTCATATTTACACATAATTTGTTACTTTCTTCTCTTTTGTTTATTTAGATGCTAGTATATTCGATTAATTTATAATTAATTTCTGTGTTGATTTTCATCCAAGAATTCTCTATGCACCGTTTGCAGGTTTGCTGTTGTTTTTGTTGATGATGATGTCGCATAGAGAGCGGTTTCTAAATCGTCGTTAAACAGTTAGGAAAACGCTTTCAACATAAATCAGAAAAGAAAATACAGCGTTCGCTGAAAGAATCGATTATACTTTTAGTGGTTTTCACTCTATCGACAGTACAAGAACTAGTACTCTAACACAGGAGAACTTTTGCGTTCACATTTGAACCGTTTTCATCCGAAAACAATAAAAACAATCAAAATAGGACACCTCGTTTGACAGGTCGAGGTTGTGTTAGTGTGTTTGTTTTCAAGTAAAAAGAGGCGTGCTGCACGTGGATTCCTTTGATTTTGGGATGATGAGGGGCGACAGACGGGGGACTGCAAACTGACATAAACTCGCACGGCGGACACGACGGGTTGTTGCGGGACGACAGAAAATCCGAAACGAATTGCGCATTATAAGGGAGGGAGTGTGCACTGATGATGTTGTTGTTGTTTTGTTGTGTTTGTTGTTTTTATTCGACAAAAACAATAATTTTATTTTTGCCAGTTACATTGACAATGCCTAGTTTTCTTCTTCTTCTTTTTCTAAATCTACGGTTTTTTCTGTGTTCTTGCATTATTTTACTTTGTTTTATTGGCTGTGTTTATTATTGTTTCTTCATTTTCTTTTTCTTTTTCAAAGATTAGTTAAATTCATGGTTTTTATTTTGCAGAATAGGCAAAAAATCGATAGCAAAAATATGGGTGTTTAAACTAAAACCTAGAATCGGAAAACGAAACATTAGACAAACTGTTGTTTTCATTATTTATTCTATTTGTAATAGTACTTGTAGAGTTATAGCGTTCATTCATTAAACGTTTTTGTTTTCTGTTTGTTGTAGTTGTAGTAGTAGTTGTTGTAATACAGCTTTATTTTCTACTGTGTACGGGGAGAGACAAAAAAAACAATGATGATACGACGGTATGATTGTGTTGGTGACGGCGCTTGGCTTACGATTACTGAGAACGGGAGGAACGAGACCATGAGATGAAAAAATGGTTTATCAGTGTAAATGAGTAGTGTATGGATTTGAGTGGCACTGCAAGGTGGTGCTAGCTGATTGGCGGAAAGCAGATGCCCACAAACAATAGCCGGGAAGTGCAGTTCTTTTGTTGTGGTTGGTCTATGTTCGTGGCATCAGCTGTAGCCGCATCACATGCACCCACACACGCACATGTCTCTCCTTTCGCTTCCTTCCAACCAATATTCGTAATCACTAATAATTATATTTAATTTTACATACTTTGTAATTAAAGTTAGAGTTTGCTAATGTTTTGTTTCCATTTGTTTTTTCTTTTATTATTTCAGCAAGATTTGTTTTGCCACATTCCACTCGTTTTGTTTACAAGTGTTTACTACTAATTCAGCTTCTTCAGATTTCATCATTCTCTGTTGCCCACTATCGAAAAAAAATCCGGTTCTGCATCCGTACTGCATCTCTGCGCCATCTGCTTCTGCCTGTTCATTTTTTCCTTTCCTTTCCGTTCCTATAACACCGCATCGCATCTCGCTTACCTTTTGTTTCCTCTTCCTTTTCCTCTTTAAGTTTACTCAGTTTAGTAATTGTAATATATTTTATACATAAAAAAATTAAAACTTCTATTTGTCAGAATCCCCCGGTAGCTTTTCTTTTTCACGCCGTTCCTCGCGATTACCCTCGCCAGTTGGATGGGGCAGTGCAGTGGTGCTGCTCTTCAGGATCCCTCGCTGTTTCAGCATCGTCCAGTCAAAGGTGTAGTCGTACTGATGATTTAGCGTACGGAATAGGATTCTAGAAGAAGGGAGAAGAAGGAGTTTATTAGCATTTGTTTGACACAGAATGACATAAATAGTATTTGAAATAACTCGCAATATATTTATGGCTGTTTATATAGCCATTCCATAACATACTGATTTAGTCGGTCTCAGAATTTCATGACTGGGAGTTTTATCATAAAAATGAACGATCTCACCGATGTTTTGTTTCTTCATTCTTCTGTTCGTTTTGTTCCCTTGCCTTTGCGTTTGTTGTAATCTTTATATTGGTCTGACTCGACGTATGCTGATTTCTATGATCTTGAGATAGTTCTAATTCCAATGCGGCCACATCGTCCATTACCGATGCGTACTCTAAAACTACATTTTTCTTCATAGCTTCGTTGCTACAATTATTTAAGCAAAATCCTATTTTCATCTCATCACCTTTCGATTCGTGTTACTCGAAAACAAAAGAATGACGTATAACCATCTGATTTCATTTTTTTTTAATTTCATTTATTTTTATTTGCTGTTGAAACTAAGCAAACTCAATGACAGAAGGAATCGATTGATTCATACATCAAACCCCCATTTCCGATCAGTTTGAATAGTAGATCATGAGATGAATAATGGTACAGCTCTCGTATGCTCCCAAAGTGTGCTGATTTGTGATAATAAACTATTTCAGCCTTTTAACTAAGTTTATATGATCAAATACAACATTTCAACTATTTGCAAATATTGTACTTGACCATTGATCACCATCACTAAATAATAATGTTCATCGATAAGAACTATTGGAGAAAATACAGAAGCCCTTTTGGGCTGAATTATCACTGATCTGGCAACACTAGTGTGTTTCTTTCCAAAATTGTGGAGACCAGCCCTGCGACCTGGTAGTTGAAGTTAAACTACCTCAAGGTTTTGCCAGTGCCCAGGGCAAATTAGTTAAGTGATGAGTTTTTGCTCAAACAGATTTACAAAACTGAGCTGGTATTTTTAAAGTTATTCCTACCGACAATCAAATCATGGTCAAGATGACCATTACACATAACAGTTACAATGAGCATGAAAACGATCGAATTCACCACGTTCGAGGCATTTCGATTATGGTCATGGTAACAAGTAAACTATTTTTAATTGGTCATTTCACGATCATAGTTGGTTCAAAATAACTATACTGACATAGTCATCCTAACCCCCACTAATGGTAAAATTGAGTATCAAAGTTTTCTCTGTGTAGGTAGGATTTACTTGAAATTTAGAGTAAACTTAACATTCGGTGAAAACGAATCAGTTGTCACGGGTGAAGTAATTAAGGCCCTTAATCATACTTTTTTTTACATTATTCTGAGCAGAGAAAGTGGAGAACTGGAGCAGTGCGTAAGCAGAATTTGCCTAAAATAATCATAAGAAGAATTCAATGAAAATTTTAAACAAAATTCTCAGGTAATTCTACTAAGGATTTCGAAAAACTTCGGCTCAATTTGGAAATATATCGTTTGGATTCCACGACAGAATTCACTGAACAGGATTCACTCTGAATCATGAGCAGCTTTCGCTTATAAGTCAAAGCAAAATTCTTTCAAGAAATTATCAGGTGTATTTACTAAAGATTTGCTTAGAATAGGTTGAACCAGATTCTCTCAAAGACCCTGCGCAAAATTTCCGTAGAATTCAATTGAAATTTTCAGCAGGATTCACTGGAAAGATGAACATTTACAATTCTAAGCAGAGTATACTTGAAATGCTAACCAGGGTCCTCTCAAAATTCAGAGCAGAGTATGCTCCGAATCATAAGCAGAACAATTTCAGAATTAAAATCGTTAAAAATCTCATGTTGAAATGAGGGCAGAATTCGCTCAGACATATGAGAATACTAGGAATATGAAGCAAGATTTGTTCGAAATTTATGCAAAATGGTCATGAATATCTTGGAATTTCCTGGGAATTCGATCAACATTCCAAACAAAACTATGGCAAAAAAAATTTCGCTTTGAATATTGAGCTAGATCCTAGCAGAATTCGGGGCAGAGTTTTCTTATCCTGAATGCTAAGAATATCGATAATGATTGACTCGGAATTGTGACCAGCATTTGATTAAAATTCTACACTAGATTCGATCGTTATTTTGGGATAGATTGGCGTGAAATATTGAGCCATTTTTTATCAAAATCCTCTCGGATTTCACAATAGAGAACACTGAACAGGATTTGCTCAGAATCATGAGCAGGTTTTACTCAAAATCCAAAGCAAAATTCTTCTATGGAGCTATGGGCTGCATTTACTAAGTATTTGCTTGGAATATTAAATCCGATTTTTTCTAAGATCCTGCGCAAAAATTCTTAAGATCTCATTTGTATTTCTTAGCAGAATTCATCACCATAGTTTGGCAAGGTGAGAATTTTTAATTCTGAGCAGAGTTTACTTCACATCCTAAACCGGGTCCTCCCGACATTCAGAGCAGTATTTGATCAGAATCATTAACAGAAAAATTTTAGAATCCAAAGCAGGATTTATTTCAACTTCTGAGTAGAATGATGTTTAGAAGGAAATATTTTCTTATCCCCATGAGGCTTTTAGGAGTGGACAGTAATTTTACCAGATTTTGCTGAGTAGAATCCAAGAAATCAGTAAAATCCCAAAAAATATCATTTGATATATGATGAATATTGTGCAAGATTGCTCGAAAGCTTGAAGTTTCTAAGAAATTGTTCGAATATCTATGCAAAATTACCCCCGGAATTCAAAGTAAAATATACCACAAGTCTGATCACGGTTTGCTTGGCATTATATACAGGATTCACTAGAAATACTGAGCGGAATTTTCTGGGAATTCTGAACAGAATTCAATCAACATTCTAAACAAAATACAGCAAATACAGCTGGCAAAGCCTCAAATCAGAATATCAGATAGAAGAAACCGAACGAAGATGGCATTTAATGATAAATATATGGAATGGGACAAAGTTGCATAGACGAAAACGCCCAATTTGGTGCTTATAGACCGACATTATATCCATATCAATCGAAAGTTCCTGACGTTATAAAATGACGTTATAATTTGTATATGTATTATCGAAGCAAGTGTATGTGTATTATCGAAGCAAGTGAATGAAGATAGGTACAAAGTCAACAAAGTGCTATATATTAGAAAGTTCTTCACCTCATCAATTTAGTTTATCTTTCAAAGCTTTTCAAGCATTTTAAATACTGGTTCTTATCTCCCTAAACAAAACTATCCGAAACACACACATGTCCAAAAGCAGAGATGTCATTTCGCACTTATGTTACGCTGGCGCGTGAGATTTGTACCTTCACAGAGCATACAACCATAACTCGTCGCAGATAAAGCAAAGTGCTCTTTTATTCGGTGATAAATAGACAGAGTGAAAGTGTGCGCCTGTGATGGGATTGCTTGGAGTGAGTGAATCACTCTCTCTTAAACGACCGTTCTCACGTGCTCTCATCTGTCTTCGCCCACGTGCTCTCACCTGCGATCACTGCTGGTACACGGCCAGCCGTTTCAACTCAATTTTGAGTCGTTTTTGACTCACTATCGTCATTAGTGAAGTCACTCAAATTTGAGTTACTGTTACTGGCATTGACAAGTCGACAAATCAAAAACATCGACTCAAATCAGATGGTCATTTACTCAAATTTGAGTGACTCCACTTTAGGAGAAAGTGAGTCAAATACGAATCAAAACTGAGTTGAAACGGCTGGCCGTGTACACTTGTGCGAGGACGCGCTAGTGCTCTTTCTGTGATTCGCTGGTGCGAAAACGTAGTCGGAGTTGTAGAAAAAGTCCGAAAAATAGGAAGCGCGAAGAAATATTCTTCTTTCTTCCTTTGTTATGTAGCGTCAAAGCGAATTTACAATCACTGCTGTATATTAGCAGAAGAGCCCACGCGGCAGTGAATTTATCTGCATTCGCTTCTGTGAATTTGAGAGCTCTAGAGGGATCGAGTGTAGTGTGAATTAAAACCACTTTTCTCCACTCACATGCGTTACCCGCATGCAAACACGGGGGTGATTATAAACAAGAGAGAAGAGCTCTCGTTGAGGTAGGAAGAGTGCGCGGAGAAAATAAAATCTCTCGCTACCACACTGAGGATGTGGACATCACTGTCCAAAAGCATCAACTCGATTCTTTTCCATCTCATCCAAACAGAAAATGGTAAGTCTGACTGCCACCGTGTCTGAGAAAAAATGGCCTGTTTTCTAATAATCTATTTTGAAAAATACATTTTTTGTGGAAATCACGACAAACAATCAAAACGGGCAAAACATATATAGCAAAAACATAAATTTCGGTTTTTAAAATTCTTAATAACTTGCGAACGGATAGGCTTACGAAAAAAGTTTTTGAATTGGTTTTAAATTAAAAATAATGCATAAAATCTAGTTTCTGTATATTTTAATAAAAAAATTATTATTTTCAACATTTTCAAAAAAATCATATATAATTAAAAACATAAAATAAAAAAAGTTAAAGAAGCCACCATCTTTAACTCTTCACCAGCTTTAAGGACATAACTTCAGCTGTTTAAAAATTAGAAGCATCGAAGGAAGAGAAGGGTTGAGAACTCAACGTTTTATGGTTTTTTTAGGCATGAATTTACGATTTTTTTTTAAATGTATTGTTTTTCAAAGAAAACTCCATTATCTACTTTTTCTAAGACGACATTTTGATCAAATGAGTCGTTTGCGAAAATTTAAACTAAAATCACAGTTTAAATACGCTCTTATAGAAAATTAGTCCTGGATAATTTTGGATTTTGTTATGGAATACGTAATTTTGTGAAGAAATCAACATATGGACAAAATTTCATTCAGATCGGAGAGAGTAGGGTCCAATCGGTTTGCTATTCTGGCTGGAAATACTCTATAATGATGATATACTAATCGGTCTGAAGGATTTTGCTGACATTTTATCCTTCTTTATTAGCCTTTGGAATAAATAAAACCTTCACTTGACGATGTTGAAGGAGATGTTCGCTCATCACCATGAGGCACCAAGAGTGAACAACAATGTTTTTTGGCTAGAATTGAAAGATGTGAAGAGAAAGTTTTTGATAGTTCCGCTAGTGTGCGGCAGGCTCGGAAACATAGCAGATGTTTTAGGAAAATTGAGCGAAAAGGGCATGTGTACAGTGGTACTCGAACCAACGACATTTTTGCCTAACATCCCACTGCGGGGTAGGTTAAAGCACGGACTAAGTCCGCCACTTCAACAGGCAAAAATGTCCGGTTGGAAGACGCTCATGTACCACTGTGGCTTGTATAGTTATTCTAGCGATCTATTGTGTGCACTCTGTTTACTGATGCGCACATGGGAGAGGAACTCTCTCCTTTTTTGGGTTTGTTTTGATTCGCACCGACTGACGATCACTTTAGTGAGATCGGTTCGAGTACCACTGTACACATGCCCTTTTCGCTCAATTTTCCTAAAACATCTGCTATGTTTCCGAGCCTGCCGCACACTAGCGGAACTATCAAAAACTTTCTCTTCACATCTTTCAATTCTAGCCAAAAACATTGTTGTTCACTCTTGGTGCCTCATGGTGATGAGCGAACATCTCCTTCAACATCATAATCGTTACTCCTCGCACGGAGAATATATAAAATAACAATTAATGTATGCTTCACTTGACGCCAGATTTTTGGAATGTTATGAGTCGGTTGCTTGCTGTTGTGCTTTTGTTAGCGACTCTCTGGTAGTCGGGTTTGATGTGCGGATAGTGTTGTTCAGTACTCTGGAGAAGGTTGTCTAGTTCACGTGCTCGTATTTCCATTGTGATCGACGAATATTCGCCGTATCTGAACGAAACGTGGTGGCCGCTGCCGAGCAGATCATCATACTTGAGCCAAGTTACTTTGGGAATGATGCTCAGACTCGATACAGAAACGCCGATTGCCATTTCACTTCTACCTGGAGTGAATCAACTACAGGGTGACCACACAATATTAATTTGAAAATTACCGCATTTTTGCCTTAGTTTCTCGACTGGGAAGATGAGTTAATATAAATTGGATTAATAGATATTTTTGAAGTTTCTCTCATATTGCTATCGAAAATACTTAGCTTTATATAAGTCATTGATCTTCCAAGTTTCTAGAAGCATAAACATCGAAGAAAAAATGTTTAGCAATCGAGGTTTTCTTGTAGAACGTTCGTTGCATGCAAGTTACACAATTGGTTACTTTCCACTTCAGTGACAAATATTTGTCTATTAAACAAGTGGACGCAAAACTCGGGTAGCAAATAAAAAGAAAAAAATATGATTAAAGAACTTTAAAAGATAATCTTGGCACAAAAATTAACAGTAATGAATACAATAGCGATGCTCCAGTCAAACGGATCACCTAAGGAGTTCCAGTGAAAACCTCACCTGTCACAGCCTTGTAGCCAGATCTTTTAATGGCATCTTCAAAGGTGGTCCAAATCGTGGATCAAACGCAAAAACATCGCTTCCTGTTATATAGAACCTTTCTGCAGGTTTACTGGGGATCAGGATATTCAGGCTGGAGGAGAGGATACATTTTGTTTCTGGAGGAAACCGATGATATCTTGAAGATAGGTTCAATTTGTAGTTTTAGCAGAAATCATTCGAAAAATCTTTGATTTTTCCAGGAATCTTCTTAAATATTATATCACTTGCATATTGTACAGCTTTAAGACAGTCCTCTTCACTTCTCGGCAGTTACACAAATTGCTCAGAACTAACATAGGCTTCTATGTTTCTAACTAAACGAATTCATTAAAAATTATTTTCTGATTTACAATGAACTTCAGAATATCTATGAAGATTGGGTGGAAATATGTATGATGACCATGACAGGGGTCGAGTAAACTTCTCTGAAGTTGAATACATTTATTGGAAGTTTCAATCATGAAGTTTGCTCGCTCTCTTTTGAGAAGAGAAATGGTAGAACTTTAGAAAAATTCTCAAAGTTTCTGGAAACTTGGTTGAACTTCAAAAAAGTTTGCTGATCATCCATGGAATAAGAACAACTTTCTGGATATTACCGAAACTATGAGAATCCGATTTAGCTTCCCAGAAGTTATTTGGACTTCCAGTAGGTACATAGTTTGTGATAAAAAGCAGAATATGGGGAAGTTCTCTTATATTTATGATTTGTGGGCATTTCCTGAAGTTCTTGAACTCCTACAAGTTCTCTGAACTTCTAAGAAGTTCTGTATACTTCTAGCAAGTTTCATGATATACTGAGGAGTTCTCTGAACCTCTAGGAAGATCGGCAAAATTTTGAAAAGCTTTATGAATTTCTGGACAGTTATCTAAGCTTATGCGAATTTCTTTTATTTTCTTGGAAAAATCCTTGAACTTTTGGGAAGTTCCCTGACATTCTGGGAATTTCTCTGAACATCTTGAATCGTAACTAGAAATTAGAAGAAAAATTAGTATTCTCCATTTAATTCCAACTACCTTTGCTTATCTTCGACAGATACGCGTATTTCGTCTACAATGTGCAGACTTCTTCAGTGTCTCGTACTAATAACTCGACTAGTACGAGACACTGAAGAAGTCTGCACATTGTAGACGAAATACGCGTATCTGTCGAAGATAAGCAAAGGTAGTTGGAATTAAATGGAGAATACTAATTTTTCTTCTAATTTCTAGTTACAGGCATTCCACTAAATAGCTCAAACCCTCTAGGAAGTATAAAGTTGTTCCAAAAATAGACCACTGCTGAAGATGCTCTAAGCGGTACGTTTTGAACAGGTTGAACAAAACCAGCAGAAAATGATCCAAATGCCAATGTTTGTCTTAGCCCTTCCTTGAAGGAATTCTGTACGACGTGCATGCCGCGATGTTGAGGATTTCAAACCCAGGGCTGGCTCGCAGAACCCTTATTTCTCTAGGTAATTCTTTGAATGGCTTCCACTTGACAACCGGATCATCCATATAGCAATGAGGTATCTTCTTCAGCAATGCCGAATTTGCAGAAAAACACTGTTTCATTCCGTTAATGAGATCGTCGGACCGAGTAAATGACAAAACGCTACTAAAATCACTTGAAAATGATGTGAGTATGATTCCTTTCATATGGCAAAAATTCCCGATAGCCTTTGGAATTTCCCGACTTTTCTCCGCATATTTCCCGATGATTTTGGACACCCAGCAACTATTCTTCAATGATGTTCCCCCTGAAACAAAGTTTGTATAAAATATGATTCTCGGGAGATCACGAAATTTTTAAAATTTAGGACTTCACACCTTTTCTCTTAACGAAATCCAAATCTAAAAATCGCACCAAGAGTGCTGAATGTTGGCAAATTAAAAACATGGCAATCGTAGCGGCATCTGACTGACTGAGCTACTGCAACATATTGAGTAATCATAACCATTGTATTAGCGCCACCGTCACCACAACCGTTCCATTATGTTGCACCAGCAGCGACCAAAGTCAACGGCGAGCAACCATCATAAACTACTCCCACAACTGCAATCCAAACCAGTATAGTAGTCGAGCCATGGAGCAATCCAGCGCAAACTGACAGCACAGCAAAGATAACAGAAAATGACAGAAACTACCCATCAGTGCGATTTCCCCCTTTCTTACGATTATGATTCCCCCCCAAACAATGCATTTTGATTGTACCGATATTGATATTTCCCTGCCTACAAAACCTCTCGAAACGCACGAAAATACAGAGAAACCCATCTCGAACATCGAGGCGAAAGAAAAGCCAAACAAAAACACCGTTGTACAAACTATGGCACGAAAGGAGCACACCAATACATCGTTCCCGTGTAGAAGAGGGCAATCGTTAAAAAAAACCCTCAACCAGACCCGAGAAAGAAGAGAGCGAGAGACCTCAATAACTGACAGCACCGAAGTGACAGCAGCGATGCCCCTGCTGCAAAACAATCCATCTCAATGCCAACCTGATATCCGTCGCCGTCGTCAGCTCGCCTTCACTCAGTTTGCCTGTTGATGTGCATTCTGAAACTCGTCGTTGTCAGTCGGAGAGCGGTTTGTTGTTGTTTTCTGATGCGATTATGAAATGGCAAGACATGGCCAACTTTGAGGTGCAGTAGTCGTCCGTAGCCAATAGTTACAGCAGAAGCACCCCGTTCACTGCCGAGGGAGTGTCAGCCAGGCAGTCAGTCAGTGGGAGAATGGCAATCGCTGATTCGTGGGATTGAGACGTGAAGATTCACATCGCCAACTCATATTGTTAACGGAATGTTGAAAACTGCATTGCTAACAATATTTAAACAATGCAATCCAGTGAGGAGGTCCGTTGCCAATGCCAAATTTGCACTGATCATCTTGTTATTGACTCTCCCCCATTTTTGCTGGCAGATAAATCGACTTAGTGACTGACTGGCTGACTGACAAGTCAGCAAGATATGGGTGCTGAAATGAAAACGTGCCGCTGAAAACAAAACAAATGGAAAACGATCTGATAGGGTTTTGATTTTCTACCTCCCTTCGTCAGCCGTTTGCCGCTGCTCCTCCGCTGTTCACTTTTCACGGCACAATATGTCAATCTTGCATTTCGTTTCGGTTTCTCTGCTCTCAGCTTGGCAGGGCGAAAGACGAGTGATCGTGCCGTCGCGTCGCCGACTTATGTAAAAAGGCAGGGGCTCTTGAGATGACGGTGGCGGCGATGTCGGCGCCGGCGGATCTGGCCGATCGTGACGTAAGGGTGACCTATTTATTTCTGTCGTGCCTAGGGGGGACGAATTTGCAGCGAAGAAAAGGGTTGAGTACACGACTCAACGACTTTCACTCGGTCGGATTGGTGGAGTTGACTTCGTCAAAAACTTAGCCCAGGTTCTACTGTTGTTCTGTGCTTGTGTTTCCAACTCCGGGAGCAATAACGAACGTTTCCAAGCGCTCAGTGTTGGTCATTGATTTATCGATCTAAGCACACGTGAGGGATTCCAACAGCCGTAAATAGACTGCACACAGGAAGAGAGGAAGCCTTGCGAGTCGAAATAATAACATTGAAATCAAACACCTGCAACTGCTGTGTCGTTGTCGCTAGTTGTTGACCGGCATATTGCGGCGGCGATTCACACAGCAGAAGTGGTGGTGCGCCGCCATTGTTACTGCGTATGGTTCTATAGTGCTGCTATGCAACAAACCCGGCGACAACGATGGGTTTTGAATCTTCTCCTTCTTCTTCTTCTAAGTTGTTTATGTTTCTGTAAGAAGCGCTTTTCCGACTCTGAACGACGAACGTAGTGTTGACTTGAATTAACCATTAGGTCGAGCTTCTTCCAACACTCACCATCAGATGGCGAGCACCTATTGGTTTAGTAATAGTTGTAAACTATTTGAGGATGACAGGGATGTTTCAAGATTCCTAAAACTGTTACGTAGAGATTTTTAAAACCGGAAATGTGAGTGCTGTAAAGAATTTTCCCCATATAGGAAAAAAAAATACTACCACTGGCGAGGCGACATCGTCATTCAGAGCTTCAAAGGCTGGTTCAACTTGTAAATAAATGTACCGTAAGAAATAACGTCTTTAATCGTGGGCACCCTTCGCGTTCTGTTTGCACACAAGTTGTCTCATTAAATGATCGACACCACCAACTCAAACAGCACGAACAAGTGGGATGCTTTTAGCACTTTGAATTGTCGTGTATTTTACCTGCACTCTTCAAATAATTAAAATGACATGAGCGGGAATTGATGCAAGATCTAAATTTCATACCATGTAATCCCATAAACAACTGAATTTAGTGAATAACTACACACTGCCAAAATGATATGAGAATTTCGGTACCCTGTGACCGACACAGGCAAGGAACCAGTGCACTATGGTCCAGATCACGAATTAAGGAGGAAACATGCTTCCAACGCCTAAACTTGAAACTTTACAGCAAAGTGATGTTCTACAACATGGTTTGTATAACTAAGGCCCTTTTTGTTATGTTGATTAAAATTCGGGTGGTCCCCATTTTCACGGAAATACAAAAACTAACTTTTTTATATGCTGAAATAGACGTTTACATTCTTGGGCAAAGTTGTAGCGTAAAAGAAAATTTCATGAAATTTTTATATATAATTTTTTTTAGCTTGAAAATTGACCGATTTAGAGCAATTTTCCCTCATCAACGTAGGGTGTACCATAAAAAAATGTTTTTTTTTCACCCTAACTTTTTTATTTCAATTCTCACCGTACAGTTTTAGAACTTTCAAAGACGCGTACTTTGATATACAAATTGCCGCTAGCTTCAACCAATCAATAGTCATTGAAGTTTTTCTAAAAAAAATACGCCCTTTTCAAATGTTGATGTCTATGATTGGGGCAAACAAAACAAAAATTAAAGACGGCATTTAAAAGAGCAATTTATATTGTTTAACACATGTGAAAACTAGAGATGTGTTATTTCTGTATCTTGAGAAAATTTCATTTGAATCTGGGATGGTTTTAGAAGAAAAACTTCAATTATTATTGATTGGTTAAAGCTAGCGGCAAAGGTAATATATCAAAATACGCGCCTTCAAAAGCTCTACAACTCGTTCGAATACAATTCTACGATGAAAATTGAAATAAAAATGTTAGGACAGAAAAACTTTTTTTTATGGTATACCCTAAGTTGACGAGGGAAAAGTTGCTTCTAAATCGGTCAATTCTTAACCTTAAAAAAATGGTTTGTTACTTGAAATAAAAACGAGGCCCATTTTTTTGATGTTGATTAAAATTAGGTGGTCCCCATTTTCACGGAAATACAAAAACTAACTTTTTTATTTGCAGAAATAGACGTTTACATAAAGTTGTAGCGCAGAAAATTTCATGGAATTTTCATATATAATTTTTTGTAGCTTGAAAATTGACCGATTTAGAGCAATTTTCCCTCATCAACTTAGGGTGTACCATAAAAAATAAAACTCGTTGGAACACAACTTTACGGTGGGAATTGAAATAAAAAGTTAGGACAAAAATAAAACATTTTTTATGGTACACCCCTAAGTTGATGAGGGAAAATTGCTCTAAATCTGTATAGATACAAAGATCTCTAAAGTGTGTAGATACAAATCGAAAACTAAATATTGGCACTTACATACAATATGATGCGATATAAAGGTGTTTGATGTTTGATGTAATATCTCGTCACTAGCTGGAAAATATTTCTTGTCATGTAAATTTATGTGCGTTGAAACTTAAAATTACATGACTACAAATTCAGGATTGGCAACAGATTTGTGGAGAAATAATAGTGACTTTAGTGACTAAAATAATAAAAATAGTGACCAAATAGTGACTTAAAAGTGATTTCAAAATTTTTGTATTTTTTCAATATTTCATACATTTGTTGTATAAGTACAGTAATATTTAACTAAGTGATCACCCCTGTTGCTAATTGAACTATACTGCGGCGCGGTTTCACTTTTTGAGTTTTTTTTTGTAAGGAAGCCTGTAATCAAGCGACTTTTTTTTCTCCCCCAAATTCTGTATTGCACTTGGTCCGCAGCTCGTTTTTGCGAAGACGTACGATGGAACCGCCTTCCAACATGGCCTGTGCTAGAATTACTTCTGACATATCTTGCTTCTCAATTCCTTTTTTTTTAGCTGTTGCCATGTGAAGCTGTTTTCACTACCTTTATCACCTGAGGGTATTTAGGCTCACGTACAGTCGTTTTCTTATCACACAGCTGGTTTCAATACACCTCAATTCTGTATTTTCAAGGTCAGCACCTAGCATTTTAAAAAGTTCCATTTGTCAATAAGAAGATCATAGCTGACCTGAATCGGAAGTAACTTAGCGATTTTCACAACATGCTTGGAGCAAACCAGACTTTTGACGGAATTACGTTTTTGTATTCTATACTGGGGTTCAAATTTAAAAAAAATCGCATTGTCACGAAAAGTGGTCATGTTTTGAGCATTAGTATCTCAGTCATTTCTCAAAAGATTTTCAAAAATTTAACACCAATCGATCGGAAATAGTTCTGCTCATCAATTTCAATCAGTCCAATCATTATTCTTTAAACGCTCATTTGTTCCGTGTTGGGCTGGGAGACAGCAATCTCTGTGAATGCGGACAAAGGTTACCAGGTCGCAGATCACGTTATTTGGTTTTTGTCCTGAGTATCGTGGAGTCAGATCTCGAGCTTTATGATTCCCTTCGGGCTCGAGGTAGACAACCCAATGTACCAATTCGAGATATTTTGGCTGCACGCGATCTGGAGTTTATGAAACTCATTTGTGTTTTTGACTAACATTAGTCTTAGATTGTAGTTTGATTAACTTACTTGTTTAGGTTATATTTTTGAGGGTCAGTGGTGATTGTGGTTGTGTGTGTAAGTGTGGTTGTGTGTGAGTGAGAGATTTCTTTTTTTTTAAATTAAAAACGTTCAATTAAAAATGTAATTTGAAGTTCTAGATATAAGAAACCATTGTTCCTTATGCTTTGTTCAAAATTTCCACCCCAATTTTCCCATCCTTAAAATTGTTATTCCTATTGACCTCAGAGACGACCGCGAGTAATCGGTTCTATCTCCATAACCTTAGTTCTAAGATAACTGATGTATATAAACATGAAAACTTGGCTCTGTAAAGTTGATTCGATTGAGCCTGTACAAATAAATGAATTTAAAAAAAAAAAAAAAAAAATTTCAACAAAGAATATTTCGGGCCACATACTATTGAAAATTTAATATATGTTAAGCTTTGCCTTACAAAGTATATTAACTCCTTCAGGCCTAAGGGTCTAAAAAGGAAAATGGCTGTATAAACTCACATAGACTGAAAAAGTGTACACTGTCTTATGCAAATTTGTGTTTCATCAATTCATTCTTCCTTCTGAAAAATATATTTAAAACAACATATGAGTTTAAGGCCTAATTGACGACCTATAACATCCTGAATATGAAGAAATTCAGGAAGAACAAATAAATGCCTTGCTAATAGTGTAAAGCGTTGTTTAAGAATATTATACATATTCATACATATTATTAAATTCTCGTTGATGAACGTAAAAATATCTTTGTATCTTTCTGGGAGAATCTAGGTCATCAAAATGTACTCGACTTCGAAACTTTAGATCTACAGTCGTAACAGTAGCCTTTGGGCTATATAACGTTACGATATGTATTCAAGCATATTGAAAGAATCTTTTTTTTGTTGTTGCAATCAATTATTATTTCGCATATAATAACTTTATGTTATTCTAGGTCATCTAGACTTTGCTTGAGTTCAGAACTTAAGATCTACAGAAATAACTTTAGTTTCATGGGCAATACAAAGTTACGCTACGTATTGAACCATGTTCAGTTTTCGAACGTTATAAAAAAACATCACGAGATAAACGGGGATATTCTTGTTCATCTAAACTGTCCTTGAGTTGAGAACATACCCAAGCAACCCAAAACTACCATAATTAATTACAGCGACTTGATTGTGACTTCATTGAGTAGCATTTGTGTAACATCAACTGAATTGCAACAACTGTGCTGCTAGGGTAAGATCTACAGTTGTAACAGTATCTTGGGATATTACAGATACTCCAAACTGTCCTTAAATTCAAAACATAAAATCTAACAGTTGTAACAGTTGTTTTTTTTTAAGCTATATATGGTGAGCATGTGCATTCTAACATATTCAATGAATCTTTTAGAAGGTCAACAGTCATTATTGTGTAACTTTGTGATTCTCCAGGTAATCCAAACTATCCTGGAGTTCAGAACTTGAAATCTACGATAGTAACAGTAGTTTTTTTTTGGGCTATACAAAATTACGTCACGTGCTCAAGTATATTCAGTGAATATTTTCGAACGTAACAATACACAAGAAAATGATCTTGGGATGGTACAGGTCATCCAAACTGTCTTGGCGTTCAAAACTTAAGATTTATAGATGTAACAGTAAATTTTAGGCAATATAAAAATAAAATAAATGTTTAAACATATTCAATTACCATTCTTAAAGTCAAAAAATATTATAAAGCAATATGACATGTTCTTGGTCATCCAAACTATTTATGAGATCATAGGACAAACGACCTACAGTTGTAACGAAGGTTTTCTGGGCTATGCAAAGCTACGATGTATATTGAAACATATTAATTGAATATTTTGGAAGAAAAACAAACATTTTGAGATAATCTATTGATGTTGTAGGTTATCCAAACTTTCCTGAAATTCAAAACTTAAAATCTACAACTTTTTTGACTAAACAAAGTAACAATATGTATTCGACCAAATTGAGTGACTGTTTTGTTCAAGGTCATCAAAACTGCCCTTGAGTTCAAAATTTAGGATCTATGGTCGCAAAGTTAGCTTTATAATCTATGAAAGGTGACGATATGCATTCAAACACATTCAGTGAAGCTTCTGTAAGCTCACCAGTCATTATCAGATTATATCGGGATGTTCAGGTTTATAAAAACTGACCTCGATTTCAGAATTTAACATATACAGAAGAAACCGTAGCCTGTTGGGCTATACAAAGCTACGATAAAAAATTCATTTATACTCAATAAATATTCTGAAACGTCCACAGACACCATAGGATAACCTTGTTATTTTTAGGTTATTCAAAATGTCCTTCAGAACTTAAGGTCTACAATTGTAACAAAAGATTTATGGGCTCTACAAAGCTGAGTAAGTTTGTTTGGCATAGAATGTCCCAGGATAATCATAAAGTCAGTTGGTCCAGGACATTAATTGAATATGTTCGAATATATATCATAACATTGTACAGCGGATAAAGCTACTGTTACAAGTAGATTTTAAGTTATGAACTCCTGGGCAGTTTGGACGACTCAGCACATCTCAAAAAAATATTTCCTACTTTTTCTATAATTTCTATGTTATTGATCATCAAATCAATCAGAATTAATCAAATTGCTTGTATAAATTTCGGCCTGAAAGGGTTAATTCAAAGAACATTGCATTGTATCGTCTAAATGGATTACATTTAGTATCGTAGTCCTACGTCATCATGTCGAACAACCCAATAGGAGTGTACCTTGTAGTTTTTGAATACGTGTTTACCATCAGCAACGTAATACTTATTTGCATTGTTGAAAAATTGGAGTTTGTCGATCTCCTTTAATTAAAGATTGGACTCGGAAAAAATGCGACACTTTGTTTTGGGTGTAACTTTTTATCGCGTGGGTAAAAATTAATGAAATTTTGGGTAATACTAGTGTGTTATGTTTATGTGTGCAAAATTTTATCGCGATCTGTCAACTGGGATTGAACTCACTGAGGTGCCAAGTAACAGTCACGCTTACCACTGCACCACCGACGCCCGCTGCAACATGATTTTGTTGATTATCGCTGAATTAATGGCATATTAGAGATGCATAGGCCGAATTTAATATTTAAGCTGAAAATAAGACACCTGTTTTTTTCTTCATTACGGATATAAACACTAAATAAACGTCTTTGGATAAAAATATTACTGAATATATGAAAATTTCCCGAGTCCAACCAAAGTTCTCAGCAAGTTAAAATTCCACTTAAAAAAGTCAGGAGAATCTCTTTTTAATTTTTTTTTGTACCAAACACAAGAATCCCAACACAAAAAATCCTGTAGTTAAGGTGAGGGTCGCTAAAGATGACGGTCATCATGGATGATTTTCAACGCCACTTCGAACAAATCTAAGAAACTACAAAACATTTACATACTAAAACAACTGTTTTACTGCACGAAATATCTGAGATAGGTGCCATAAAAAATGCAAAAAGATGGAGCGACCTTAAATTGTGCTGAGAGATCATGAAGCACATAAAAACAAAATAACCTGCAAAACTTCTAATTTTGTTCCATCACGCCCATCAACAGCCATCTACTGCAATATGCAAATGCAGAAAGCAGCCTTGTCCAACCCAGTTGAGGAAAAGTTCAAGATCAAACACCCTCTCGTTGGGTTGACCTCTTTCGGGTGAAACTAAGGTGATGGTAGCTGGAATAAAAAAAATGACCCCCATCATGGCTGATTTGCATTATCACTTTTACATAGATTTCATATACCCAAATTGTTTAGCTTTCTTACTGTACTGCAGCAGTCTTAATGAGTTGACACCTGAAATCTCTGATGTGGATGCAAATCGTCCATGATGGCGCCCACTTTTGTATTACCCCGACCTTCACCCTAATCCAATCGTGCATGGATTGTTCTTATCTCCAGCCAGCACTCCTTTCTTCAAGTTGTAGTTGTTTCCATGGCAACAGAACTGCGAATTGTATTGATTATCAGTGGATGAGAAATTCCCAAGGGAATTTTCACCCTCGACAACAGGTCGGATCGGACAACAACAGGTGCGTGCCTTTGTACAATTGACCCCGTTCTTCGATGAGAAAGTACCCTCTCTCAGCGTATTGATCTAATATAAGCAGAGTATAGTCGTTCACCTTTCTGATTGTCGAAAGGCACCACAAGAAGGTGTCGCAGAATCATACATCCATCACTATACACCGTCACGAGACATGTAGGAAAATATATTAAGCGCGCCAAAAATACCGCAGCGCGACTGTAAGCACCAATATCGAATTTTTCGATACATGTGTGTTCTTTCTAGCCATAGCCAGCAGCCGAAGCAGAGACAAACGGCAGCGCAAAGACGTCACAGGACACAATCACTCGTATGTCCAAATAGAATATTTTGATTTTGTTTTTGCCCGTATCGTCGAAATTCGCTCACCGTTGCTGTCGTCGTCCGTCGGCAGCGCAAAAAAAAATTCCCATATGGGTTGTACAACGCAAATACATGCACGGGAAGAATGATTTACACAGCGTTGAGTACTTTCTTTAGATATGGTGGTAAATGATTTTCTCCGTGTACAACTCACCATTAGCTTTGTTTTCATGGCTATATCCGAGGGAGCACCGCTCGAGCGGTTATCGACTTTGATGTCATTGAAAAATTGCAAGAATGGCTCCTCTTTGTGGAAATTGCTGCTTACTTGTTGTTTCTGCAGTTTTTGGGATATTTTGGCTGGATGAGATTGATACTTCTACATTGTTTAGCCGTTTGTAAATCCTTGATGGAAAATGGATTTATGGATGGATACTGATGGCGTTGGTAGTGTAGTGGTTAGATTGGTGGATGCCACCCCAGTTATATTCCAACTACAAACGCATCGCGCACCAATTTTTTTTTTCGAGTAGAATGAATAGTAAAGCGATGAGTTCAATATGAGAACATAAACCATACACTGAGAATATTTTTTTGTAAGTTCGTGGTAGATTCCGGGTAATATTCCAAAACAAATTTCTCGCTGTCAAATCCAACGGTACACATGGAATGCATCTGTTCTAGAATCTTTTACGTTCGTTCAAATCTGATTGCATGTGAGGGATGAAGTGCGGATTGCTCTTGGTATGACGGGAATAAGACCAAGGGCCCGAAAATTCAAGTTTCTATTCGATGACCGCAGGGCTGATTCTTATGTACCAACAAACTCCGCGTGATAACATAGTACATGAATATCCCATAGGAAATTGGTCAACTGATTTCGGAGATATCTAACGAACATGTTGCAATTAATATGGATACAAAGTCTATTATTGGCCTCAATCGCGCTAAACGAACATGACACCTCAAATCACATGCAATTCAAACATAAGTGCAATGGCGATTCTATTAAATGTGTGAAAGATCCCATTGGACAGATCCTAGAAGATATGGCAAGATATGAACATGATTTAAAACCCATCATTCGACATCTTAAATCATATGAAGATTCTATCAATACACAGAAAAAAAATCATCTAAATTAGCATTGTTAAGTAAACAATTATTCTTGTAAAAGTCTATTTCATTCCTCGCGAACCAGCAGCTTCCTAGACCGGCTTTTCCAAACAATATTTTAGCCAAGGTATGGAATGCTTTTAGAACTTTACACGTTTTAGATTGTAAAATAGCATTGTTTGTGACGTTCCATTTATGTACATGATATTGAACAGAAATTTACACTACTTTTTCTAGCTGTGTAGCTCATTGGCTATGAAACTAAGAACTTAAAATGCGTCATATTTTGGCCAAGTTCCAAGAACACACGGAAGAGTGTCAGGTGATATAATTCAAGGAAATGACTGGAAATAAAATAGGACAAGAAGGATCATGTAACACCATTGGTGGATTAATTCAGGTTTTTCCCCCTCTATCTATGTAGACGCCTAAAGTGCTATTAAAATGCACGTTTTTGTACCATTGGGACCAATGTGACCCCTTCTTTTTCCCTGACAACATATCAATTTCAGAGGAAGAGAGAGACTGAAAATATTGAGGCTCCTGAGTATTGATGAACATGGATTGCAGGCTAGCAGATTGTTGGTTTATTTGGAAATTATACAAGATTTAGTTCACAAAGGTTAGAGAAGCTCGCCAAGGTAAGGTTGTAGGTTATGATCAGCTCAAAACTAGGTCTTATCCTCCATCGATTCAGCAGGGAAAAAGGCTTTGAAACACAGGAATAAGAGGGAATCTTAACTATAACCTTTGATATCGCTAAAGAAGTATAGCTGATAGAATTGTTTATTATTCAGATGATTTCCTATTTAAAGGTAGAGTAGATACTGATGTTTACTTTCGTGAGCTGAGACTATTGCAGACATACTCAATGTTCTTGTTTGCCTAATGTTTGCCAGAATAGGGAAAGTCGGTTTCAGCATTGTAAAGTCGACAACCAATGTTAAAATCTTCTATTTTGTATACTTCCTCATCAGAACATATCACTTAATCTATTCAACTTTTAGCTTTTAACATTATTGCAATAACAAATAATTCAATGAAACCATCCCGTTACATCTATGTTTTATGAATCTAAATAAAGCATTGGAAAGTTGCTCCTATATTGATCTCATCACTTCACAATGATAACTTTGTTTGTATTTATTATAAAACGTAAGCAAAGCGTATCTATTTGCGCTCCAATCTCTTGGTTTATCTTAGGATACATATTGAAACAGTTATCCTATTTCTTTAAGAACTTGATTTTTGATCGAATTGTAGGACTTGGTGAGACCATTCCAATTATGGAAAATATGTTCAAGTTCGTTTCTATATTCGTTTCTAGTGTTTGAATTTTTCACTACGCTAGATTATAATAAAGTAAATGACAAAAAAAGCATACGAATGTCAACTTCAATTATCTTTTGATTTGTTAGTTTTGGGAACAGACGATCAGGAGAGTCAGAGAATTATTTGTTATGTATATTGGTTCTTAGTAAAGGAACATTTTCAAGACGTGAAAGATCTTCCTTCCTTTCTTTATCTTCTTTTATCATTTCAAGCTTATTGCTTGCTCTCAACTGTGTTCTAAAATGCACTTTAACAGTTATTAAGTAAGAGCTTTCGATGCCAGGTACCATTTTTGCATTAGTATGATTGTATGGCAAGTACAATCATACCCTATGACCAGGGAGTCGAGAAATTTTCTTTAACCGGTCTGGAATCAACGGTGGAGTGCAGCTGGAAGCCGGCGAATGAATCACGAAAAAAAAAAAACGTAGAAGAGGCGAATGAACCACGAATTGTATCAATTGCTGGGAGAACCTTCCCATCGTTCACACTGTTAAAATCGGTCAATTACGGTGTGCTGGGCATGTCTTAAAAATACCGGACGACAGCCCAATTACAATGATTTTGGAAAACGAACTTACGGGCACAAGAATAGAGTGGAGGCAGCTTCTGTGCACGGCAGGGGCCACACAAGCATTAGTTAAGTAGCTAATCATTTTTGTATTCTGTTTTGGTTCTAGATTTTAGAATAATATTCTTCACAATTCAATTCGTGTATGAATCGGAACAAACTCAATTTTCATATCAAATACTGCTTAGAACTATTTGAGAATATAACCCGGGACTCTTAGTAAATTATGTTCAATAATCTGTGTCAATTTCACTTATTTCAATACTGTTTCTATCCTGGTAAGAATTCTAAGTTAATTTTTTAAAGATTTTGAACGAATTTTACACAAGTTGTAACAATATCTGTTCGGCAATTTCATTTGTCTAGCGTTAGAAAAAACCTCTTTTTGTATATTAAACGAAGTTCATTTGAGGTTCTGACTTGAATTCTATGATTGCAACAATTATTCTTTTTTCGTAAATTATACCATGTGTCGATCAGGATTGTGCGAAAATTTCTCTTGAACGAACTTTGCACACAAAGTGTCCATATGGATCTAGCTAAGCTCAGAATGTTTATAGAATTCTCCTCAGCAATTTAATTCAATAATTCACCGAAAATAAAAAAGCAAGATTGTAATGCAATTTTGCAAGATTTTGTTCCATTCCAAATTAGCCATATTCTAAAATTTAGCTTTGATGAGTATATTCTAGGTATGTTTTATTGTTGTTCTGGTGAAAATCGTAGTATTTCATTGAGGCCCAAGATGTTCCAAGGGAACCTATTTTCTTGAAGAACTTAACTCTCAACAAATTGAAGAATTTTGTGAGACCATTCCAATTGTAAAACATGTTCCAGCTAAGGGGCCTCATAGTTAATAAACGCGTCGGTTCCACAATCCGAAGGTCATTCGATTTCAGATTTTCGGGAGGGAAAACCCTTCGACTGCCCTGGAACATATACATACCATTGTGCTTGCAACACACTATGTAATTGCACAAGCTCTCGATCAAGAAGTGTGTATATGCTTTAAAGAACACTAATTTGAACAATTGGCGAAGCCTCGTAGGGCGTATAATCGCAGATTAATGTTCCAGCTCGTTTTGATCGATAACTAGTTCGTTTTCATTACAATTGTTTGAATTACATATCTGTTAGACTCAGGGAAGGATGAAAACACGATTTTTCTTCTGCCAACCTTGTCAAATTATAATAACAAAAGATTTCCATCTTTTCTTATTTTAGGTCGTGATGGCTGCAGGATATGATGAATGGCTGTAGATCAAATTAAATGATAATCGGGCATTATTGAAATTTTTTGTTCACATGAAATTCATTCAAACGGTAATTTACTATTATGCTTGGATGGTTGTTTTGGCTGTTGTATGTTTTGTTCTTTAAAGAGATTCTGAGAACTTAGTGAAGTAATCGAGTATGAAGAATTTATTTTTCTTCTAATTTAATGGAACTCATTACCTGTTCTTCTCGAGACGCCATAAAATTGATGTTGAATAAAATGCTAATGGCAATTCTGAAGTTCTACTACACTCTCGAAAAACAGAACACGTCGTTTATTAGGCCCGGCTGAGTTATGACCTATGCGTACCAATCTGTAGTAGGAAGTCATTTATGCTGATTTAAATTGGATAGCATTGTTAAATGTCAATTAAATTTTCTTGAAACTTCTCACCGTCCTAAACCGGAGTGATGTGGTGGGCTCAATTACATTTATGCTTAATTGGACTGACTGGTATGTTCACATTTCGATTGGTTTGCAAAATTCGCGCACTTCAACACGCGCACAAACCAACACACACGCACACACATACAGGTATTATCCGATGCAAAAGGCGGCATGGTTCTTTTTTCGTCGGATGACCTCGAAGACGTCGAAATAGCCATACCAGCAGTTACAGCAGCGAGTGAGTGTTCCATTATTAAGACACAAAATTGAGATTTTCGCCAGCTTTTTTCTTCTTCTCTGAACGGTGTTGCTATAGTCGTTCTTAGGTGCTTCATTCGCTACCGGAGCGTAGTCCAGTCAGCACAAAACGAGCCAACCCGGTATAAGCGGCTGAGTTTAGTGCTGCCTATATAATTCGCATATATGTTCAACTCACAATGGCCGCAAAGTAGGCACTACTCTATATTTGTATAAACCTAACTTACGTACATTGTGTGTATGCAGTGCACCATGCTCTTCTGGCTGGCTGGCTGGCTGGCTGGCAGAAGTGCTGAGCGCCGGAGATAATGAGGAGAGTTGGTTTCTTTACTTCAATCCATGGGAAATGGCCTTAATTCAATTGGAGGCCTCCACACTTCGAACTGTACTTGCGACGATGGCGACGGCGACGGAGATGGCTTGGTGAGTTATTGTGAGCCCCCACGTGGCTATTTCTCTTTCACTTTGTTTTTCTTGATGTCCAAGATATTGCTATTTTGAATGATCATTTGGTTTTTTCTTTCGTGTGGTGTTAGAATTTCTGATTCAACGTTGGTTTGCAATTTGAGCTATTTGTTTCACAGATTCGGTTCAATATAAGCTGCTCATGGCATTGAATTGGACATCATCCGTGATTAGTTGGAAGTTTGTTAGCCAATCCGAGAACAGAAATTTTCTATAAGTTTCACGTCACTCTATTTATAAGGAAGGACAAAACTTTCTACAGCGCTGTTACAGAAATTATGCTTCTAAGCTCACCAAAATCCAACAGAAATAAGGGAGGCTCCAAACGATTGCCTTGACCATATAAGCCAGATTGTTTTAAATATCGAACTACTTTTAGGGAAGGTCCTTTAATTACGTCACGGCCCCTTGGTTTGGGAAAACGTGACAACGGGATGGAGGGGGGGTCTAAAACATCACTTTTTTGCGTGACATAATTAATGGATGTTCCCTTATGAGATTTAATCGCCTCTTGTACAGCATCCGTTTTAGCCTACATTCTTAGAAATTATTACTTTTACATCAGATGTACTACGTCTTTGAGAGAATTCGAGAAACGTGAATAAAGGTTGTATGTAAAATTAAGTCTTCCAAAACCGAATCATACGCAACTCGATAAAAGTACATATGTTGGATTGGTTTTCTCGTCACTTTCAACTTACTCGTACGTCCTCGAGGACTCCTGCTTGTGTCGGTCTCAGATTGCCAAAATTTACAGAATTAGTTCATCACCGGCTGTCAGTGTTGTATAGACTGTCCCAGAAAATAAGGGCACAATTTTTAACGCTGCCATTTGAACATACATTTCTTGAGTAATTCATGATTAGGGCCTAAGAGCCAATTGTAAACAATGACTTAAAACGTTGATTTCACTTAAATCTAAAATCTTTCTTGTAAATTGAAAGGAGCATCTGGTAGAGGAATGTAAGTTCTACCACATGGCATAGTTGGATATTGGTGGATTTTCTTGATTTGTGAGCGATCTCCGTTTAAAGTCACTGTTTTCCAATTGGCTTTTAGGCCCAAGTAATGAATTACTCGAGGTTGAAGACTGTACATCAGCAACAATTGCCGGTGAGATCTATCTGATTATAACTAAATTTGAACGATACTAAATATGTACCATCCTCAAAACAATAAGATTTGATGATGGAAGTTGTGATGGAAGTGCTTAGCATCTATATTCATTTGATGTTTGTACTGTGTTTATGCGGGGCTTGTTGTAAATGAAAGTGACCTCGGAATGGACGTAAGTAACCAGGCATTCTGAAATGGGTCATTGGAACCCAACAGAGCTATCACATTCCAACTCTTGGGCTAAAAATGTTTGTCGAGTCGACAACAGTTCGTTGAACTGCACACATTTTTCTTCCATAAAAACATTGCCGGACGGTGGGCGTTGGATTGAATATACACTCACATACACACACATAATCATGAATTACTCGAGATTTTTACTTGGGTGGTCTGTCGAACCCATCTCATTGTTTACACCCAAACGTCAAACCGAACACAACTCACAGCAAAGTTTCACACGGATTTCGAGAGATGGGAAAGATTTCCCACAAGTGCACAAGTGGAATACTATTGCAGAATTATCTCTAAGAAAATGGGCTAAACTGGAAAACGTTGGTGTGATAGCGGTGCGTATTGCGATCTGGAAGTTTTCTCCTTGAGACTGGACGAAAATAAGAAGCGTCGAACCCCCGATTAGACAGCAAAATCGGACGAGTTTTTTCTAAGGCAAAAGGGGCCTCAGGTTGCGATTTTACCACAAAGCTGGACACCTCGAAGTTCAACGTTCAACGAGCCAAAAGAAGTTCGAAGCTGAAGTTAGAAGCTACGCTCGCGGAAACTGTATGACACTGTTTTCCCTTAAAATAAGTACTGCATCATGGTGGAAGTTGGACTATAAAGCATTGCCAGTATTGCAATAAAACACGATTCGTGAAGATGATGATGTTGACAAGGCGGACACCTCAGTTTTCACTGAAAAATTTGGCAAAAGTGCGATGGTCTGGCAGGCAATTTGCTCTTGCGGTAAATTTACGAAGCCGTACATCGTAAATGGAGCAATGAATGCAGATATTTACGTCAATCAATGCTTGAAAAAAAATACCTGTTGCCGCTGATTCGTCAACATGACGATCCTATAATATTCTGGCCCGACCTTGCTTCGTGTCATTACGCTAAGTTGACCATGGACTGATACAAATCGGAAAACGTGATAATTGTACCTAAGCACATGAATCCCCCAAATTGCCCTGAAATTCGTCCCATCGAACAATTCTATTTTATTTTGTTTATTTAATCTGACCGTAGTCAACATGAATGTGTTAAAAATATTGTAGCAGTCTTGACGCAGTTATTCTATTTTTTAAACATCTAGAAGATTCTCCAACGTCGAAGGGTCGTCAACCAACGAAAAGGTACGAACGCATGATGTCAGTGGTTCATTAAAACCGTAAGTAGTCCGATGGAATCTTCCCACTTCCCACTCGAAAGTCAATGCAAGACAGAAGTGTTGGTGCGTCAATTTCACCGTTCACTATCTTTGCAATAAGGGTAGCTTGTTGAATATTTCGGCGACGGTGCAGCTTGTCAACTCCTAGAAGCCGGCAACGTTCGGGATACGGATTGAGATCTTGAGGATTACGCCAGGGTAGGCTTCTGAGTGCAATGCGTATAAATCTACGTTGAACACGTTCAATTCTGAGGTCACATGACAATTGATAAGGAGTTCAAATCACCACAGCATGCTCAAGAACCGGTCGTACAAGTGCACAGTAGAGTGCTTTGAGGCAGTAAGGATCGGTGAAATCACGGGAGATTTTAGTGATGAATCCCAACTGTCGTGAAGCTTTCTTGATGATGATGCTGATGTACTGATTATATGTAAATTTTTCGTCCAGTGTAACACCCGAATCACTGACCTGATCAATGCCCTCGAGGACAGGTTACTGCCTTGTGGTACGCCTGACTTATTATTAAACGTACTGGAAACAGCTGAATCAAGCTTTACGCTCAGAACACGACACGTCAAGTAACTTTCCAGACATACTACAAGTCGCTTTGGTGTACCCCGATGGGAGAGTTTGCCCAGAAGCATTATGTGATCAATGACGTCAAAAGCGGCCTTTAAGTCCGTGTATACGGCATCCACTTGATTTTTAGCTTCAATCTGCGTAACACAGGTACTAGTGAAGTCCAGAAGGTTCGTTGTTACGGATCGGCCTGGTATAGATCCACGTTGATTGGCTGAAATATATTGTTTGGTACGGCGAAGAATGAAATTACTAACGACTATTTCGGAAAGCTTCGATCCCGCGATAGACTGGTAATTCCTCTGTAGCTCTTCCCCTTTTCTTTTATCATGTTCGAAGTGATTGAAAAGGTGTCCAGGTCAAAATGTGGCCACTTCCCAGAGGAATTCGGATTCCGCAGGGCCTCCCTAAGTGGCCAGTATGGTTAGGCACCCTCAGAATGTCTTCTGACGACCTAGTTTTTCGAAATCATGAAGATAGATACGTCGCAACCAAGATTTTGGAAAAGATTTGAATAAGTATGGTAAGAAATCCTCGAAACGTCTTCTGATGACGTAGTTTTTCTAAATCATGAAGTTTGATATGACGCATGCTATGTTTCGCATCTGAAAATATGTTTTTCACAATCCCTGAACAAGTACTTACCCCAGTACTCCCACCTTGGAATCCGAAACTACGGATATTTTCGGAATAATCAGTGCAGATTCACAAACTATGATAATTTTGTGATCTATTACAAAAAACTGCATCAAAAACCGATGGCTAACGATGGATTATCATAAATTTTAAATTTGAATTTCTCTATCTTAGAGTATTGGAGACTAGTTAACAAGCTGAATATGTGCCTTTTGTTTCTGGAACAGTCTATAAAAGCGTTTCCCCAGTTGTTAATGGAGAGCAGTGATGGAAAATTTCCATTACTACCAACTTGAACATACGCAAAAGTGAACCGTCATCGGAGAAAATGTCATGACATTTTTGTACTGATTTCTGAAGTGAGGAAACAAGTTGCGACATCAAATTATTGCATATATACGACCTTTTTTCCAATACATGGAATCGAAGTGTTAAAATGGATACTAACAACTCATGAACATCGAATATCAAGTAATTTCGTTTTTAATCAAGCTATCAAATACCGCCAAACTTAAGTTCTTAAATGTTTGAAAATGTCGGCAAAAAAGGCGACATTTTTGTCATTTCGTTTTCTATCATTTGCGTTCAATTGAACTGTAAAAAAAATACAGTTGCAAGTGGGCGCACCTCAGTATTTCGTAGCAAGCGAATTGTATATTTACCACCATTGATGAAGATGATTGGGTCATTTGTTCAATAGCAACAACAACAACAACAACAAGGCATTTAACGGCTAGATTACGAATGTGGTCAATTGGAAACATTTGTAAGAGAGTATGAGGTCAAATTCAAGTGATATGATAATAAGAAGAATGAGTGTTCAATTTTACAGTTTACATTAGAAAATTAAGATTTGTTTTATTGGCCTCGCTAGTCTTTTATAAGGCCTGTCCACGTTAAATTTTGCACATAAAAATAATAGCAGCAAAACATTTACACATATTTCAACAAAACCGATTGTTTATTTCACAATAATAGAGTTATATCTACATTAGAAACCGTTGATTGAGATGATAATCCTTCTTTCTGGAAAATTCTCGAACTTTCTGACGTGACGATTCTCGACCATCTCTTGAAATCAACGGTACCATTTGCTTTCTTCTTAGTTTCGAAAAGTTTCCGCTTAACTAGAGCCCAGTATTTTTCTATTGGGCAAAGTTCTGGACAGTTTGGTGGATTGGCTGTTTTTGGCACGTATTTAACCTTTTGTGCCTTATTCCATTCCAGGACGGATTTCGCAGTGACAAGAGGCCAAATCACTAGCTAAAGAGCTAAGTCGTGGCTTTTGCGGTATCAACCGCTTTGGCAGACATTCTTCCTCGTACACATCCTTATTGATAGTGCTGGTAGAGACGAAGCTTTTAGATTTTCGACCACAACAAATGGCAGGCCAAATCAAATACTTCTTCGGGAATTTGGTAACCTTATTTGTCCGGAAATGCTCGGCAACGGCGTTCCTTTGCATTGCGGTATAAAAAGCCAGACCCGAAAGCTGTTAAAAGTTTCTGAGTACGTATGTTTCGTCGTCAATTATGGTACAAGAAAATGTTTGCAAAAAAATGGTGTAAAACTCCTTAGCAGGACTTTTTGCAGTGAAATTTTGCTTGTCATCACGGTATGATACCTTTTTCACACTGTATGTCTTCAGTCCTTGCCTCTGCTTCACTTTTTGCACGTATGATTTTGAGTTCCCATCTTTGCGAACCACATTTCGCACAGCAAGATTGGGATTTTTCTCAATAATGGCTACCACCTTCTTGTCCATTTGTCGGGTGCATACTTTTTGATTCGTTCCACTTCCTATCTTCCGATCCACAGTCAAGCGCTGGTCAAATGAATAACAAAGAAAATTCACGATACTTTTTAGTAGTTTTAGTTTCTTGGCAAGTCCACGTACCGATACATTCAGATTTTGCTGCCATTCGGAAGAAAATTGTCCGAAATTTAACGTGGACAGGATTTGATAGTTTTCAAAGCTTTTCAAAGACAACCTGACAAATAAATGCATTGATGGTTTTATCTGATAGAAAGATGAAACGTTTTCTCTTGAATATTTACCGAGATCTGGACGCAAAAGGGGGTATCGGCCAGAAAAAGGAGCTGGCAGCTATACACCTTTTGAAATCGCATAACATTAGCGGACATTAGCGTCGGAACTGTGCCGAATATTAGCGTAACAATATCAGAACCTCCCAGAAGCAGAAAGCACCCAAAAGGACGGATTCACAAAAAGCTTCTTCGAAAATTCGGTCACTGAACTTGTACAACGTTCTCCTCCAAAAGTCGATCCGGTGCATTTAGATGGACGACGAGAAGTACGTCAAATTGGATGCCAGTACGCTTCCGGGGCCGCAATTGTTCAACGTTGAGGACGGATTTGCGATATATCCGAACCGTAGAATTTGGGAAAAAAGGTTTTGGTGGAAGCCATTTGCTCCTGTGGCTTGAAGACTTCTTCATATTTCACAACGGGCGACTTCTGCCCGTCTACCGAAAACATTCGAATCCTCCATTGTTTTGCCGGATCTGCCATCTGCTCACTACGATTTTGCTACGTTGGAGATGCTCAAAAAGGAAAAAGTCGATTTGGTCAAAAAATGTCAAAATCCCTCAAACGACCCTGACAAGCGTCCTCTCGAAAAATACTGGGCAATAGTTAAGCAAGCTCTGTTGACTGCTTCAAGGTTGGTCGAAACGAAAAGAGACACAACGGAGAATGTTGTGCTGAATCTAATGGGAGGTATTAAGAGAAAAGTCCGAGCGGTCTTCAGAAATGAGAAGTAAATATTCAAACTCACGTGAATTCGGTCATATTTATGTTGATTTTCATTTATAGCAAGCAAACTTATGAGTTTGTTAAAAAATAACTATTTTCCTTTGAAAACAGGAGTCCATTATTGAACAGTGCATATACGGTTTTGATTAAAATCGATTTTTTCCTCAACATCCTGATGAATATGCAAAAACCAAATCATTCAATGTGTCTTATATTCTTATGATCGCTTCTAATCATAAAAATTCACACTGAATCCCAAGATTCGTAGTTTTTTTTATACGAATTTCAAAACAATATTGACGAATTTCACGCAAACTCATCCAGTAGTTGGCAGCACCCTCTCAGAATCAAATGACATTGTGGGTGTATAGACTAAGTCTTTTTTTTTTTGAAAATTTATCTAGACTACCATTGTGTGGCAAGGGATTAAGTTTTTTTAATCTCATCATAACTCAAAGAGGAAAAGACTTACAGAAAAGTGATGTATGGATGACTTTTGGAAAATCGTATGTGGGTACAAATGATTTATTTCATTCAAATCTTTACCTAATATCACTCAAGTGATAAAATGTACTGTACCAAGGTAAGACAGAGTTAATTATTTAATGGTGTTTAATGTTTTTGGCAATAAACAGGATCAAGCACCTGCTTCAATTGTATTATCACTAAAATTAAAAAAAACTAAAACAAGCCCTCTCCAAATGGTAGCCTTGATTTTCCAAACATTCAAAGACCCTAAAACATACAAATTGTCATTATAATTAAATTTAATTGGCTTTTGTGAGGATGTTAGGAGTAAATTATTAGACGAGTTGGGACGATACACGGAAGAAACAGGACATGAAAAAGAAGGGGCTTCTGATTTGTTTTATTACGTAAAAGGCCGACAGGGACCGTTTTTACCCATGGAACTAAAATAACCTTAACTAAGGAAATATTCAACCGATATGGAATATTTTGACTGGATTCACTGGTTTTGGATTCAAGAACTTAACCACTTTTTAATAAATGTCTAATATGACCTATGCAAATAATCCGTCTCCGGAAAAACCTAATATCCGGAACCATGTTCCGAAAATAGTATACTTATAAATGTTTCAACAGAAAACCAACAATAATGATACAAAAACTGTGGAATGAATACACAGGAATGTGTGTGAGTGCCATATGACAATCCGGTGATTTGAGTCAGGAACAGCCACCACGGAGCAGGTTCCCATGAGGCGACGGATGGCTAGAAAATTATTTGAATTGAACCCTAACTATGGGTGTCAAAATTCTTGAAATCGTTCCAGAAGTACGTTTGCCATAGTTATTGGACCATCTGGTCACTTGGCTTTTTATTGGCCAGTTCAGAGTAGGTTCCCAATGAGGCCAACTCAAATAATTTTCGAGCCATCCGTGGCCTCATTGGAACCTACTCTGAACTGGTCAATCCAAAGCCAAGTGACCGGATTGTCCAATAACTATGGCAAACGTACTTCTGGAACGATTTCAAGAATTTTGATACCCATATTGTTAGGGTCCAATTCAATAATTTTCTGGTCATTCGTGATCCCATGGGAACCTGCTACGTGGTGGCTGTTCCAGAATCAAGTCACCGGATTGTCGTATGGCAATCACACACATTCCTGTATATTCTTTGAATGATTTTTAGTGTCATTACTGCTGCCTTTATATTGGAATCTACTTATAGTATACCATTTTCGGAACATGGTTCCGGATAATCGGTATTTTCGGATACGGATCGGTCAAATTCGGCCATTAGACAGTAAAATCACGTAAGATTTATGTGATTTCAACGTAGAATGTGAATTTACGTGGAAATCACGTAGCTCTTACGTGAATTCCACGTGTTTATTACTGGTTTTGACAGTGGACGAAAATTACGTTCGTTTCACGTGGATGTAACGTGTCGTTTTTTTTGAGTGTATGCAAAGTTGCTTGAAAAGACTTAGTCTATACACCCACAAAGTTTCATTTGATTCTGAGAGGGTGCTGCCAACCACGAAGACGAGTTGGCGTGAAATCCGTCTTTTACGAGCTTAAAATAAATCAATGAACCTGGTGGTCTTGACTTTCACAACATAAAATCGTCAAAATAGGAAAAGTCATAACATTTAATGGCCGAACAGCTCTGAAACCCAAAACAGTAGCTTATCCATAAAAATAACCTGTTAATATATAGATTCAGACAAATTTCGCTCTGGATTATGGAAACATTGCCAATTTGTCTGCGACAGTCCGAAACCCACCGGGTGTCGCGTCTCGCAAATGTAAATACCACAGCAATACAGAGCAGGGTTGTATTGATCGTTTGAATCAGTGCAGGAAAAAAGCCTTTTCAACTCAGTTGGATTAATTTACCGATAACTTGTTTTAGAAGCTGAATTTACTGAATATGGTGTTTGATGAAAGTACACCTTGTACAGTATTCGGTAATTTTTTATGAACCACAGCTGAACGTTCGGTAATCGATTCACCATTTCGGCAAATTTTACAGTAATCTGGTAAAATTACCGGAACTGTCAAATTTTACCGATCCGTTACTGATTACCGAACTGTACACGTTAAATTTCTAATTATGAAACTTATTCTAACTGTATGTCTAACTGTAATATCAAAGTGTATTCATGAATACTCAATGGTGAATATCATCGAATACTAGGTATCAGTCACGCCTTAAATGTTACAGTTAGAGCCATAACGTCGAGACAACGAACGCAATCAATCAAGCACAACAAGTTTATCATACATGGTATTTTTAAAATCAGCTTTTGGAACGAGTTATCGGTAGACGAATCTCATTGAGTCGAAATGAATGTTTACAGCACTTTTCTGAATAGACTACAGATTTGTATTTCGATGGAACATCACAGACTATTTTTCACCCTTACTGATAATGATTTCAACCAGGTGGATTTTGACAGTATCCATCCTTGTATGCATACCTGAAACGAGAAAAGACAAGAAAAAAATAAGGTCAATAAGTTTCATCCAAACCACATGGAGACAAATGCTTCAGTTATTCAACATCCATTTCGGTTCTCGAACCGCCCGATCCATGCGAATTTCGCAACCGACAAACATATCTTTTATTGATCCTTAGTCACCTTCTTATCGCCAAATCATCCGCCGTTCCGCGAACACACCTCAATTAAAATTTCCCCGTCATAATGCAAAGCCGTGCAATCGTACCTTTTGTAGAGGACTTGTGCCCATCCACACTAGCATGTATTTCATCGCAGCAGAAGCAAAATGTGAATACGTGACGAAAGAGCCACCATAACACTTACAAACCCAAATCTACGGTCATCACCGATGGTGGCGGCGACGGCGGCGGCACGTCAAGTATGACTCACAGCTTCGTCATTGGACGGTTCAACGACGCTCTCGGTGCCACTGGATAGTCGATATTAAACCAAAACTACAATTGAAAGATCGGTAGGACGATTGCGAAGGCACCGAAAAAGCTTCATTACCATAGACACCATATCAGAAGACGGCCGACGAGCAGTAGCAGCAGACAGACACGTACACACAGCCAGGTCTCACCTTCGCCTTCAACCAAGCTAGTCGTGGGTTCACAGTCAAAACAGAGACCTGAAAACACGAGGCCTCTTGTTTCTTGCACCGCCTTGAAGCCGTAGGTCTGTTCGTGTGAGTGTCTGTGTCAAATGATAGAAGCAAGCAGAAGCGAGAAAAAAAATATAACTACAACCAAGTGGAACAGTCGTCGAACGAAACATGGTGACCAGAAACCGTTACATATATTTAGTCATCATTATCATGTCTTGGGATCGTTCGTCATTCAGCTGCGGGTGCCTGGCTACCATCTTCATATAATATCGATGAGTGAAGTCGGTGGTGCCATCTTATTTCAAACGAACAGCTGAGTTTTCCACTCCACGAGAACTGGATCCAAGCCAGCTGACCCTCATCGTCATCATCGTCATCGTCATCGTCATAATAGCAGTGAACCAATACATGGATGGGAAGCAATCTGGCAGCAGAGGAACACTCAGACCACAGAGAGTACATTGGCGTTGAAGTGATAACTCGAACCGCACACGCACTGCAAATAAACAAATCTGTCACTTCGCGGACGTACGCATAGAAGAAATTATTATGGCGATATATTGGCGAGAAGAAGGCGAGTTTGTTTTGATACGCGATTCTGTCGCGTATGTGCGAGAACTTAGCAGAATTAGCATTGAATTATCGGCAGCCTTGGGTTGGAATTTAAGTCTCTACATTGCAAGAATTGGATTCGAAATTCTATGAAATATCGATTGGTTGTATTGATGTATATGTGCACCTGGTGAATTGCACAACCTATCTCTACGCTAAGAAGTACAATCAATGTTGTAATCATTCATTAGTTGCCAAAAAACAAGTCCATCGACTACGATCATGATTGTCCAAATTCATTGTCCAAAACAATCAATTCTCTTCTATAAGCTGGATAAATAATCAATTTGTTTATTTGTTTATTTGAAGTAGACATCAACAGACCAAGTTTAGGTCCTAATGATGTTAAAAACAAAAAAAAAAAATTCTCTACTATAAGTTTAAAATTATCTAATGCAATAGTCAACAATCTTTTTCAATGTGAATATTGAAACCCAACTGATATCGCTGTCCCTGCCCTCTGGCTCAGAAAGGGGTATGGCTCTCATTTCTCGTGTTCTCTTTCCTATTCCATGGCCGCGAGCGGTGCCATATGACACGTTGTGATTGTGAGTCTCGATATGAGCTAATAAAGTCAGCTTTTCAAAAGCAGAAACACCTTGACGACAATCTGGTCCCTAAATCAAAGGGAGGTTGAAACAGTAAGTGGGAACTGTATATAACCCTAACCTAACATTCAGTTAAATTTTCTAACAGAAGCTTCGTACTAAGATGATTTCAAAATCAAGGTAAGAAAATCATATTGTTTTTCTGAATGTTTCATATGTTTATATAACACCTTATGTTGGGATGAAGGACCAACAGAGCACCCGATTGAAGCGATTTGGATAGGAAGAGTGCGACTGCCAACTTCCTGTTGTTAAACTTTCGTGAATAAAAGGCGGGTTCTTCTCCCCCATCTAGTGGGACTTTTTACATGGCGAGGGCTCGGTTTTGATGTGGTTTCTGCGAACTTGTTTCAGGAAGGAGATTCTCTCTAGATCCCTGTAGCTTTGGGTTGCGCGTAAGTGTATCTGCTTATGAGCTCACAATACGTTTTTGACCCTTCATACAGGAACATGATGAAAAATTTACCACAGTACAAATCGTTTAATTCGTCCAGTATAGGCAGTTGCCTTGCTACATTAGATTGTAGGATGTGAACATAACATAAAAAACAATTACTATCGCTGTCAAACATTAAATGTCAAAAATAGTGGAATTGTGATTTTTGATGTGTTGGAACCGGAAAAATTACATAAAATTCACCCCTTTAGCTTGTCTATTTTTCAATGTAGACGTACTTGAAAAAAAAAGTTTCAAGTTTTATGTTAGAATTCACCGTGAAATTTAGTTACTCATCGTCGAGCTCTGCTTTGCAGTTGATTTCGCAGCCAACAATTATGGAAAAGGAAGATCTTGTTCTTTTTCAAAACGCTCCAACGCTACTTGGTTGGCAGTCATATTGTCGAAAAAAAAACGTTTACATTTTCAAAAACAGAGATAAACATTCTTCCGAAAAGTTTTAGGCTAGCAAATTTGAAGCAACTTTGGCTTTGACATTTTTTTTTTCTATAATAAGGTATGCGCACAGCAAAATCTAGCCAAAGAAAAACTCGCAGTATAACATTATTTCTATTTATTTTTTAGCAAGGGTTGATGTATAACTTATTTACATCAAAATATTATTATTCGGATTTTTTATATCCGTATGCTCTAACTTTACGTTTGATACCATCCATTAATTTCTCCACAGTGTCTTCAGTCAGGTTTTTGGGAGCAATTTTCCACTTTATAGCAAAATATTTCGATTTCCCAAGGTTCCGCTTTACAATGGCCCAATATCTTTCAATTGGACGAAGTTCTGGGGTGTTCGGAGGATTACAGATTAGTACAATGTTGACGTTGTTTCCACTTCTAAGCACTTTTACCATAATGGCAAGGCTAGAAACAACACAGAATGCGTGTGCATTTGGATAAATGGTAGTGACCGTTTTTGCAGACACTCGTTTGTGTAAACTTGTTGTTTGATCGTACCTGTAGTTATGAAGATTTGGCTCTTCAAACCACAATTACAAACAGCCTGCTAAACCATGTACTTTTTAAAGAACTTCGACACCTTTTCGGTCTTGAAATGATCGTCAACCTTGCCACGTTGTAATGCAGTATAAAACTCAGGACCAGGAAACTGCTTGAAGCCTGCTTTGACGTTTGTTAAATTTTGTCAGCAGTTAGTCGTACATCTTACTAGCTCTTGTATTCGAACTATCAAGCTGGACACGGTTCCTACGGCTATGTGAACATGTTTTCAAGTATTTTCAACACACAGTGTTGTAATATAAAGTGTAATTAAGAATCCAATATGTCAAAAACATCAACAAATCGTTTAATAGACGAACTATTGATGAAAGAGACAGTCGACGAAGAGAATCTCTCAATGATGCTTAGGAGCTAATGCATTGTTCAACTAGATAGTTCGAATACAAGAGCGAGTAATATGTACGACTAATTGCTGACAAAATTTGAAAAACGTCAAAGCAGACTTCAAGCAGTGTCCTGGTCCTGAGTTTTATACGAATACAATGTTTTGACTTTTTGACCACATCTCGGATGGATTCTTCTGGTTTGGCTTAATCAGCCGAAGCACTGCATCCCGCTGGGATCTGAAGTTGTCGTTCCTCTCCTCGGTCCTGGTTTCCGGTCGAGAGTCAACCGATCCAGGAAGCGTTTCAAAACGCTACTTATTGTTGAACGAGGGACTCCGAGTTATTATGCTATTTCATGATGCGACATAGACTGATTTTCCACACTCTTTAGCACAATTCACGCACTTGTTGTTCTTTCGACTCCATTTTTAATACAATGCATTTGAGACAGCAAATAGTATGTCAAAACGTTTACACACACAATGCCACATTGCGTTAACGGTATTTGTTACATCTTTATATTGACAACAAAAAATGTGGCTAATAAACCATGGCTAGATTTCGCTGTGGCCAAATAAGAGCAATTTTTAGTAGTTAGGATCTAACTAAAGCTATGTCCACTTAGAATCCGGAATAATAAAATCACCTATATCTCGGTAATGGATTGACGTACAAATAAGTTTAATACATCAAAACAAAGGTAATTCACTGTACTCTAAGGAAAAAATATCAATACAAATCATTTCTTTCCGTTTCTAATGAAAATTCGCACTTTTTTCTTTATTCCTCACATCAAACGCTGCACACCTCCGGAGGCGACTTCCTTGGCACATTTGGTCCACATTTTGGTCATCTGAGCCGCGTCCCGAGCCGTTTTTCCGCTTTTTTAAGCTTTCGCTTCAATATTGCCCAAAATCTCTCGATGGGCCGGAACTGGGGAAGTTGAGTGAATTTATGTTTTTATCGATGTCGCGGTACCACTAGATGACTTCCCGGCTGTAGTGGCAACTTGCCAAATCTGGCTAAAGCTTCACAGGACCTTTATGGGCTTTAATGAAAGATAGTACTCGGTTTTTGAAGCATTCTTCCTTGTACAGCTTCGAGTGCATCGTATTATTCGTCACGAACACTTTGGTCTTTGCTCCGCAGCTGTATATCCCTTGCCAAATCATCAGTTTTTTATGGCAAATTTGTCCATAAAAACTAACTTAAACTTCACAGGAGCATCTCCTCGTGACGTCACAATGTAGAATTTTTGGCCAGGAAGCTGTCCGAAATCTATTTTGAAGTAGGTTTCAAATCTGCTGGTACAATTTCCGAGCTCGAGTTTTGGCGACGAAACTTTGCTTCAACGTTCTGTTTGGTTGCTTGCTGGCTCGATAAGAACGATATCCTGCTCGCAAACGAATTCTTCGAACGGTACTGCGAGCAGCAGCGTATTTTTGTGGAATTTCATTATCTGTTAGTCCAGGGTTTGCTCTGACACCTTTTTGTTCAGCTTGCGGCCATATGTTCCACTACGACGCTTACCTTGAGGCACTCGATCCACGCTCTTTCGCTCCCAGAAACATTTTCTCTCCTCTCGGCTTCCATCTGGAATAACTTATACCACAGAAAGTGGGCGGAATTCTTGCAGCAATCCGTGATTCCGGATTTTAACTGGACAGAACTTGACATTGGGAACTGTGAAAAAATATTTTAAGAACACTAAGTTGTGTGCCGGCAAAAAGCTCATTGGGATAAGCAATTAGTTCAAAATTCCAATAAAGAAGTAAAATATTGGAAAAATCTGTACGAAGTTTACAGTAAACTAACGAGAAACCAAATCTCTAAATCAGTTTCTATGGAAATTTTGACGAAGATGTGAAAAGCTTAAGATCTAAAAGAACAATGTGAAGGAAGAGCCTCTTAAAATTGAAAGGAACGAAAGAAGTCTTTGGATTGTTCTGCAGGATTTACAAAGATAGCCTACACGATCATTTGAAGATTTGTAGGAAGTCCAGATTAAAAGATTTGTAGGAAGTCCAGAGGAAGGTAAGTACAATAAGGCTGGAGAAGTCCAATATTCTTCTAAAGAAATTTCAGGGTGAAGGGTCCTCAGAAGGATGTTCATAGACCCTATGAAAAGTACAAACTACCGACTGAAAATTTTTAGGATCAGCATTTGTAAGCGTTTTGATATTCATGACTGTTTGTAAACTGTTCTGTTTTTCTAATTTAGAGATTCATAAACAAAAAAAAAACATTTACTTACTTATCTAATCAATTCTAACCTCACACTAACGCAGTCAATTTTAGAAAGCATCCTCAGCTGCGTAGCATTTGCCGAAGAGAGGATTCCAGAAAGAATGTCTTTAATCGCTCTACTACTTCGAATCAAGGAATGGAAGAAAGCGTGGATCTGTCGTACCAAACGCTTCCATATAGAGTTAAATAATGTGATAATTAGTATTTATCGTTGGGAGCATAGATGCTAGAAAGATAAGTTGATGCTTCTTTTGCCTGTGGGTAAACTTTTGGCATTTGAACCAAAAGTCTTTGCCATGGTTAGCGGCATATCTTGCTCATTGTAATTGGGATTGAATAAAAAAAACTTATCAGCCAAGAAGTGATTGAATTGGATACAAGCTTAGTTTTTAGTTTCAAAATAAAGTTTCTAGAGTCGTATCTAACATGTTGAAGACAATAACACAACTTCCATTATAGCTCCAGTGTTGTGAAGAAAATGGCTTTAAAACTCTTTAGCTATTGTAAAAGATAACGTTGAAGTTGGGGATAATCGTTGTCCGTCGTCAGAATGGTCTGCGGATTCAGTTCCATTTTATTGAAGTAGTGTGATGAAAAGGCTCATATGCAACGTTGCCATATTTAACTTGTTTATTTCGACAGGGGCTGAAGCAGCCTGGTTTCATCCCAAAAAATCCAAATTTCTTATTTCAAAAATTCTCCAGGATTACGCTGAGTCATCAACAATTTAGTTATACAGTCATTCTATGTTAAGAGAATATACTAACTCTCAGAACTTGGTTATATTATGTCGATTTGTTTCTTTTCAGGAAGTATTTGAAATGCACTAGCAATCATGTTTCTCGATTATCCCGGAACGAATTGGCGGTCTATAATTTCTTGATTTGTTATTCAATTTTAGTTGATGTCGTGAGTTCCAATATTGGCGGTGTACTAATTTGATACTCGTACTGATAGAATAACCCATGGCATAAATCTCCAACTTCAAACAGTGCATCGATTTATGAATAACAGATTATGTTAAGAAAAATAGATCCATCAATCCTGTACGGACGTACCCTTGCAAGGATCTGGAAATCAAATGCCACTGAGTAAAGGCACTTTTCTCGTCCGCATTACGGTACCTTCCGGGTGGGACAGGAAACGCGAACATCCATATTTTATGATTGATTGATTCGTGTAACTTCATTCCCAACCATCCCAACCCATCAGTTTCGTCGACGACATAAAATCCAATACTTTGTAGTCGTGGATCCTCATACTCGTGAGCGTACGTCCCGGGGATTGAAAGGAGAAATTGGAAAAAAAAAAGCATAAGCATACACTATCGATTTAACATTCGTCGTACTGTCCCGTTTCTGTGCCCAGATATACCCCGGAAGGTGCGTAGGATTTTCATGGCAATTTTCCCACCACCCCCCGTGCACTGCAAAAGCCAATAATACCCTATCCTCGGTAATAAGGCCAAAGAAGAACGTACGAACGAGAAGAACACACACACACACGCACACACACACCTGACTTTCAAAATTGCAGCGGTTGAAGGCTTCTCGTCGCGGTGGCAGTTCCTTCCGGATTCAATTGAAACTTGACTTGTCCTGGTGTCGGACTGCTGTTTTTCCATCTCTTTCCCGCAACCAGCTCCGAACGAGCGTTTCGGAAACTCGTTCGAAAAATAAAGACGGAAATGGAGAAAATCTCATACTTTGTACCCTTTCCTAACCGGCGGATACTTAGCCTCCTATCTTTATTTATGATGGTAGTTTAATTTTCCCCTCCCCCGCTCGGTCGCCATGTAGTAGACCAATTTCTATTATGCTACTGCTGCCGCACAGTCAGCTTTAAATAATAACAACACGGGCAATAAATGGCGAAGAAGTACCCCTGATGGGTCTCAGCTCAGCTCAGCTTTAGCTACGATGCCATATACAACAGACTGCGCCGCTTGAGAAGTGGAATCGAATCAAGTTTGAGCCTACTCTCTTCTTCCTTCACGGTTGGTCGCCGCCGACTGCCGACTGCCGCCACCACGATCACAAGACCAAAACAAGTTTTTTGTTTGTTTCTGCTCTCGCAAGTTTTGCCCGAGTTGCTGCTAGCAGCGCACAGTACTAAACAGGGACGAACATGTGTGTGCTTGTAACTATGAGAGTGGTGCATAGGTATGTGGGCTGGTTAGTCGGTTGGTTATCTATATGTAATGTAGCAAAGTTGAGGTTAGGTTACTTGAAAAAAAAAAAACTAGTTACGAGAGACATCGACTAACGAACGGGCTCGACTGCTTTTGTTTGCGTCGCTTGATGGATATTGCTTCGAAATGGTAGAGTATTCAATTGGTTAACCCAGGTTTTACATTCTGAGCTTTGACAATACAATTTTCGACAACAATCGTACGATTGTTGAGAGGAAGAAAAATTACGAAAGCACGCATTTTTTTAAGTCAGCTAATAGCAAATTAACCCTAGCTCTCGATTTAATTTTGTTGTCGAATACGTCCTGTAAAACTTGGAATGGCCTCTGCCTCATCCTAACTATTGATTTAAAAGAGTTAAAAGCGACTATTAAGCAAAGTAAAAAATAGTTGTTTGGTTTCCCAATAAAGGAAACCATCATCACACTTTAACTATAAATCGTTTCAAATTGGATTTTTTTTTTATAAATATTTAAATAATGACAGACGTTACGCGATTTTATTCGTATCGTTTCCCAATACAAACCGTGCTGCCAAACCAACCCTTTTACCCAACAGGTTAACGTTAACCCCGTGCTTGGAATAGGGTCTTGGGGTGCTTAAGCCGTTCCCTACCCTGTGTGAGGGTTTACTCAATCTAACTCTCATTAACCGGCAATGGAATTATGGAAGAAATCTGTTTGCAACATTTCTTTAATTAACTTTTGAAAGCAGCTTTAATACGGGAGCTAGAAAGCGATAGCTTATTGCAGATCCAGCTACCCTACAGAATGCTACAGCTACAGAATGTCTTGAGAATTAAACCCATTCCGAGGTTACTTTCACATACAATAAGCCCCCAATGTAAACATTACTAACAACATAGGGATAAAGTTACTTCAACCCACTCCAAATTTAGAAATTTTAAAATCAGGCGCGTCAATAGTTATATATGAATACAAGATTTTGAAATATTTTTATAATCAGACAGATCTCACCAAAGATCGCCTCCGAAATAACACTAGCTTGTTCAGTCGAAAAACAAGGAAAATTTTCGAAGTACATACGCATCATGTTATTTTATGCACTCGCGGCGAAATAAACACAATCTATACATAAATAACCGTTGCTAAACCGCCCGTTAGATATGATATTGTACACCAGAAATTATGTGCAAGCCTTGCACACGTCCAATGGCTGTTTTCTTTATTGCACTGGTCTATTTATTATTGTAAACCATTTTTCCACTTCAACTCTTTTTTTTGTATTATTATTATTAAAAAGACTGTGCGTTTCGTAGATGCTACTCCGTTACTGAAAAGAACTAGTGTAATGCACAGAGAATCGCATAGATGGGACTTGGGAGTAGCTATACATCTTTAATGTACAAATTCACTAGTTCACTATGTTTATAGATCAATACCGGCGCCGGCCACGTCCTCACGGTCTTCGGGGAGGGGGAAGGATTATTATTTTGACAATCATTGATTAGAGACCGTGTTTACCTCTGCGTCTCCACAGTTGTCAAGAGAGAATGATAGTTTTGTGTTAGTGAGGCAGGTTGTTTTTAGATCATGGATGCACTGTGAAAAGTGATGCGATCAATGAAAGCGCAGTAGACTGCTGCTTTATATTTTAAATCTAGTGGTGGTATACAGAGGCAAGTGTCAAATGGCAAGGAAGGGGACGGGCCTGGGATTGAACTCTCGACCATCTGCGTAGTAAGCAGACCGGGTTACCACTGAGCTACCCAGCCACGTCAGACCTATAAACAACTTTCCACTCCACAAAATTCCACTCCACCTAAAACAAAATTCGATGGCGACTCTAAATCGAACTTCAATACTTTTTTTTTCACGGCAAAGAGAAGCAGCTCCTTTATTTTTTTCCTCCGAAAATCGACTAGAAATGCACTTATTTTATCGCACCAGTGAGCAAAACCCATCCATAAGAATTTTGGTACACTTTTAATATCAATTTCGATCGAAATAACGATAGTTTCACAATTTTTCACGATTTAAGAAGGCGTCACATTCCATCAAGAGAAGTTTACTTCTTCACAAAATAAAAGGAAATATATTCCCAAAAATCCAACATCCTTTCGTCAGTCATTTCGTCTGTTTATTATTTTGTTAGTAAGTGTTGCGTTTATACGTTTAATAATTCATTTCGTAATTTCTTTATTCTTTTGTAGTTTGCTCTGGGAGTCTTCCGAAGCAGTTTTCTCGACACAACAATAAAAACTTCATCAATAAAAAGTTATTGTATTGTACCTTGTGCGTTAGAATGATATAACTTAACTCCTTTTGAAGCTTTTCACCAGCCGTGCAAGGATCATTTCATCCATAGAGACGCTGTTAACAGTGCCTCTAAAGTCCATCTCATGTCATGTCCATGTCTACTGTTTTGTATGGTGCCGCCTCGTCTTTTTGTCAGTTTAATATTTAGCTCGTCAGTGTCACGTTTAGAAGTTTAATAAGGTGTTTTACTTATCTTCGTTATTTCTTCATGATTTCTGCAGTCTTTTGTGGTTTGTGAATTTCTTCATCTGTTTGTCTGGAGCCGCTTCGTACCATTCTGTGATATGTATTCCACTCCTCTCAATGTCTTGCGATATGCAGTTTTGCCATGAATATGCGAGTCGTACTTTATATATACTTCGATAAATTGAACCTCCGCATAGCTATTGCCAAACTGGACAGACTTGGGATCAACGGATGCCTGCTGCAATGGTTTCAACCGTACCTCACTGACCGTCATCTGGCTGTAGTCATAGGAGATTGTCAGTCTCACATGTTCAAAGCAACGTCTTGTATACCGCAGGGTAGTCACTTGAGACCGTTGATTTTTTTTGATCTACTTCAACGACGTAAATTTGTCTTTCGAAGGACCACGACTATCATACGTAGATGACCTGAAACTCTACCTTCGAGTGCACTCACTCGACGACTTTTGCTGTCTTCAACGTCAGCTAAATGCTTTTGTCGACTGGTACACTTTGAATCGCATGGATGTCAACCCGGCCAAATGCACGGTTATCTCGTTTTCGCACAAGAAACAGACTATTTTATGCAAGTATGTCTTGTTGGGCCCCGAAATTGAGCGCCAGTCAAGTCAAGGACCTAGGAGTAATTCTGGACACCCAACACACCTTCAAGCAGCATATCTCGTACGCTGTTCGCAAAGCCTCCTGCGTTCTGGGGTTCATCTTCCGGATTTCTAAAGACTTCACGGGCATCTACTGCCTTAAATCGTTGTACTGCTCCTTGTCTTGTGTCGTTCGATATTAGAGTATTGCTCGTTTATGTGGACTTCTCATTACAACAACGGTGTCGTTAGAGTGGAGGCTGTTCAACGACGGTTTTTGAGATTTGCGCTACGTAAACTACCGTGGACGGATCCCTATCGTTTGCCAAGCTACGAAAGCCGTTGCCGTCTGATTAACCTGGAGTCCCTGTTAGCCCGTAGAGATACAACCAGGGCTTTGTTCATCGCAGACATCTTGCAAGACCGCAACGATTGTCCTTTGCTGATGGATCATTAGTATGAACACATTGTTTAGGCCTAAGTTGACGTTTCATGACGTAAATGAAACAGATTCATGACAAAGGTTGAATTTCCAAATCGTAGCAGTTTATCAAAATCCTCCAACACGTCAGAAACTTCAGTTAGAAACCATGTTCTTATCGTTTTAAAAATTTGTAAACATAGTTCAGTTGCTTTAGAGAAGCGACAATTGCTACTAGAAGCATCTAATCGTGATAAGTTTCCTTGGATAGATATTCTTAAAAACTGTGCAAGGGCTAGTATTTTTTTTCTTAATTAATCAATGATCCTATGGATCCTCCCGTGGAAGCTGTTTTCTTCGATGAAACCGACGAAGTTGAAGGTGAAGTCTGTTCCTCAATTTTCGCTTCTGCAGAAACTGTAACGGGAATGTTCTCCTTTCTACCCAGGTAACCAATAAGCATTAGCCTTTGCAGGAAATCAAGCCTAAATCTGCATTTCCGATGCTACACGCATTATATTAGCATATATCAGCATCTTGGTTGCTATCTGTTGTAAAGTTGCATTTCAAATGCTATTTAAATGCTTCTAGCCTGTAATAAGCATTTCGAATGCAAAACAGCATTAATGAAGCATTATCATAGCATTGCAGTAAAGCAGCCGTATATTGGGCCAAAAGTGGCATTTATGTTGCATTTAAGGCGACTTAATTGCTTGATAGGCTGCCATAAAGACGCTTTGAAACTGCTTATTGGTTACCTGGGTAGTATTTGCAAGCCTTAAGCGACATTTCGAACATAATTTCATTTTATTCGTTACCCAATCCATGCGTCTGGAACATAGATTTTCTAAATGACTCTGAGTGATTGAACGCAAATGAGAGCGTTGAGCTTCGTAGTATTTCACCTTCTCTACGATCGATGGTGAGGTAGTGTCCTTGGAAAACTTTTCGATGTAGTAATGGACTGCACTCTTGAAGTATGAAGCCTATTCTTTGGAATCGTTTCACGCACGGATGAACCACTTGCTGATATTGGAGGTGAGCTAATGATGGGTTTGTTCGTAAGCGCCCTTATATAGGAATTTGGTTTGTATCTATATTTTAATAAACTCTCTTCCTAGCAGCTACCTTTACAAAACTAACAAACAACATACTAACCTTTAGAGCACACGGTGCTCTTGTTAGCCAATTTATAACACGATATTTTCCGGATTTTTTTATTATTTTGGTATGAAAGCGACGGGACAATTGTTTTCCGAGCATTACTCAAAAACAAAACAAAAATCATGTAGGCATATTAATTAATAAACAAGAAAATATTTGTTTCAAAATTTTCCTTTGCTCAGAAAATAGGTTTTCCGGATTTTCCAATTCCGGAATTTTTTTAAGATGATAATTATTCCAAATTGTTTGAGAAAATTTCATTATAGCTTGGAAAAAAAATCTACGATGAATCGTTCTTGAGTTATGAATTTTCAAAATTTGTGATGTTCGGGAAAATCGGTAAACTTCAATTGGCGTTTGCCAGGAAAACTGGCAACCCTGATTTTGTTTTTGTTTTTTTGTTTTAGTAACAATCTGAGAGCCTTAGGCCCAATCTGATTTTTTGTTAAATTCTCAACCACTTTATTGGTCATTGAGCCATACTTCGAATACCGCAAAGCCAACGTAGTACCATTTTACCTTAAGCCGACTAAACTGAAAGTACAGCCGAAAAGCAACCCTGGAGATTTGAAGCAAAATAAACGAACGAATAAATTCACGATTCGAAACTAGCGCCTCAACTGGATAAGAAGCAGTGGTGCCATTCAGTAGTAGCTACGGCCTTGACACAATTTGCACATTTCTCACCTTTCCGCAAACAGCCACCGGTCAATCAGGCAGCCGGTATTCAGACATTTATCGCTCGCTTCATGTAATTACCGCCACTGCATTTAGGCCCCTCTCCAAAACAATATTTCATGCAGCTGCGTTGCGTTTTTCTTCTTCTTCTTTTTCAACTACCAATACACTGGCTCGTGTGTGTGATCAATGACAACTTGAGTAAATTGCCGAAACACTGAAAATCTATGATCATTACTGGCTGGTCAGTCTGTTTACTTTTTTTTTGGACTCATTCAGTTCGTACAGCTGCCAACAGTAAGCAATCGAAATCACGGTGCTGCCCGAATTTCGTTGAAGTAATCGTTGAAGCTGCCTCCCGCACTTTGCACCCAGCCACTCAATCAGTCAGTCAGTAGCGAGCAGATATTTATATTAGACGACGAATGACCTACGAAATTATCGATTACCATCGGTCTTAAAGACAGAGAGAGCGAGAAGCAAACGTCTTTTGTTTGTACATTGAATAGACTTGTTGCGTTTCAGAAATAGGCCACTGGGTTTGTCACCGCCGTTTGATTGGAAGGTTTTCTACCCAACTGTACTTTCGTTACTCACGAAGGAAAAAGCCAATAATTTCCAACCACAAGGTAGGTTTCGAGAAAGAGAGTAAACACCCTTCATGGCTTTCGGTCGACTGACGTCCTTGACCAACCTACTCGGCGCCCCACAGGTAGACAACTTCAACGCATTTAGCAACTGTCGGCCAAACTAATGACGAGCGAAGAAAATTGCTAGCCTCGTGATGAACTCACGAGGATCGACGACAACCGGAAATAACTCGCTGCTATTCACGGGATTCGATTGCATCCATCAGCTGCAGCGCCACTTTGTTTTTGTTTTCATTTGCGTCGTAAGGCGATGCATTGTAATCTCAACCTCGGTTGAATCGTCTTATCAAATAATCGACCGAATGAGCTGTCCGTCTTCCAGCGAATTTCCAGCTTCTTTCAACGTGTTTACACTTGCAAAGATGGCGCAAAACTATTTGACTTGCTTGTGTAGTAGTTCTAGCTAGAAGTATGTGTATGGACATCGGAGAACTTGAAGGCAGAAAAGAATCAATTGGCGCTGATAAGGGCTGATACCGATAGGGTTTAGCGTAGAGCTTCAAAGCTAGTAACCGTGTGTGTCAACGTCGTCGTAGTCGTCGTCCTCGTCTGTTACGCAGTCTTATTCAGTTCGATATTAATTCAGTCTATTTTTCGAACGCTTCATGCGCTTGGTTGAGTTTCACAACGTTAACCATGAATGGTTTTGTTTTTCTCTTCGCGGTTGGTAGCTGAGTAGCTGTCACAATATGCAGGCGGAGTCAACGGTTTATGGTTCCTATTTTGAAGTTGATCAAATTCAACCGCATCAACTGTCGACGATTGTGCGTGAGACAACTATCGGACCAGAAACCCTATGAGGCCAGCGAATGAAGCCATGAATGAATCTCTGAAATGAAGATTATTCTGATGTTATTGTTTTGTTTGTGAGAATGATGTGATTGTTAACAAACAGTAGGAACGAGGAAGTTTGTCAATATAATATTGCACGTCACAATTGGACTAACATTGGATCGTGGCGAAATTTTAAAATATTGATAACAAATCTAGACACATTTTTCAATAAGGCGAATCTAACAATAAGATATTCTCTCCTGTCTCGCTTTCTTTCATTTATTACATTTCATTTATAAAACCTTCGAGGAATTCTTTAGTACAGATTGAAACACAACAGTGCTGGCTAGCATATTCTGAAAACAATAGAATGCAACCCGTAAAGGTTATTTGAATATGAATGAAAGAGAAGGTAATCAAAGCGAGTCTCTCAATGTTAAATTCACTCTAATGAAAAAAATTTTCTAGAACTGCTTTTAATTAGCAAAGGGCCGTTTTTCCCCATTTGGTCGCTGTTTTGGCAAGCGTTGATTCATTTTTGTTTCATTAGGCCAGATTTCGTCTTTTCTCTTTTAAAGTCTAATTCCTGTTTTTTTTTTCGATTTAATCATGTTCTATTCTTCTTTGACTTATTTTATCTAGTTGTACTGATTTACTTGTAATCTAGAGAATTCTGTAATTATCATTATTACATTACAACAATTTTAGTTCCGATTTTTGTTCTATGTTGCTCTTGGTTATAGCAATAATACGCAGTTAAACAGAAGTAAGTCGGTATTTGACGGTAGCTTGAAGAAGAATGAACAGAAGTTTATTTAACAACGTATTTCTATGCTTTCTATAAAGAACCCAGGGTACTATGATCGATATCGTCTGAACTCCAACACTCCTCCTAGACGGATGTGGCTAATCCAATTTGAGCTTCTCTGTTCGGATTCTGGGTAAAGGCTTCGTATGAATGGATGAACAATGGTCAATACTTGCACTGTATTTTTCCGTTGTGAATTTGATCTCGAACATTGCTATATGTTGTGTTCCAATTTTGTTTTCTCTGTCTCAATTATCTTGAAACAGCTTTGGTAGGAGTGAATAGTTCAGCAGAATGCCCTGTTTGGTGTACAGAACAATTTTTTTTTAAATTTTAAAGGTCGTTGGGAGCGTCTAGTCTAGAAGGGTTAAGTGATGCTCCACTTTTCTTCAGATGGTTGGAACTTTTGCATAAACAAAAGTCCTAGCCCTATATGGCTTATGATACTCGCTCTCTGAAAAAATACAAATGTGTGGGAATATGGGAACGGGTAGTAATAGACAACGTATCAAATTTCTTGAGGTTCAGCAGCAACATTGCATTCTTTAATGTACAGGTTTATTTGTGATCACTTGTTTTTAGTTTCGCTATCTGAATTCGACAGATTCTTCTTTTCGTAGATTCTTCTGGTTTTAATTTTACTTTTTCCCTATCTATTGCAAGCCTTTCCCAATCTTCAAAGCTCATCTCTTCAAATTTATCCATGTTTTGTTGTATAATATCTATAAACGAAAAGGAAGGTTGCCCTTTTTTGTAGATTTTTTTTTCAAGTTAGCTGCTAATTTTAGTAGGTGTGTATCATCCATCCTTATGATAAGAGTCCAGAACCTTAATTTTTTTGTGATGGTTTTACCTTTCAAAAATTCTTTATGACTGATATTTTCCTCACTTGTACAACTGGATCTGAGCTCGTTTACGATTTGACGTTCATATTTCCTCAATGATATTCTTGATTTTTTTGTAAGTGCTTTCGCCGTCCTTGATCTACACAGTCTATCTGTGTTAGTAACTCCAAGGTATGTTAATTCTGAGGAGACTGCATACACTACATTATTTAAAATTAATTGTTTAGGTGCATGTCCTAAGGGTGTTCTTATAAGACGTTCAGATTTAGTCTAAATTGTTTTTGAAGAACTGGCAAAATAATTTCCAGTTGCTCCTTTGATTTTGCGATTATTAGGATATCATCCGCGTAAACTAATATTATTGGCAAACTGATTCTGCATGTTTAGTCCAATACAAAGCGATCTACTAGATCCCTCTCTACGTCTTTTAGAACATTTACAATAATAATATCGAATAAGTATGGGGAAAGAGGACAGCCCTGCTTTATGCCCATTTTCCTATTTTCCCAAGTTGTTTTTCGACCCTCCCAAAGTGTGTGGTATGGTTCTTCTCTAATGCATTCTATAATGCGAGATATCAATGAATCTGGTATGGTCTTCTTTTTTAGCATTTTTGGTAGACTTTTCAGAGATACGTTATCGAAGGCCTTGCTCAAATCAAGAGTCATGACATGTAGGTCATCTCCGGCGTTCCAACTTTCTTCAAGAATCCTTTTGGCTACGAAGACGTGATCCAGCGTTGATCTGCCCTGGAGGAATACTGCTTTATGGGATCCGATAGGCGTTGCACGTTTAAAGGTCTCCTGAAGAATCCAAGCTGCGTAGATTTTTGTATCCAATGCCGCTTAAACAGATTCGGCGCATTTGATGAGGTTCAATTTGTAAGCCATGCAAGTCCGGGGGCTTTGCCGTTTTTACTATTTTTGATGAGAACGTCTATCGCTTCTGCATCGGGATGTACACGTATCATCCGGGAGACTTGAGATTTTTTGTGGAAGTAAGGATTCCTCCGCATATGTCGACATCCATTTGTTCAAGGTTATTTTCGGATTTTTCTGCGCCTCCTTCCTGTTTCGGTGTTGTTTTATGTACTGGAATATGCGATTAATTCTCTCTCCTATTTTGCAACTACTTAGATTCTCAAAGAATTCCATTTGTTGTCTTTTGTCGCTTTGTTGCTTACACAGTTTGTTAAAGTTTGCTTTGGCATTGTTTACTTGCTTTATGTGATTTTTATTGTCAGGATCGAACTTAGCTCTGCAGGTCCACTTCTTAACATCAGCTATCGCTTTTCTTAGATTGGGAGATAGTGGTATATGTGATGATTTGGCAATAGTGCTACCCGCTGCTTTTCTTAGGTTATGTGAAAATGCTTTCGATGTGTCCCATATATTGAGAGTATAAGAATCGATTGCCAATTCCGTTCAACGCTTGATTGATATTTTTCTTTGATGACGTTATTTTTTATCAGCTAGAAATATCCCCTTGGTCAGTTATTCTTTCCACCTCGCCGTGAGTCTGCTGACTTGATCAGCTTCTGCCAGCGCAATAAATTTTGCTTCCGCCGTGGACAAAAATAAACAACTTTGATGCGATAGCTTCGTTTTAGATTTTCGATCCTTTCTGCGTTAAGCCTTATCAGCATCCAATTAGCCTACGATTTCTTCCGATTCAGAAAGTTCTAGCAAATTGCAACCGATAGTTGCTGGTTCCGTTCCACTGGGTATCTGACGGCCCGTTTCAGTTCAATCCAATCTTCTTGGTTTGGTCGGCAGGTGTTTCTGCTCTATATTGAAACAGAAATATCGGGTTACGTACAACTTCCCAACCAGCTGCTGGTACTCTCTGCTGTCCGGTCAACGGATCGCACGTCGTTACTTCTCTGGTAACATATCCAGGATTTAGCGGAATACTGGATTCTTTCGCTTTATCCAATCCACTCAAAACAATAATGCCATTGATGTATCTTCAGCTGACTCATGAAATACCCACGTAACCAACAAGCATAAGCATATGCAGCAAAATCCAACCACTTTTTCCAAAATTGATCCAATAATTACATTTCATGTTCATCTAGGTGCTCCAACTACTACCGTGATTTATCAACCCTTAATTGTTAAAATATATATACTAATTTTGTTTACATTGTGCATGCCACCTTAGCAGTTCAGTGTTTAAAGCAGCAGGTTTTTAGTGCCTGCGTGATCGGTATATGAGCAGTGAATCAACCCTAAATCGGCATTTAAGATGCTACGAGCATTATATAAGCATTATATCAGCATGTTGCGCGCTATTTGTTGTAAAGTTGGATTTCAAATCGCTGTTTAAATGATTGTAGCCTGTTTACCTATAAGCATTTCGAAGATATGCCGAATAGCCATTATCGCTAGCATTGCTTGCTCAAAAGCAGCCGAATATTGGGCCAGAAGTGGCATTAATGTTGCACTTAAGGCGACTTGGGAGCTTTGAAACTGCTTATTGGTTACCTGGGTAGTCTCCGTCTTCATCTTGCTCGATTTCCAAGCAAGTGATGATTTTCCGATCTCGAACTTCTACCGCAACCCAGCTTCTATATCACCGATAGCTTATTTTTGCTTGACACAATTAGGTCATCCACGTACTTCAAATGGTAACACCAGGAGCCTTTACGGTATAGACAATAATCTGATTTGCATCTTTCGAAACCTTGCTGAACGAGCTATCTTGATGCAGCTAATGGTTCCAGGACTAAGCCGCCTGTTTAAGGATACAGCACAAACTTTTCCGTAATCTGGCATGCCTGCGCTTCACTTGCTTTGCGGAGATAGACCAGTATGATTCGGATTCAAAAGCGACAGACTCTGAAGGAGAATTTGGCGAATGATGAAATCAACGCTCCCGCACCTGCAACCTGAGACAGACTCAAGGCAAGTATTCCGATTTCATTACATATATGTAGTACGTATACTGGTCCAAATGTCTCCAAACAGTCGAGGACGAGGGATACAAGTGGTTCCTGATGTCTAGCAGATGAGTGATCCGATCACGTACAACGAGGCTTTCAGAAGGCCAGACGATGAGCCCACTGTACTGCAGACTATCGCCGCCACGACGGAAATCGTAGCAATGGAGACCAACAAGATAGCGGGCGATCCGGCGCTTGAAGATCGAAGGTGTGGTAGCCTAAGGCAGTGGAAGGATTTGTTGACTGGACAAGGGTTCGTGGAGTCGCCAGTCCCTTGCCATGCGAAGACATGCGGCCTACAGGCCGTAGTCTTCCGAAGGTCCTCACTGAGTTCGACTGACCCTGCTACAAATGGGCAGCAGAGCTTAAATAAAACGCGTGTTGTCTAATGATCGATTAAAGAACTAATGAAAATTTGATTAGGTATCCAAGCTAACATAAAGTCATGGGTTGCTTCGATTTCATCACTCCTCCTCAACCCATGGTTTCTAAAACTCCCATCGCTTCACGGCATGGAATTAATTTAGCAGCTGGTAACGGTTTCGATAAGCCATCCGCGATTGATGCGTACTAAGATGCAACAACGTGGATATCACCTTTTTCAAAGCATCTTGTATAAAATAGTGACGTATGCCGATGTGCTTTGTCCCTAGGGTGGTATCCTCCATTTTTAGCTACAGCGATGGCACTTTGGTTGTCGCAATGAATCACGATTTTCTCTTCGTCCTCGAACAGTCCTCGTAATCGCTTCCGCCAGAGCACCTACTGTGTTGCAGCCGACAGCGCCATGTATTCGGCTTCGCAAGTCGAAAGAGCAACGGTCTGCTGCTGCTTGCAATTCTACGAAATAGCTTCTCCTTGAGCTGTAAACACGTACTCAGTAACGGATTTTCTGTCCTCGTGGTCAGATGCCCAATCTGCGTCTGAAAAACCTCGTGTCGTCGAATTTCCATCTCGATGGTACGTCAAACGGCACTGGGATGTGCCCCTCAAATAACGCAACAGGTGTTTCACCCTGTTCCAATGTCTTTCACCAGGATTAGAGTTGAAACAGCTCAAGACATTCACGGCGTAACAGATGTCAGGACGTGTACTTTGGGCTAAGTACATAAGACATCCGACAGCTTCCCGATAAGGTACGTTCTTCATTGCTGCTTCAGTCTCCTGAACAGTTGATGGAAACATGTCCTTTGTCAACGGAACGATTCTTGGTCCAGAGCAACTATTTTGTTGGCCTTCGGATTCACAATACGTGTTTGGCCGAACCCATGTCCTTCACATTGAACTCTTGACTCAAATTTGCTTTTATTTCTTACTTGCAGCGCTTGCAGCTTGTAAAGATGAGGACGTCGTCTCTGTATAACACTGAACAGCACTTTGCTTTCGGCTATCTTGAAGTATACGCATGGGTCATACACAGTGCACTGGATTCAAATTTCCGAAGTGCAGCATCCAGTTTCGCATTCCAAATCCGGCTAGATTGTTTGAGACCGTAAAGCGCCTTATTAAGACGACATACTCAAGCTCGATTTTGCCCGTCCACGAAGCAAGGGGCTTGCTCCATGTGTATTTCCTCCGTAAGCTCGCCTTGGAGAAACGCTGTGATCGCATCCATCTGGTCTATCTGCAAATTCCATCGTGCCGCCATCGCAAAGAGATATCGTAACGAACTGTGACGGACAACCGGGGCGTAAGTGTCCTTGTAATCCATCCCCTTTCGTTGCGAGTATCCTTTTACTACCAATCTCGCCCTTATATCGCAAATCTCAAGATCTAAGAAAGCCATGTCAAACTCAGGTAGAAGTAACCGATCTGGAGATCGTGGAAGTTTGCAGTGAAGTCTTTTCTGGAAGTGGATGACCTTTGGGAAGCGGTGCAGTCTACCCCGAATGCGGACGGAACTATTCCTGCGGTTGATGCGCGGAAGGACAGGATTGCGCGAGGCAAGATCATCCTGCTGATCGATCCGGTGAACTATATTCACGTCGAGGAGGTAAAAACCGCAGAGGAAGCGTGCTGGACCCATAACCTAATGTGCAGCAGAGCTTAAATAAAACGCGCGTTGTCTAATGAACGATTAAAGAACATTGTACTTGTTACCTAGTCTACTTTTCTGAATCTTAATTTCTCCGAACAACAAATACGGCTCTTAAAAAATACTCCCGCAACTTTTTTAAACAACTATTTGAATGCGTCTTCTTCCAATTTGAAACCGGAGGCTGGTTAGCTTTCAATTGCCAATTTTCTCAAAATAACAGCCCAACAAAACAGAAGAAAAAAAAAATCGCCTCCCAGAACAAGCTCGCACCGGAAATGTTGATCGCCAAATTGGCAAACGGGGACCCATCTGGGGAGGATTATTACGGCACCAGCGTCACTAATGTACTTATGGCACAGACCGAGGCGCTGAAGTTAAGTCTAATTTGCGCGAAATCCACGAACGAATCACTAAAAAGGAAACCAAGGAAATGTACCCATCTCCCATCAGCAAACCACCGAGCATTATTGAAGAAAATTATTGCCAAACCCCAATGCACAGAAGAAGAAAAAAACCGACCGAACATTTTCAAGTGTGATGAAAAAAAAGTAACAATTTGAGAACCGTACACTCTGGATGTCGAAACCCGAAAAAAAAACAAGTCAAAACGAACCAGCTGTTCTTGGACTTACCTGAACAGTTGTCTCAGATACATGTAATCCGGTCCCTCATCGAATCGCAAACTGCGACAGTAATTGAGATACATTGCAAACTCGGCCGGGAAGCCTTTACACAGCACCTCGATCGGGGTGGACATCTTCTTCTCGGAGATCTTTTCGTACTTTTGCTTCTTGTTCGTCGCCTTGAGGCCCTGCCAGGCAGCGAGCCCTGATTGAAGTACATCATCACGTACCCGAGCGACTCCATGTCGTCTCGACGGCTCTGTTCGATTCCGAGATGGGCATTGATCGAGGCGTAGCGGGCCGTTCCGGTGAGGTTTTTGTCCTCGCGGTACATGATGTGAATGCGCGACCGGAAGTCTCGGTACTTTTTCGCTAGACCAAAGTCAATCATGAAGAGTTTGTTGCAGTGCCGGCCGATGCCCATGAGGAAGTTGTCCGGTTTGATGTCCCGATGGATGAAGTTTTTCATGTGCAGGTATTCGAGACGACCGATCATTTGATCTACAAGCATAAGCACCGTTTTGATCGTAAAATGGCGACTGCAAAAGTTGAATAAATCTTCCAGCGACGGTCCTAGCAGGTCCATTACAAGTACATTGTAGTTTCGCTCTTGACCAAAGAACCGGATGTGAGGGATTCCGACGCCGCCGATCAGCACCTTGTGCAGCTTGTACTCATACATAAGCTGCGGGTGCCGCGCCGTTAGGCTTTCCATTTTGAGTGCCACCTCTTCGCCATTTGTAATATTGATGCCTAGGTAGATGTCGCCAAAGATCCGGAACCGATCTTCCGTATGATCCGATACTTTCCGGCCACAATGAACTCGTTCATTTTGATGTTGTCTGCTTGCGCCGCTGACAGGGTAGCACTTTTGCGATTTGTTTTGGTCTCAAATCACACGCAACACAAATCGATCCCTGCCTTTCTCTGCCTAGCTGCGCCCTTCTGGATGTTGGCTTATCAGGAAAGGATCTTCAGGGAAAACTTCACAGAACAAAAAAAATAAGAACCTTTTCTTGTTCACGTCAAGATTTTCTTCCTCCTGTTTCTTCTTCTTCTTCTCCTCCTTCACTATTCCTTCTGTTGATTCTTCGTTTTCTTTTCACAAACAATCTGCTCGTTCGAGCACTTTTCTTCTTCTTATTCTTCCTGTACCACTTTTCTTCAGCGCAATAATCGAGGACGGGGGAGAGAAAAATCTCAACAAGAGGAAGAAAAACTGAAAATGAAAAAAAAAAAACCTTCAGCACAATCCGCTGCACTCTTCTCCTCTCCGATTCTACCACTTCTTCGTCTTCCTGGTGCTTAATCGGGCACACAAAAACACACTTGCTGCTGTTGCCACTGAAGGTGTTGCAATATAAATCAGACACACATACACCAAGCACACACACAGCCCGCCGAGCGCACGCACCGTTTCGCACACAGCAAAATCTCCTTCGAACCGTCCCCGTCCGTCGACGATCGAAATCGAACGAAAGATGGATAATGATGGCTGGCTGGCTGGTTGGTCGTCGGTCGGTCGGTCGCACGGACGAATGGAAACGGAACGGGATCGAGAAACAGCAGCGCACCAGCAGTGTGAGAACAAGAGAGAAGACGAGGGGAAAACGGAACGCAGAGCACTACCACTCAGCAGTACAGAAAAAAAAAAAAATAGGAATCCGATTTTCGACCGTCGCCCTTAATTCCGGCCTCGAGACGTGGCGGTCACCGATCAATATTCCGAAACCGCGGGGACCGTTTTTTCGCACTTTTTGCACAAAATCGAGGCCTTCTGACACTCGAATTTTTGCGTGAAAGATTGGGCAAAAAAGAAGCACACACGCACCACACTCTGCTCCTCAGCTCGCTCGTTTTTTTTTTTTCCTTTCTGTACACTCGCTCGCTGCTACTTTTTCCTTCTTGACGAGTGCCTGACACCAACCAACCAGAGCAGCTCGCTTCTTCTTCGTCGTTTGCCTGCTGCTCCTACGACGTCGATTTTCTTTCTTCTCCGATTCAATGGTCGACTAATATTTTTTGATGGCGAAATCCCGTAATCGAATAGGTCAACCGTCAAACGACCACCGGCAGGTGCACAAATCTTTCATCACGCACTAGTGTTGAGTTCAATTACGTCACGAGTTTGCATAGATTCATGACAGCATGGCCAAATGACGTCATGATTCATGAGTGTGTGCACGAACATCGTGGCTACCCTGTCAATAGTGATGCAATCTTGCTCCAAAATGGCTGTAGCGAGGTTGATGCAAGAAAATCTTGATCAATGAAAAATGTATCAAGTTAGCTGAAGGAGAGAGAAGCGAGAGCGACTTCGAGCGTGTTGGGTCGACTGGAATGAAAATGCTATGTCGATTGGGACCACCGGGCGAAATTCAGGGGGCTTCGTTGGCGAAAATCGAATGTGCACAGAGAAAAGTTTGAAAGTCAATTTTTCCATTATTCCTATTGACGACTCCCAGCAAGGAGAGTGAGCGTAACATGACACTAAACATCGAGTAGCCAAGAGTTTACTTGAAGCTTTCAGCCATGAATTCAAGCAATTGTACGGAGAATCATTTATTTTGTTTACAATTTCCATTTACTTGTACAGCTTGCCGATGAGTGCATACTACACAATGAACCGCTAAGGAAACTCTCATGCTACTTTTTATAAGCTTATAAGGAACTTACCTAAAAACAGCTTGATGAAAAAAACAACAACAATATGAACAATAAAGTTTGAACGCTTCGATCAAACGTTTGTTTTTTTTTCCTTTTTATTTTTTTTTATTTTCAGTCACTCACCAGTGCCTAACGAATGCCTCAGGACGAACTTCTTGCGTACTGGGCTATGACATTATTGATGACTATGACTGTATAGAAATTTTACCCCGACTATGCACCGAGGTCAAAATGAGAATTAACAATAGTTTATTTAAAATTTACTAAGATGTCGGAATAGTTTACTATAGTTTACAAACATTTACTATACACACTTAGAAAATTTTACAGTATTCGGTAATTTTTTACCGAACTTTCAACAGCTGAACGTTCGGTAATCTGTTCGGTAATTAAATCAATTACCGAACGTTCGGTACTCGAATCTTTCGATGAACTGTAAAAAATACCGTACAGTTCGGTAACGGGAGATTTGATGATCTGTCAAAAACTATCGTACAGTTCGGTAATTTTTGTAGTCTGGTACCGAAAGGTTTCGGTATTATTGTTTGTTTTTATTGTTATACACCAACATATTCGGATGTTATTGTTTTATTAAACAAAACTATATTTGTTGTTAATTGTTTATTTTCTTATTAATTTATGTTCGGGTATATGAACTAAAATATGATTTTTAATAATGATACATATCCGGCAGTAAAAACATATCAACACCGGGGAATCCTGTAAATAATTAAATTTAATTAAAATTAAATTAAAATTAAAAAAAATAGATGAAATCTTACTGAAAACCTCGATGAGTCCAGGATCCTGCTCCTACAGCTGCTGGTATACCTGCTCTATTACCATAAATTTCGGGTTTCCACCACAAGATAAAAACTTTTTAATTTAAACTTTCCAAACCACCTTCTGGAACACAACCGATCACTGGAACCACGAGACTTCATAGAAAATGGCCAACAGTTTGACACATAATAATACTTTACCGGGCTTCGGTAATTCAGAGTTCGTTTTTCGTTTTGTTCGGTAAAGTGCTTACCGTATTCAGTGATTGTTTGCTTTCACCGTATGAATTGTATTTTTTTCTACCGTATTCGGTAGAACGGTGTTTACGTGTTGCGTTCATTGAAAACAAAAATGAAAGAAATATTTTATATCCACTGTTAAGACGTAAGACGTTAACACGCCTCATTACCCTGTGACGTTTCCAAGACAACGAAAAACAAAACGACACAAGCTACAGTAACAGCAGTAACAGCAGCAGCAGCGAGAGGATTGGGTCCCGACACACTCGAGCAGTAGTAGTGGCTTTCAACAGCTGTAGCAGTGGCAGCGTCAAGGACCCAAAACGAAGAGCGTGAACATTAAACGGCAGCTCATTTGTCAATCAGACTTTGTCAATACCGCACCAGCTTTCTGGCACTCGACTTTTGCTAGTGTAGTATCAGCACGGCGGATTCGCTTCAAACCAGAGCAGCGCACGGTGGAATTTCCAATATCAAACGACTCTTTTCAGAGCCAGAAGACACTTTCAATTCGAGCAAACTACTCTGTCTGGTTTCATCGCCGTGGAGCATCAGTAGTAGCAACATAATTAATCGACGCTTTTCAGGGCCATAGTTGATTTAAGGTTTTCCATTTTGACTACATACTTAGATTATTTTACAGAAATCTGTAAAGTTTTACCGAATTCTCAACAGCTGAACGTTCGGTAATCCGATTTTACGGGTTTCGGTGAAATTTTACAGATATCTGTAAAAAAAATACAGATATCTGTAAAAAATTTACCGGGTTTCGGTAAAATTTTACCGAAATCCGTAAAATCGGAATACCGAACATTCAGTTGTTGAGAATTCGGTAAAAATTTACAGATTTCTGTAAAAAAATCTAAGTGTGTACTCTACCCTGCAACAGTAGCAACCACGGGCCGAGTTTTGCTCTGGCAACTACAGTATCAGCGTCAAGCACAGTACCTCGCATCGGCGGATTACCGGCTACGGCAGAAACTATTCATACTTTCCTTGCGTACAAATAACCAGTATGTGTGGCAACACATTCTTTTCATTTGTGTGTTCAATGTTGGTTTTGGATAGCAGAAGCTGAACACATTTAAAATTCTTACAAGCCACCGTATAATGCAACAATGTCCAGCTATGGTTATCTCGAAATTGGCCCACTAATGGTTCTGTTTTTGCTATATTTGTCTGTAAACCATAATAATGCGCGCCTTATAATGAACTCACACGAACACCTTCTCAAATATTCTGTCAAAATAACACAGCAAATCAAAACAAAGGCGCAAATATGTACAGCAAGGTGATGACTTCAAGTTGTATTTCGGACCAAGAGGCTCTACAACAGTGAACCAATTTCAAATCGCTAGTTACATATTGATTGTTGGTAGTACCCTCGTGCAGTGAATGCATCGAATCATGATGGTCTTAACCAACGGATCAATGTACTTATCTTCGACGGCACGCTTTCCGCTGTAATCGATATCAGTGAACCGTGAACGATCCGACCCGAATGTCACAAATCAGACAATCCAACGGAAGATTCATGAGCAAGAACTCCATCACACCTATGCGAGCCTTGCAAGTCATTTCCGAATTGGTCTCGATACACAACCCCTTCATAACCTGCATGGCGCAAACGGCTACCGGCTTGGGAGACATTTCCACTTTCACCAAGCACATACGACAATTACCGGTTGTGACCAATCGCTCGTGATAGCAGAAGCGAGGAACCTCAACGCCCACCAATGCAGCAGCCTACAAATTAAAAATAAAAACAATTATAACATTTAATGGCGAGATCCAAACCCCCCATCCCAAACATCTTCACCAGCAGTACCGTTGTTTCCGGATCGACCATTACCGACACATCATCTACAAACACCTCAATCTTTTCGGGCGCCTTGGCCGGAGTCATCGTCGACGTACGGATGACGACTTGCGTTGTTGGACAGCGCGCTCCAAGCGCTAGTGCCCTGGTCAACGGCACACGAAGTAACTTAGCAATTTTTTTCTGTAAAAACAAAACAAATAATACCGTCTGTTATCGATCGTAGCGGTAGAGCCAAATTTCCGTAGCAGCATTCAAATGTTCAGTTTTTTTGCGATGAAAACTTGATCCCCAAATGTTTGGCTTAGATAGATAGATTATCTTGAATATAAAAATTATAAAGGGACTTAAACATGAGCCTTGGGGTAAGCCCATGTAACTAATTTTGGAAGTTGTCAGTTGCCTGGATTGAAGGTCATTTGTTTTTTTGACGGTAAATCATCAAAAAAGATATATTAAAATTCCTGGTAGACCACTACTGTGCAACCTATATGACAATATATCTATGGAAACTGAATCTAATGCGCCCTCTTATATACGTCTGTGTGATATTTTGACATGCTAGCAGATGCCGTAACTTCGCCACATATCAGGGGCACCTCGTCTAAGTGAACTGCTAGCGATTTGAAAATTTACATAAAGTTATCGAATAATTCTAGGGTTTTTTTTCATTAGGGCGTATCTTTGAAAGATTGAAATTGAAAGATTCTCTCCAGGCTCGCTCTCTTTCATTCATTACAGCGCCATTATAAAACTTTCGAGGGATTGTTTAGTACAGATCGAAGCACAACAATGCTGGCTAGCATACTCTACAAATACTAGAATGAAAAACGTAAAGGTGATTGGTTTATGAATGAAAGAGAGCGAGCCTGGAGAGAATCTCTCAATTGTAGATTCGCCCTAATGAAAAAAAACCATAGAAATATTTGCTTGCTTAAACGTCTGTCTGTTTTTTCATTCAATTCGCTATATTCAGTAATCAATCAGTCAGTAATCAAACATCAAATTTTACCGGAATTATTTCTTTTTTTCCTGTGTTCGGGACATAAACCACGGCAAATAGTTATTTGATCTATTGTAATATAAATCGAGTAACTTCATCACTATTAAGAAATGTGAAATATTCGGTGTTATTACAGTTGTCATTGTTTGTTTTGTTGGCAATGAATCAAGTTTTATTCCGCTATTTAAACTATTTGTGAGTGACAGCACCCTTCAAAGGCGCGCCCCTTTTTTAGTCAAAACCGGATTCATAGCAAACAAAACAATCAATGACTCCGATACTGACCATGCATCAGAACCGTGGATAGTCATGAAAAAAATGAAAATATTTCTTGGCTCAGGAAGTACTAGTACACCGGTCCCAAGCTCGGTCCCAAGCTGAATGATTCGCCCCTAATAACGTTACTCTCACCAACACACCCTCAAGTATTGTGTCAAAATAATATAGCGAATCAAAACAACAACAAAGATACCAGTACCAATAGCTTAGATCAACGTAAATGATCTAATTAGCGCCTCGTAGTCTGTTCATGGTTCTGGATCCCATTCTATTTATTTTCACTTTTTTTCGGCAAAGTTAATCAACTAGAACAAATGGATGTTTCCACTTTGATGATAGCCTTGTTTTGCCTTTTAAACAATAAGAGAAATGGTCCAGGAATGGTTTGTGATTATGCGGGGAGTATAAACCTATATTTGGATGAAAAAATATACATTGCCGTATATTTCAATGGGTCGAATATGTTGGTTATCATTGCATCTTGCGATTGAACAGATTTGCGGAGTAGAAGATGGAAGAGCTGAAATAAACATTTGGATCCGGATTCGTTCCGAAAATTAAACAGTGAATAGTAGGTTTTGATAGAGTTCTCTCCTTGGAGTTGTATCAGGAGGAATACACTGCCAACACCATGATGAGGGGCTGTGGGACGAATCACAAAATCTGAAAAATTAATGCTGTTCATCTCTTCTAACCTGTTGGGTTTTACCATTCGATCAATAATTGTGTTGACCAACTGTTAATTATTTCTTTTTCATCAATTCTCGGCAATATTTGCATTACTAGTTACACGCTAAGCTCAGTTTATCCACAATCGCAATGAAGTGCATATACTCATTTATGGGTAAGTTGACTTTACCCATATTTGAGTAAATTTATATGGTAAAAAATACTCAAATATGGGTAAGTAGTAGCGTGCCCATAAATGGGTATGTGTACTTGTCGCGATTATGGGTATTCTTCACCCATATTGGTGTGAACTGATCTTAGCATATTGGTTACAGGAAAATCGCTGGCCGCCAGGGCCCTGATAAATACATCGCCCAAAAATCTAATTAAAAAAAAATCAAGTCGGCCTACCTATTTACAGATACACCATATCCTTCTTGTTTTGTCACAAACGAACAAACTGTCAAAAACACTTCGCAAAGCGCACGAATCGGAAAACGCACGACGAAGAACGGCGACGACTCGATCGTGTACGAGAAAGAAAAAAAAAACAGACATCATAAACCATTTTGACAGCAACACAAGAAAAAGGAAAAGTTTACTTCAAGAAGTTTATTTGCTGCGTTTTTCTCTCCCTGGAAAACGGCGTTAAATTTGTGCAACACGAAACGAGAAACAGTGTTCCAGTTGATATCAAAGTGCAGAAGCTGAAGATTACCGAGCACTGGCGAGAAAATTCTCCTCCAAAAGGTGAAAGCAAAAGCAGATTCTGTCTACTGCGCTGCAAGTGGTGAAGACTGCCGAAAAGTACGTCCGGATTGAAAAAGTCCTCAACCCCCCCAGCGAAGAACCGGAATCCCGAATCGAACCTCAAGGGGAATCAATCATCCGTGGACGAGGAAAACGGGTTTAATTGCTTGCGAAAGGTAAGACATCCGTGGAATTGTTGCTTTTTTTTGTTTAGTGAAATAACAACCCTTCATCACCCACCCACACTGAAAAAGCAGCGAGCAGTTTGGGGAAGGAGGGGGTGCAGAACTCCTCCGTCATTTCGAATGGCGTTCGCTTGAATGAATGTGTGTTGTTTTTGTCATTAAATCCCCGTTGTTGGCAGTATTATTTATTTTGTAACATGTTCATAATAGATACAGAGGGATTCGAGGTTTGATTGTGCCTCGTCTTCGAAGAGCGCGTCGGCGGAACGTTGTGGTACGCAGTTTCAGCGACCTTGCATTTTAATTTATTCACAAATACACTTTTTTTTTCTCTCGCTCTCGTCGTTTGCTTCCCTGATTGGCGTTCTTCTGTTAAAGACTTGCATTGGATTTGTGACTTGCTGACTCGGAAGCTAGTGGATTCCGAATAGAGTTTGGGTTTTGATCAGTTTTTTTCACTTCCAGTTTTTTCGGATACGGCGACAGGTAAATTGAACTTCTGGCGCGGGTCGCCTCTATGGATACGAAAGGCCTACCGTTGGCCGAAATTGAAGTACGTACTTTTTCGACAATACATGGGAAGTCATTTAACTGAAGTTGTTGTTGTTTGGTCTTAGGAATTGACGTTAATATAAAAACACGGATACTACCGGATAAATTAGTTCCAATTCAGCGAACAGTATGGCAAAGGAATATGATTACTTGTTGAAGGTGCTTCTAGTCGGCGATAGCGACGTTGGTAAGCAAGAAATTCTATCCGGATTGGACGACGGCTCGTCGGAGAGTCCATTTTGCAGCGGAAGCAGTAAGTTGCATGTCGGTTCATTACCATACAATTCCAACAATTCTTTCTCTACAGCTGCGTACAAAACGACCACAATCCTGCTGGATGGCAAACGCGTCAAGCTGCAGGTTTGGGACACATCCGGTCAGGGCCGATTCTGCACCATCATCCGTTCGTACTCCCGAGGAGCTCAAGGCATTATCCTTGTGTACGACATCACAAACAAATGGAGCTTCGATGGCCTGAGTCGATGGCTCAAGGAAGTCGAAGAGCATGCTCCCGGCGTTCCGAAAGTGCTGGTCGGTAATCGATTACACCTGGAATTCAAACGACAGGTCGCTGCTAAACAGGCGGAACTGTACGCTTACCGGAACAAGATGGCCTGTTTCGAGATTTCCCCACTGTGTGATTTCAACATCCGGGAATCGTTCTGCGAGCTGGCTCGGATGGCCCTGCATCGGAACGGCATGGAGCGAATCTGGCGTTCGAATAAAGTCCTATCGTTGCAGGAACTCTGCTGTCGAACAATCGTCCGGAGGACTAGCGTCTATGCCATAGATTCACTACCGCTTCCTCCGTCGGTTAAGTCCTACCTGAAGTCGTACGCCCTTACCTCGTCCCAGTGTCTGAACACGTTCCTGCATCACAACACGGCACCCACCTCCAATGCGAAGAACTTCAAGTGCAAAACACCCACCGGTCACCTGAAGCTGCACCGAAGTGGCATCGGCATCGGTGGCGGCAGTATGCGAAACAGCTGCGTGATATCCTGATTGACGTCGATCGTGGCGTCGCTGCGACGCATCTTCATCCGACGTCGGCGCCGGTCAAGGAATGGTGGTGGAACCAGTGGATGTGGCAGCAGCCGCCGAAGTAGTCATCACAGCACATCGGCCGGCATCATTGGGAACACAACGGCCACCATAACGGGGCGGCGGATGTCCAATGGCTATGGCAGCGGCGGCGAGGAGAGTAGTTGTTGTTTTTAGACGAAGAGTTAGTAAGTACTGAACTGTTTTTGATCTGTTTTTATTACGATTCGCCATCGGCCGGGTTTTGGGCCGGTGTTGAACGAATTCTTCATTTATGATATTATCGTTCCAGTTTTCCTTGCTTACTATTATTAATATTATTATTTTCCGCTTAGAATTCAAAATACTTAATGAAAGTGACGGTTTTAAAAGTGATTCTTAGTTTCGTTTTCACGTTGTTAGCTTTGGAACTCCACCGGGAAAGATGAAGGTTTTTGAAAGTACAAACCTCTCCTAGAAGATTGGCTTGGAAACAATTGTTTGCTTCTGGAATGGCGAGTATTCTCTCGAACCTCGACACCAGGACTTTGGCATAATTCTCCTGAATCTTCTATAGCTTCCTAATCCTTAATCTGTTGGTCCTCAAATCGTCCCTTGGATGTTTTAGCTTCTCTAAAACATAGTTTAGGCATCTTCCGGAGATCATTCGAACATCTTCTTGAATTCTGGAACCCCTCAAAGCTTCTCTTGTAGGAAAATTTTGAAAACTTCGCCGCCATAAGTCAATGATTTATGGAAAAGACACTAGCTGATTGCTGAGGGCATATTATCAGATCAGAAGTCTGAAGCCTTTTAAATCTAAATCGCTGATAAAATTTTCTTATTTCATTAAACCTATCTTGAGCTCGTTGAACCCCTTTGGAAGTACTCCAGCCTAAGAATCCTGGCAATCTTGGAAGTTATTTTAAACGTTTTTTAAACTTCTCCCAAGCTTTTAAAAACCTCCTCGAAGTGCTCCGAAATTTCGCCAAAGTTTGTGGATTTTGACGTATTTCTCCTGAATCTCCCTAAAGATTAACCTGTTGGTCCTCAAATCGTCCCTTGAATGTTTAAGGCAATATGAAACAATTTTAAAGCTTCTTCTGAAAATCATTCGAATATCTTCTTGAATTCTGAAATCTATCAAAGCTTCTCACGTGGAAACATTCTGGAAACTTCTCCGGCATAAGCCAAACAATAAATGGCAAGACATCACTCATTGCTGAAGGCATATTATTTCTACAGGAACTTTCAATACTTGGGCTTATTGAAACCATCTGATGCCTTTTCAAAATCCTGGATGCGGTACACCGGAATCTGGAGTTCGTAAATCTAAAGCGCTGAAATTTTCCTTGGTTCTAATTTCATTGAACTTATCTGGAGCTCGTTGAACCTTTTTGGGCAAATTCCAGCATCAGAATCCTGGTAATCGTGGAAGTTATTTTCAACGTTTTTCAAACTTCTCTTAGGTCTTTCCTTAGCCTTTCCCGAAAATTTATTTGGACCAAGAATGCTCCTTGGGCCGGAATTTTGTTTTCTCATTTCAATACCATTACTTTTGTAATCCTTACATTGGCTCTCAAGCCCAGTCGGTTTTTACACGGAGACTCAGAACAACAGTAAAAGTGATGAGCTTTTGAAATTAATCATAGAACTCTGATTTTCGTTTCTAATGTACGTACACACTTAGATTTTTTTACAGAAATTTGTAAAGTTTTACCGAATTCTCAACAGCTGAACGTTCGGTAATCCGATTTGACGGATTTCGGTAAAATTTTACTGAAGTCCGGTAATTTTTTTTACAGATATCTGTAAAATTCCACCGAAATTTGTTGAATCGGATTACCGAACGTTCAGCTGTTGAGAATTCGGTAAAATTTTACAGATTTCTGTAAAAATATCTAAGTGTGTAAAAAGGCATCATTTCAGTAAATTTGCACTTGGGATTTGGATATTTACCCTCGAGTTAAGTGGTTCATGAAATTAGTCCTAGATTCCCAAAAGAATAGAAAGAAACTACCGAGAAACTATTTAGCTTCTGGAAGATACTTTCTAGAATTTCAGAAAGCGACTTCCTCGTAAAAAATGTCTCCGAAGGTCAGGCAGAAACTTCTCAGAAGTATAGGCAGAACTTGTTAGTAGTTCAAGTAGAGATATCCCAAAAAATTCACCAAACGTCCCCGAAGTTCAAGACCATACTTCCCAGAAGTTCAGAAGAAAACTTCCTTGAACATCTGGAGAAGACTTCTTAGAGCTTCAGGAAGAAGTTTAACGACGAGGATTTCTCAGAAGTTCAGAAAACCATTTCCTCGAAGTTCATGAAGAAACTAACCAGAGAGGGCACTACCTATAATTTCTCATAAATTCAGAAACAAACTTTGACAAAACTCAGGGCGCAACGTCCTAGAAGTTCAGGAGAGAACTTCTCTGAATTTTAGGAAACGACATTCCAGAGATTCCGGAAAAACTTCCCAAAAGTTTAGTTGGAACTTCCCTGGAATGCTTGAGAGTTTTCCCAACGTTCAGAGGAGAATATTTCAGAATTTCAGAATCAGGATTTCTCAAAATTCAGTAAGAAACCTCTCCAAAGAACAGAAAGAAATTTTCTAGAAGCATAGGGGGTACTTCTTCCCTTAGCTCAGGCGTGGCTACGAGCTACACCATGATGGAGGTGATTGGGTTCGATTCCGTCTGGTCTAGGAATGTTTCGTTAAGGAACAATTCAACTCCTGGCTCGAGGCCACACATCATACTAATGCGAAAATGGACCTGCATCAAAGCTCTCCAATTAATTTCTGTAGAAATGCATTAAGAACACTACGTTGAGAGCAAGCAATAAGCGATTGCGTAAGCAACAAGCTTAAGCACGCTACGAAAGAAGAAGGCACATACTTCCTATAGTTGAACAGGAGTTTAATCAGTTAAACTTCAGAACAACGCTCCCATTTTTGCAGAATGGTGCTTATACTTCAGAACAAACTTCTCAAATGTAAAGGAATTTTTTCTAGAAATTCAGCAAAGGGCTTTCCCAACATTTTGGGTTAAAATTTTCCCCAGGAAGTCCCCAGAATGGGACTTATCAAAAGTTTAGAAAAAATAAGCTTAGGACAAAACTTCTCAAAATTTCAGGAAGAATCTTACCAGAGAGGGCATTACCTCTAAGTTTCAGAAGGAATTTATCAATTAAATTTCAGGAATTCAGCGAGCGGATTTCCCAGAAGTTCCGAAGAAAACTTCCCAACAGTTTAATTGGAACTACCCAGAAGTGCCAGATAGCTTCCTTGAAGTTCAGAATCGAACATTCCAAAATTTCAGAATGAGACTTTCTCGAAGTTCAGGAATTCCCAGATGTTCAGGTAGATGCTTCTGAGATACTTCCTAGTTGTTCAAGGAAGAGTTTCTCAGCACTTCAGGAACAAACTTCCCTGAAGTTCAGAAAAGGACTTCTCAAAAAGGTGTTTCAAGGTTTTATTTTTTATTTTTTTAAAAGTGATCAAATGAAGCGTTAATTTTAAATTCTTCTAGTTTCCCAATCACAATCGTTCTACTAATACGCTCAAAAAAGTTTTTTAAAAAAAATAGTGTTTAAAAAAAAGTGAAAGACTTCTCAAAAGTTCAAGAAGTAACTTCCAACAAAATTAGGAAGATTTTCCAAAAAAAAAATTGGAGAGAACTTTCCGCAAGTTTGGGAAAATTTTCCTCGCGGTTCTGGATGGATCAGAGGTTTAGAAAGCAACTATGTTCAGGAAAAAACGTACCAAACATTATTATTTTTATATATAAAACTTGTGGAAGGTTTAGTAGGGTTGTTAGATGTGAATATTCGAGAACATTAGGAGTGACTGCCAAGAAGTTCATGAGGAAACTTCCCAGAATTTTAGCAAAGAGCTTTTTAGAAGACTAGCTTCCCCGAAGTTCAAGAGAAAATCACTGATGAACTGAAGAGGCAGCCGATACTAAAATTATTCATATGACCATAATGATATTCATTGCTCGTGACAACTCATGTAGGAGTTGGTATTCCTTGGTTTCCATCTCACATCGTTTGAGAGATTTAAACCTCGTTTTTGAAAATTTCTTACTTAGGGTACAAAGAAGCAAAGGAAAAAGTTTGAATGCTTTACCAAAAAGTCAGAGAACTTCGAGATAACATAGTTTAAGTGAGGTTAATCACTGCATATCCATACAGCAACCTTTGAATGTTCACTTTTTAACGAAATAATGCTGAAGTTATAACTCCTCTTCTTTGAAACAGCGCACATCGGGCAAAAATGGATCCAAAATCCCATTAATTTAGACGGCGCAGGGTAGGAGTCTCGAAAAATAGCTTATCTTATGGGAAACAAATATGGGGAATCGAACGGTGTTAGTTTTATTGAGGGTTGACCACAGTAGTGCCCCCTTTTCCCCATTTCTCCCCTCATTTTGGATGCAAACTAGAATTATTACCCAAAAACTAAACTTGGTGCTACTATATTGAACCCAAATGCACTGCAAATTTGCAGAAAAAGTTGGAGAACTGTAAGGAACAAATTCTACTTTGAACGGATGCCAGGAAGTGGTCCATTTTACCCGATTTTCCCTCACACATGCGTAAACTCATATACCATGTGGGACAGAAGATTTGTGCCAGTTATAGTGCTCTCACTTGCACTGTACTTATGTAAAAATGTCCGGAGAATCAAATGGTAATGTTAGGAGGGTTGGCCACAGTAAATTGTCCATTTTACCCGATTTCCCCTCATACTTGAAAAAACTCAAGTAACATGCTTTTTTGAAGATCGGCGCTGATAATATTGCTCTCACTTGCACTGTACTTACGTAAAAATGGCCGAAAATTGATTGGTCATGGTTTCGTTCAGGGTTGACTTTAGCAAATTGTCCATGCAGCGTCTCAAAGGTTTCAAAGCGCTTTCAATATAACATGCTGTAATTCTCAAAACAAGAGTGAAAAATGTGAATACTTATTCATCGACTGTCAGTAATGACAGTTAAATCGATGAAGGTGGGTGACAAGTGGGGAGTCGAGTTGCTCGGCTCGACTTCTATAAGTGACCCCATATTCAATGAATCTTCTGGAAGGTCAACACCCATTTTTTTACAACTTCGTGATTCTTTAGGTAATCCAAACTGTTCTGGAGCTTAGAACTTGAAGTTTACGGTTATAACAGTAGCTTTTTAGGATATATAAAGTTACGTCACGTATTCAAGCATATTCGGTGAATATTTTCGAACTTATTAACACATAAGAAGATAATCTTGGGATGGAGTAGGTCATCCAAACTGTCCTGGCATTCGGAACTTAAGATTTACAGTTGTAACAGTAATTTTTAGGCAATACAAAGTTACAATAAATATTGTTTTTTGTTGATACTGTTTAAAAACTTATTACATAATAGTTAATTAAATTTCAACTTGTATATGAAAAACTAGTTCATCTACGTCTACAGCGTTATCACAACCAATGATAAAGGTGACGCAATTAATAAAATATTTTAGAATTTTCTGTCTTCTGATCGTGTTGCCTTCAGCCGCCAAGGATTGCTGTTATCTCACTCTGCAGATGAGTCCCCTCCCGGAGGCAAACGAGGGTATGTTTGCAGGATTGTTTTAAGGCAGGGAAGATCAGCAGTATTTCTTGATGAACGACGCAACTTCCGGGAGGCAATTCGTACTATGAATTTCCCCGTTGACATCCCCTTCTCGCTGTTTGTCAGCCACAGCAGCACCTTCTTGGGGAACTTGGTGTGTGAAATGAACTTCACCTCGGAGCTCACTTCCTTCGTGGGGGAAGTAAAATGCCCTGCCAATCGTTGCCATCCAGGGTGAGATAGATCTCGTCGTCCATCACCACCGCGACTTCCGCTTCCTGACATGTATGTTCATGCTCGCCAGGTACTTTTTCACTGTTTGGCCGGTTGAACTGACCTCCGGGCCAAGCGCACGCAGCGATGTAGTCATTTTTCCGTCGGTCTTCCTCTTCAGCGTCCTTTGGAGCTTCTTGTCGCTCAAGGTCGTCGGCTGCCCAGAATCCGGCTTTCTTTCGATGCTCTGATTGTTGTCTAGTAGTGCCAAGATGTTGTAGATGCCGAAACGGGCGTATCCGGCGTCCATAAAGTGCCTCATGATGTCCGTTTTCGACGCAGCTGGGTGCCGCTCTTTGAACGCGCACACTTGTCTTCTGAATGGAGTTGCTTCACTGTTTTTGCCGTCACGGTTAGAGTTCGACTGATGGAGCTGTTAAATTTTGTCTGCTGACTCATGGTTTGCTATGATTGATGCTGCATGGGTAGTCAGTTCGTCAGTGCGGGTAAAGGTAAACCCATAAAAAACGGCAATTTTTGTCAAATTTTATCAAATGTGAGCTCTAATTTTTCTTGCCAATATTTACTAATTCTAATTGTTTTGCAGTTTCAGAAGCAAGTGTGTCCATAGCTCAGCTCTAACAAGGGCCGTTTTTCTGTTGCCTGAGTTGAGAAGATATGAATTTAACCCCCGAAACCCCTGTCGGTCTAATGAAAACTAATGATTTCATTTCCAAGCTGGTGTCTGGTGTAACAACTTAGGCCCGTCCTCTTTTGTAAAATTTGATTCGCATTGCCTTCGTCGATATCAACCCTTCCTGTCATGTAATAGTACCCGATGCCATTAAACAAAACGGGCCCGGCTTGACGAGCAGCTATCAGCAATACATATCAGCTCTAAGCTGCAGCACACTCTACTGCCTAGAAGCAGTAGTGTGACAATAAGAAGAGCAGATTCTTTCACGTCACCTGCAGCTAGCTATCCGCAACGACGACGAGCTGAACAAACTTTTCTCCGGTGTGAGCATTTCACATACACTCAGCGAAATAAACTATCGATATTCATAAGATTATATTATGATTATTTGCTATAAGGAATCAGTATGAATTTCATAAATTTATCTTATGAAATATTATGATGTTGAAAAAATAATAATATGGAGCAACCTGTATTCGAACCTAGAACGTTGAGGTTGTGGGTCCAGTGACTTGCCCACTAGTATATATCAACACGTGTAATCAGGAAAGCTTAAAGGCGTACAAGAACAATGTCGGGTGAAACAAAATCCATTCATAGGTCAGCCTTATGAAATTCCAAAGCATCGTTCATAAGTTGAACCTTATGAATTTCATAAGATTATCTGGTTCAGTGTAGTGGTGTTCTGTCAATCGCCCTGCAGCTCAAGAAAATTGAGAAGAAAATATGAATCGTGAACCATGTTCCCTCCGTAAACCATGTATGTTTGATTGAAATTTTCAATACCGCGCTCCGGTTCAACATGGCGTAGTTTAAAAAACCGCGTGCCGGAGAAAATGGCCAAATCAATCGCCCGCATCATCTTCGTGGTTCAAATTTCTTCGGTAAGTTTCAAGAAAGCTTTTGGGTATGGAACACATGAACCAAGCTCGTTCTAGATAAAGTGCTAAATTGTCGAAAAGCCAGCTATTGTTCAGTGAATTCTCTTGGACACTAAGCGCTTATACGTACGGTACCTATTAGTGTAGGATGTTCTAGAAGATGCACCCGTCTTGGAAAACAGGCTACTCTTAGACGTACGTTTACTATGAGCGATTATTGTTTTAGAAAAACATTCCAAAAAAGGTAAACATTGTTACAGAAAGATACCAAACTATTCATACTTAAGTTACTACCCTGGGCTCTGGCAAAACTTTGAGGTAGTTTAACTTCAACTACCAGGTCCCAGGGCTGGTCTGGTTCTTTACCATTTTGGAAAGAAGCACACTAGTGTTGCTAGATCAGTGATAAAGCAGCCCAAAATGCGTTTGAAAATCCGCCAGTACGTCCTTTTGGCAAACATTGTTATACTGAGATAGTGATCGATGGTCAAGTACAGGATTTGCGAATAGTTGGAATGTTGGACTTGATTATATAAACGCAGTTGAAAATCCTGCATAATTTATTATCACAACCTAGCGCACTTTTGGAAAGCATTATCACATGGGGAACCTGTTCCATTATTCATCTCATGATCCATTATTCATAATTTTCCGGAATTATAGGAGTTTAATGTATGACTCAATTTATTGCTTTTGTTATTTAGTTACTTTCAACTTCAAAAAAAAAAATTACATTGAATTTAATTAAAAAGTTAGAAATCGGATGGCGAATTGCTATGAGATGAGATGAAAAGAAATCGTAACCCAAGATGCTATGCTTGTATCAAAGCTTTCTACCGAGATGCGATTTTGCTTACTTCATTCTTAGTTTTGAAGCAAAACGGAGCTTTACAGTGCGGATCGGCAATTGACGATATACTACGTCATCGAAGGAAGTCCCGTTGAAGAATTTCAAATAAAATTCAAGACAAAGCCCGAAACTGAACGAAACTCTGGTTCTAACTAAACCTCCAAGGAACGAGTGAACTAGTCAACAGACGCAAGTTAAAAATAATATAAGTAATAAATGTATTATCCCTCTCAATATTTTAAAAAGCTTTTAAGGTGCGCATTGACAATGGATGATTTACCTTGTCACCAAAAACAGGTTTTGCTGAAGAACTCAAAACAAATTTCAAGACAAACTCGCGAAACAAGAAGCAAAATTTCATCTTGAAACGAGAGAGCAAGCTCTGAATTATAGTAATATCAAGCAAAACAGGTATTTTGGAAGATATCGTTGACAATTAATCACAAGGTAATTGATTATATTTGCAAATGACTGATGTGTACTCTTCTCCCTACAGCCTTACATACCAACAATTATCCCCCCTCCCCAATCCGTGGGTAGTGATGCAATATCATTGTACACTTCTAGTGTGCACTAATAGTGTATCCGCGAAATTCAAATCCTCCATGGGAAGAAACGTTGCGTAGCCCATTCAACTATCCTGATGTATTGTAAGATCAGAGTTCTTGTACTAAAACTGGTGACCTGGCGCCTCGCCCCCTTATACGTCAATAAAATAAAATAAAACTATTCATACTTAAGTTACTTATTTTCGGCTGGAATCGATAAAGGAGAATAAGCTGAATAATAGAACAGTTGCCCTACTTATGCATAAATTTGACATCAGTGCATCTGAGTGTCATTAAATAAAAGGGGGTTATCGTCCTAACTACGTTGAGGGAGGAGGAACAGGCAACTTCTTCCGACTGTCGGCGTGATGAGATTTTGTGTGCCTACCCAAGAACCTTCCTCCAGTTAGCAAAGAAACACGCCTAAAAACCGCTCTAGAAACATGGAAGGCTTCTGAATTACCAATTTTCTACAAGATACAGACAATTTTATTGATAACGGATAAGAAGTTACAATTTAAAAAAAAAAAATTAAAATTTTTCATTTATGATTGCTTAGTAACAAATGAAAAGTATGCATTAAGATTTAGAGAATATAAACTTATAACTCTAAAATTCACAAGAACAGATTCGTCAGACGACAATCTTTTTTGATTTTTTAAATAAGCTTTAGTTGTGAAAAAAATTCGGAGAGACGGTACATACGGGGAATTTTTTTTTCGGGGAAACGACATTCGAGAAAAGTTCATTCGGGGAAAAGTCGGACAACCAAGCAAATGAATGCACCGATTAATAGCCAGAGTTTCAAATTGTGGCTCTCATGAAAATCAGTGTGGTTTTCCAGTGCGGTTTCAATGTTAACTTGTTGAGCACCTTTTTGATGTATCGTAGGTTCATTTGAGGAAAAACCCATTTTAGTAACTGTTCTTCTAGACTGTTGTGTGAATGATGCACTTTTGATCAATAATTCAGTAAATGTGTCATTAGTAATTTATCTTCGATCACTTGTAGTGTTTTGGTGATTTTCACTAAGTCTCGCTTGAAACACTAAGTTCACTCTTTTTCTACCGGACTTATACTTTTTTTGTTTTTTTTTCCTAAATCCCGAACATTGTTCGTTCGAAAGTCACGTTCGCCAGTTGGACTTCTCGCTTAAGAGATTAAAAGTACTTCATCCTTTGACTGCTGTCAAGATAGTGTTTTTATTGAAACTCTGTTACATTCAACAAGGTTCCTAAATCTAATACTTCACTATGATATTTGTTTATGGTGGGAGAAACCTGGAACAACCATTTACCGATTATCCAATCAGAAGAAAGTAAAATGTAAAGACAAATACCAATATGCCTATGGAATCCGATACCATGAGACCGTTTCAAGTATGGTGCAACATGGGTATCGATTGTTGAGTCAACGCTTAATGCTTGGGAACACAAGTGTTCTAGATAAGCTACAACACTTGCGTGGAATAGAAAAGGTTCAGCTATAATCAATTAGTTGTGAAATGACATGACCCAGTGAGACATCTCGAGTATGTAAATGTGAATAAGCATACACAACTTATGCTTGGAAAACAAGTGAAGAGTAAACCAATTTTGGTTTCAAAGGTTTGGTAAATTGCGTTGAAGACATTAAGATCAGTTATTTATGATCTTTGGACAACTGGTACAGTACACAGGGTAACTTTCCATAGCAGTGGAATAATCTGAAAAACGATTTGATCAGCATTCTATTGTTGTTTGTGATTATCGAGCTCCTGTATGAAGGGCCAAAAACGCAAATGTAGGGAAGAGAATCTCCTTCCAAAAGCAAGTCCACACCCACAGCACTAGAATTGAGACCTCGATTGACAATAGATGGGGTCGAAGAGCCCGTCCTCGTTCCGCGAAATGTTGACAATAGGAAGCAGGCAGTCCCATGCTCCCTATCCAAATCGTTTCACTTGGGTGCCCTGATGGTCCCTCCCTTTCCCCGTTATATAGTATGTCTCAGATATTTAGTATGTTTTGTAATGGTCATTTGATTGCTTACCTTGTGTTAGAAAATTTGGCTGAAAGTAAAATTGGTAAGAGTTACTTACCGTTCTTTACTTATTGCTCTGTGTCGTCTCGGTGTTTCTGCTTGTGATGAGCTGACTTTTGACAAAGGCCTATGCTGGCCTGTCGCCTATGCACGATGTCATAAGGTATTGCTCGCCGTCATAGGATAGGGAAGAGAACAGGAGAAATTTTCCCACAGTGAAGGAAAAGTTGTTGAGTAATGCCCGTCAGTCGTTTTCATACCAAAATAATAAAAAATCTGAAAAGTGTCGTCTTCCAGTTCGCTAACGTATGCTTTTCAGGTAAATATGTGGTTTGTTGAAATTGTTCAAGCTAGCTGCTAGGTAGAGAGTTTGTTAAAGTATAGATACAAACCAAATTCCTATATAAGGGCGTTTGCGAACAAACCACATTAGCTCACCTCGAATATCAGCAAGTGGTTCATCCGTGCTCGTGTGGCTCGTAAATAGATGGAGCTTTGGGAGTCATTCTCGCCTTTAACTTTGAACATTTCGTATAGCTCGTTGACTTCGCGAAGCCAAGTTCGAATGCCAGAAAATTCCGACAGGTTATAATGGGGTTTGTTGCTATCCTTGCCTGCCATTATCGCTCTGAGCTGAACAAGCTCGATTCTAAGCGCTTCAATCTCTTGAGATTTTGTCCCCGGCATAGCGTTTAATTTTGTACAAATATTAAGCAATAAGATGATTACTTACGGAAGCGATGACCGCATTCGAAGCTTCTGGTTCGTCGTGCGACAAAAGAATCCTCCTTTTAGAGACCTCACAGTATCCCACTTCTGACGCAACTTAAGGGGATCGTGAACATCTTTTTAAAAAACCAACTTTTCATAAATTTATTACTTAACCACTAAAGGATGAATCCAGGTAACGTAAAAGTGAGGTTAAACGTCATAGATGGCGCTTGTTAAAATGGGTTTTCGAGCAACGTCTAAGCAAAGTAGTTGGTAATAAAAAGATACGAAAACCAACGACAATGACGATACTGACCAATTTCATACAGCATGAAAACTATCCAGAAAGTTAGTATCAATTTCAGTTATAGATACTACGATGTTTAACCTCACTTAAGCTTCACCTGGATTCTTCAATTACTACGCCGACACCAACGATGTTCAACAATTATTCCCAGGAAAAATCGAGCGAGTCAACGCTCGTGGCTCTTTTGTGCCATCATTCCGCTGATTCTGCTGTTTCCGATATCCGCCTGTTGATTGGTGCACCCGAGTGGCATGGTGTACCAAACTGTGCCCTATCGCTGAATCTGAATTCTGGAAGATTATCGCTAGTTCAAAGTTCTTTTTTGAAGCAACTCTTTATTTGCTGCACCTGCCAATTGAAAGGTTGCCTTAGTCCTTAAGAACTCGCTATTGAGATGTTAGATGAATCGATGATGTGTGGGTACGTTATATTTCTTCTGCACTTGCTAAATTCTCTGAAAATCTGGTTCATAATAGCGCGGGCACTAACGAATCCCGCTTGAAACTGCCCCACGAGCTCCTTTGCAAATGGTGTCAGACGGCGGGAGAGGAACTTCAAGGCGACGCTCAGTCCTTCTGGAAGCTTCTCCGAAACTATTCTAACCAAACACGCAGTTTCGAAAAAGTTTCCTGATTCTCGGAACTTCTAGAATGGGCAAAAAATCAAAATGGCTCATTCTCCCAAAAATTCCTCATTTTTCAAAAACTGTTTGGAAGTTCTGTGAGCTACTTTAACCTATGTTGAAATTTGAAAAACTCCCTTATTTAGGCGTTTGTTTTATGATAGTAGAATTTAGCCATTCTCAGCAATCCAAGCATAATCTACCCTTTTGTGACTAGTTTCTTAGCACCGTGCACACGTTTGATGTTTTTGTTTGGTATATTTATTTATTTTATCAACTATCTGTCGAAACGGCTTAATCTTCTCGGTGGAGTTCCAACAGTTTATCATCATTTCTTATTTTTGTTGTTATTATTTGTTTTCCTATATTCTTCTTACCTCAATTGGTTGTACAGAAAAAAAAGAATCAGCTATTCGCAGACATTCGGTGAAAGATTAAGATTGATTCTGAATTGATGCGTGTAGAGACGTGTATGTGTGTGATGACAGAAAAAAAAAAACATTAACTTCGACCGAATTGGCGTGTGAAAATATTCCTAGCATGTAAGACTTTAATCCATCGAATGCGAAATTATCAAACTTGAAATGTTTCACACAAAAAAAAAGTAAACAATTGTATGATTATATATCGATAAAAATACCAAATACTAATTTTATACATTTACTCTAAATTATGGCATAACATTAAAATGATAAAAAAAAATACACTCTGCAGCAAAAATAAGTGAACAATAACCTATACTGGAATCAATAACCTAAAACAAAAAATACAAAACATTATGATTTAAAGTTCAAGATAAAATCATTTGTTTGTAACCAGGAAAAGTAAAAGTAGATCCAATCATGGCTATCAAGGTAAACACGTCCATTTTTCTAGGAAAAAAAAAACCAAAAATTCATGCACCTGAAGTAAAATTTCTAACCTCACTCTTCCGTTTTTTCGTAGCTCGAAAAGAAAAAAAAACTGCATGTCACAGATCATTCAGTGTTGCCATACCCGCTGGTGGGGAAAATATATCGTGAATTTAGTGAAAGAAGAAACTGATTTCCATTCTCGGATTAAGATTAACGCGTTAGAATGATTCTTGTAATCTCAAAAATGAACTGTCTAAACAAAAAACAAACAAAACGGCGGCTGAGCTGAATTCACAAAATACAAATATTTATACAAACTGACAGCAGCAACGGCGAACACACGTGAAGCGACAACATTTAGCGTTAAGCATCTAAACTACTATACATTTCGTAGAGTTTACCAAGCGACCGAGTGCGTGACTGAACATTGTAACACTCTTTCGTTAGACTTTTTCACTTCATTGCAGTGTAAAATAACAATCCCGTATTTTCGTAACCGGTGTTTCGGCCCCTTTTTTGCTACCGATATACAATAACGATACTGAATAGTTAAGTCAAACCTTTTCCCCTCACCCGAAACATTTACGCATAACGTCTCAATTGAAATTCCCGTTCATTCAGAGTTTCGGAGTTCACGCGATCGCGATGAACTCTTGTACTATATATATATTGTATTACAAACACGCATCTTCGATCGACTAAAACATACACATACACACGTCCGCAACCACAATTACAAAGTAGACGTTGAGTGAAAATTGACAAGACACATTTTTACCTTTTGTACATATAATTTACCGTATTATAAATATATATATATTGAATATGGAGAAAAACCCGAAAAAAATGTGCAGAAAACAAACCGACAAACAATGATACAAGTATTCTCAGAAAAAAAAAGAACTAATTAAGTCTGGATTTTTCCACGACAAGGTTTTATTGTATGTATCCGAAAGCCTGGCCACGAAATGGGGACAGTTGGCAGCACTGCTTCTGGCGGATTTTTTCTACTGTTTGTTGGCCCATTTAAACTCAACGATAGCATTGAACAAGTTTGCTTGTTTTACCTTATTCCTAACGATCCCTGCTCAATGCTTTCAGCCAAGCGGGCAGTTGTAGCCAACCAGTATTATCTACACCTGCAGCAAATACAGGCATTTCCAGCTACATAACTGAAAACGGTTCAAAAAGCAGGGTTCTTGGTGGACGATAGTGGAAACGAGCATCCAGTACAAGCACTGCAGGATTCTGGCAGTGAGTGCTGTTTTGCAACAGAGCAATTGGTTAAATCTTCCGATCGCAGGGATTGGTCAAGCATGTCATCCCAAGGAACATTGCTGGTTTTATCATGGTTTTATTGCATTCTTGAAGTCTAATTCATACTCTTCAGAACCCTTATAAAACCAAAATTGTTACTTGGGATGTGGTTCGCTGCAAGATTCGTTCGATAACCAAGTCTCGGATTTCCGAGTACTTCACCACCATCGATGCTTTCGTTTTGCCAAGGGTCTTCATCGATCCACCATCAATCTCCGTCGACGAGTCGGTTTGGTCGCTTCCCACTGGTGTTCACTTAGCTGATCCGTCCTTCTACCAAGCTGGAGCTATTGATGTTGTGCTTGGAGCCGAGGTGTTCATCGATCTCTTTGATGTACCTGGTCGAATCACATTGGGTGAATCTCTTCCGTGTCTGCTAAATTCGGTTTTTGGTTGGATTTTCAGCGGAATAACTCCTGAAGAGCATCCAAGATCCGACATTGTCTACCACCGTTGCTACCAATGCCGACCTTCATCGTGACATGGAGCGGTTTTGGACCATCGAGGACGATTCTACGATCCTGCTTATTCTGCTTCGGAGATCTACTGTGAAACATTCCTCAAGGAATCTACTGTTCGCTGCGAGGACGGACGCTACATGGTCGTTCAAGGATGGAGGGGATGTTTTGGATAAGTTGGATGATAATAGACGTATCACTCTCCATCGTTTCCGCTTGATCGCTAGATCGCCATGGGCGCGATCCGAATCTAGCTTCCGAATATCGAAAATATATGCACGAGTACGAGAAACTGGGTCATATGGAGCAAATCGAAGATGCAGAAGTAGCGTCAGGGCCAGCGTTCTTCCTTTTCCACATCATGCAGTTGTTCGCGAAGAAAGCATTACAATCAAGGTGCATGTCGTCTTCTATACTTCGTGTAAAAGCTCAACCGGAATTTCCTTGAATGATGCGATGCCAGTAGGTCCAACCATTCAAGAAGAGTTACGACCAATTACCATGCGATTCCGTCTTCATCCGATCAAGTTGATCTCAGATGTTGCCAAAATGTATCGACAAATTGTGTTGTTTCCCGATGACTCCTTCACTATCCGAACCGATCGGTATCTACAAGCTGAAGACCACTATCTATGGCACCTCTCCTTTCGAGCATAACCAATGATAATAGAGCAGTTCATGACTGAACTTCCATCCCAGCGTGTGCCCGCTTCGAGGCCATTTTCCGTCGTTGGTGTTGATTTCTGGGGACCAATCTATCTCAAGCCTCGCTATCGGAAAGATGCCCATACGAAAACCTACGTCGCGCTGTTCGTTTGATTCAGCACAAAAGCGGTGCCTCACGTACGACTTCAACATTAACCGACATCGATAGATCGAATTCGATAATATCGCAAAAAAATTACGATTTCTTAGACGAACGGCTTACTAGCCTACAAAGCGACATAGCACTTTTAACGAAAAGTGCTGAATCATGAAATACATCACTGACTCACTCTAGTCAAGAGTCAGAACTTCAGGAAGTCCTAGATGAAGTGAAATTTGTGGCTGCGGCTATTACAGCCCCTAAGTCAAATGTATCGCTTGTCATCCCACCCCAACAGAAAACTTTGGAGGAGGAATTAACAGAAAATCTTCTAATCGAAAACAACACCGCGTCAGAAAAGTCACATCATCATCATCATCATCATCATCATCATCACCATCAACAGCAGCAGCAACAACAACAACAACAACAACAACAACAACAACTCATGCAACCGACTACAAATGACGCCATTGCTGATCTGTTTGCTGAACATAATTGTCCAAACTGCGTACCGAAGCTACACCAACAAATTACTCTTCAGTCTCTGGATGACGAACTTTAGGGAACAAACGTGGCTGGAGACAGGACTGGTTAGGATACGACATGAAGCTTAACGGCAGCTCCAAAAAAAAAGCTGCTGATAAGGCCAGAAAACGGAGGAAAGGAAGCAAATAACATCTCTGCACCATCATCAGTCATCAACCCGCAGAAAAAGCTCCAACTAATATTCTACATGAAGGCAACCCAACTTTGGGTTCAGAAAAAGAACTGCTGGCTAAATTTGCCGGTCCACCCTCAACCATCGACCACCCAATAGCAGCACTCCCGGCCCCAACACTTATTAGCTTCAGAAAGGGTGAAACCATAAACCCATACCAACCAGAAAAGCAGAGCCAGCATTCGCACAAAAGCGTACCAATGGTGACTGGAAGTACTGAGCCACCACCACCAGCAACAACAAAATTAAGCTCTAACCAGCAGTGAGAGCCTGTATGAACTAGACCCATTGAGACCACCCATCGTGTGTCTCACAGAGCAATCCATGGAAGGTGACGGTCGATTCCTGAAAGCACGACTGTGTGACCCTAAAATCATAAGGCTTTTCCTCGCCTACTTGAAGGATCAAGCTGCAACTGTCTGTGTGGATGGAATGACTTCAACAAGCACCTGGCATCCGAAGGTCTGCCGTCGGATCCTGAACATCTTCTTCGTAACCTCAAGGACGTGCATCTGAAATATAGAATGGACCCCGCGGTAGCAATGGCGGATCTCATACCAGAAATACCGGAGCAGATTCATCGTTTGCAGCAGCTGCGAGAAAGTCATAATATGATTAACTCAAGTTTTCGGAAATAACGACCCATTTCGACGGCGTACCTTCAAAAATATCATCGCTAAAACATATTCAACTGAAATTCTTATTTATAGTAGGAATTTCAACCGTATGAAAGGCAGTGCTGAGCTCCATCACGGTACTGACAGCGTTAGAATTGACAAATGAGATTCTTGCAATTGACAATCAAAGCAACAGAAGAGCATTTCACTCTCTCAAACTTCTCATCATCATGAAATAACAACCGAGAGATATTTCTCTCTCGCTTTTCTCACTCATTTTCTAAATCTTGTACAAGTGCTATGTGATACGATCGTATCAACAAGAATAAATATACCGTCATGGAAATTGACCGTCATTTTACTTTTCTAGTAAACAGACGATCATGATGGTCATCGCTAGTAGCGCTGTTTCTACCGTCAAAACAGGAGACATTACCCCGTCAGTGTTGATATGGCCACAAATTAAGCTTTACGATTGAAGGTTCAATTGTTGTTTATTTTCCTTTAACCCTTATGTGTTTAACAGGGTACCCGGGTACCTTTTAAGGTTTTACACGGAAATTAATTTTTTAAACAGGAAGCTGAAATTCACTGACATGTTTGTAAAAAAACGGAAGGCGAATTTTTGAATAAACCGATGGAGCCTCGAGTAGCCATGAGTATTTGTAGAAGGAAAACCTGGCAATATGGGTTTCAAAATTCATTGAATTTATTCAGTAGGATATTTCTCAATGTTTCATGGCTAGTTTTGTTAATGGCCTCGTGAGATCCGACGGAAACCTGTTCCGAGGACAAATTATCAGGTGGTAACGAAACGTTCAGAAAATGCCTTCTGGAGAACCTTTATAATTTTGATACCAATATTGCCAGGGTTTCCTTCAAAGTTTGTTTCTGGCAACTTGAGGACCCACGGGAACCTGTTCCAGAATAACCGGTTCGGAGACAGATCATCAGATGGCAACAAAACGATAAGAAATATCCGCCTGCAGAAATTTCTCGAATTTTGCTACCCATATTGCCAAGGATTCCTTCTAAATATGTTTATGACCATTCGAGACCCCAGGGGAACCTATTACAGAATGGCCGTTCCAGGAACAAGTTGGAATATGATCCACAATGAAATAGGAATAGCTCGTGGGAATTATTCCAAGCATCCGGAAAATCCAATTGGGGTGGAATTTCCTAATAGTGTATCCGTACCGGACCACAGGCCCGGTAACCCGGATTTTCGGGAACCAGATAAATACTAACGGATATTGCCGATAATATCCATGAAGGGGGTGAGTTTTTGAATTCAACGGTGCCAAAAGAATTAAAATTGGACAATAATTGCCAGAGGTTACCACCTATTATGCTGAAAATATTTTGTGTTGCATATCGTTCTCAGAGATAGGGTATGTGTCCCTTGACTCAGCCTAGTATGCAACAACCGGTTACAATTTTTATCATAACTCATAAAGTATCTGAGCTGGAAGCAAAATTTAACTAGCTATACTCTTTCTAGGATATGTTCAATAAACCATTTGGTTGTATGTAACACTAAATGTTACACAACTTATTTTATAAAGTCAGAAACTTTCGAGGGATATGGATGTAATGTCGGTCTATAGGCATAAAATTGGGTCTATTCATGGATGCAAGTTCGTCCTATTCGATAGATTTGTTATTGAATGTGGGATATGTACGTTTTTTTAGATTTTCTGATTCAAGGCGTTCCCAGCTGTATTCGCTCTATTCAACAAACAATTTTACTAACAATCAAACTATACTTAAACTGCAAAGAAACACTTAAGTGATTTTAACATATGATTTAGCGGTCATTCGGTAATCAAAACATTATAATTCACTTTACACAGATTTTGTTACATTAGTTTGTGTTAAGATGAGCCATATAAAAAACATTAAACACCAAAACTCAGACATTTGTATTATAAATGTTATCTAATAACAACATTTTTACTACGCTTTCCATACAACAGGCCATAATTGGGAACCTAGATAAATAATATGTCCCTAACATTGGGTCTATGGTTTTTATGTTAAATCATTGTTTTTTTACCTATGTGATCTGTAAGTTTATGACGTGTGACTATTTTCTGTACATCTTGGCTGCATTATTCGGTTTATCAGTTCAATTTCGGAAAATTTAGATCATTCGAAGAGCGTGTAGATAATCTGTTCAACTTAACCAGTAATGTTATGGTGTCTGAAAAGTGAAGGAAATCGAAAATTACGCGGATGTGAACAATTATAAATTGATTAATAATGTCTCAATTGCTTTGAAATAGATCGGTCATATTGATAGCTACATTATTTTGTTGATTTTCGCCGAAATAATGACATATTTAGTACATAGGCCGAATCTAGAGGCTAGGCTAACACTACATCCCGTTACCCTAATTAGTGAGTGATTGATTTTCCTACTCTCTTCATATCACATTCTCCAGCAGTCATGTATGCTTTTGTCACAAACGGTCAAATGAGATCATCCTGTTTGTGAGTGACACAGTATTTGACCATCATTCGTGAGTTCTAATGATCATGAGAAGATGATGGTCATAGTCTTATAACCGTCATGACAATGCACAGCACTGATGAAAGGTGTGGCAAAAATGAAAGAATTATATATAAATTGACTAGGCTCATCTTTTTCGGTAATTTTAGCTACTGAAACAAGCTGGGATGAAAGTGTTCGAAATGAAGAAACTTTTGGAAGTACTTTTAATGTATTCAGAGACGACCGACTAAGACTGGTGGAGGTGTTCACCTTGAATTTCAGCCAAATTCAATTAAGAAATCATTTCTACGACTAAATTTTTAAGAATTTGAGCATGTTTGGGTGAAATCATGCATTTCAGGTGAAACACACGTGTTTGCGTCCGTGTATTTCCCACCAGATCATGCAAATAAAACTGCTTAGAATCTTTTCTTCAAAACGCTGAACAAATTGTATCACAATTACCTCCTGAGGCTAAAGTTCACATCTAACCAAAGACATGTTGACTTTATTCAGGACTCTGAAAATGAAAGCATTTTGCATCCAGTCGTTGGGAACAATGAAACACTACAGTTTGTTTTCGACAAAACGTCTAATTTGGGTCTAAATCAATAATGTCAAAAATCAACAGAACTGTGACCAATGTTCACGAAGATTTCTGTGTGAATGAGTCATTGAACCCCTTATGGAAACATGAAGCATTTCACACAGCAATCGAATTCTCTCTATTTGTTCATGATACTCAAAGACCCAACGAATATCACAAAGCAAATAATGAAAATATCAAACGCAGATTAAGGAGTGTAAACTGGCAACTAATACTACGGAACGAAGGAAATGTTGAAATTGCTGTTGATGTCTTTTGTAATGTTCTTTTCGGAATTATTCATGAAGAGGTTCCAATCAAGGTACTACGACGTCTTGGCAATTCAAAATATCCAGTCTGGAATAACAGACAAATAAAAAGAATAAAAATATCGCAAGCATAAAACGCACTAAATTTACAAAAAATAAGGATATTCCATACTCCATTTTCTAAACTACAATACATTTTACAAGTGATGCAATTTAACTGTGGACACCCTTTATTTCCTTCTACATCACTATGGTTTTAAAACGCTTTTTCAGCATTTTACGAGTTCATAAAGTCGAAATAAAAGCACTGATAACAGTAAAAGAAATTTAAGATTGTTCAATCGTTGCAAAACTAGCTGTGTAGGTTCTCATGAATCTGACTTAAGTATACACCCTATTGACCCCTTACTTAATAACACCAAATTGATATTTAGTGGCTTTCACAGAACTTGAATAAAACTTAATAAAGCTGTGTGATTTAATCATACACATATAAATATCATCATATCATCATCTGAATCATCATATATAGAAGCCTCAGTGTAGAACCTCTGGAACACTAATGTAGAACGCCCGTACACAGAAAAAGAACAAGAATTAGAATGTTCATCAAAAGAGACAACGATATTTTAAACAGTTCAGCAATTTCACGTCATCAGCGAAATGATCAAGGCTAATCAAGATCAAACGTTCACATTCTATTTAGTCCCGTTAAGTTCTTGACGGCTCTTTGATTATTTGTTATTATTTATTTGTCTTTTTCTTTATTTTTAAGATTCAGATTGTTATGAATATTGTTTTGACTTGTTGAAAACAAAATGAAAAGCTTCGTCTATTTTAGATAGTACCAGGCCGGGAAAGGTAAAAAACTATAACAAGTATAAGTGTTGCATCCAAGATTGGTAAGCTGATTCGAGAGTAGTTTTCGATGTTCGTGTTGCATTAAATCAAACAAACAAAGTGTTTTCATGTTCGTAAACGAATGAAGTTTGCCCACAACGAAGCAGCCAGTAGCAGAACCATGAATCAACCACCAGATGTCACCGTTCCAGCGATGAATGGACCGCCATAGGGATGGCGAAATAAGGGCCATTGCGAAGAATTTGAGGCACAAATGGTGGGTCACCGGCCTTTGGTACGAGGTCAATGGCCATAAGAAGACACAGTCATTACTCTTGTGATCTTCAAACACTACAGTCGTATCAACGAATAGAGCTAAACGTCGAAGCAAACGGCTCGATCTTCTCAGGAAGTTTGTGTGGAAGATATTTTGTACCAATTGGATGTTCAGGACCTTCAGGTTTATCCGTAATACTTAGGCAGATTCGACCCCGCCCAACGCCGGTGGTGCTCAGTCGCCGTTTGCCAACCTGATTCCTCTTGTTATTCTGCGTGCGTCATCGATCCAGGCAAACTGACTTACCGTTGTGGTTTGTCAAGGTTTCGAGTTTGCCAACACACTCGAAAGGCGCACGGAACAGGTTGAGGGTCCACTGAACAGGGCTGGTAGCGGGTCACTTTCTAGTGACTTGGTCACTATTTTGAGTCTAGTCACTAAAAAGTCACTATTTGCATCCAAAAGTCACTAAAGTCACTATTTTTCGGAAAATGGTCACTAAAGTCACTATTTTCGCACCGTCGTTTGTAAAAAAGATCAACAAAATTAAGTGATCTGGCCATACTACATAAGAGTCGAGAAGTAAAACTAGATGCCCTGGCGAACGCTGTCCCACCTCTACCTCAATTGAACTTGTCAAATGAAGAGCGCTGGTCGGTCACAGCACTCTATATTTAGCTTGAATGCGACGCACGTGGTCTCATAGTATAACATCTTTCATTGTGTTTACAATGTTCCTGCTATTTCATAATAATTTTTCATATTTCTATACAAATAAACCCAGCGAAGTCCATGACGAATCGAATGGGATAGGAGTGAAAACTTAAAACGTTTATCCAACCTGCAAACAAAATTATCCAATTAAGAAACCACAAAAAAATCAAGTCATTTTTCTTTTATACTCACTTTGTTTCAAAAATATTTTGTTAGATTCAGTTTTTGCAAAAGCGGACTACTCTTTTGGTATCCAAATAGTCGAGAAAAGTGGGAATGAATTGTAAATCAAATAAAGGACTTTTTTGGCAAAGTTGTAAAACTTTTTAAGTAAAATTTAATCTAAACATTTGTGATAAAGTTTACAAGCTATTGATAAGCAAACTAATCTATTTCAATGATATTTTCTAAGGTTTCTTCTAGAGGAAAGAACCACTCATACATCTAATGTACGCTGATCTAGAAAGGTTGGTGCGAACCATCGTCGTTAGAGTTTGCAAGCCCAATGTGTGGCATGCCAATACTTCACTTACAGAGGACATTTAAAACAATATTGAGAACTTTCTACCTGTCCTTTCAGGCGTAACTTATACGATTGGTGCAATTTGGTGAATTCTGTTGGATTTGATACTGAATAACATATAAATGATTGAATAAAGTAGGAAATCTGGTTTAGAGATGTGCTGGGTCGTCCAAACAACCCAGGAGATTAGAACTTAAAATGTACAGTTGTAACAGTAGCTTTATCCTCTATAACATGTTATGATATGTATTCAAATATATTCAATGAATGTCCTGGAAGACCAACTGACACTATGAGATAATCTTGGGATATTATATGCCAAAGAAACTAACTTAACTTTGTATAGCCCAGAAAGATATTGTTACAATTGTGGACCTTAAATTTTGAAGGAAAGTTTGAATGAACTGAATCTAGCAAAGTTATCCTATGATGTCTGTGGACGTATCAGCATATTCATTGAATGTGTTTGAATATTTATGTAGCTTTGTAGTACCCAAAATGCTAGTTTACTACTGTATATCAACGTTCTGAATTCGAGATCAATTGTTATGAACCTCAAAATCCCAAGATATCTCATTATATCAGTTGACCTTCCGAAAGATTCACATTATTTGGTCAAAAACATATTGTTACTTTGTTTAGTCCAAAAATCTGATGATTTTTAGATATAATTCCAAACTTAATGTTTTGAGTCCCAGGAAAATTTGGATAACCTGGACCATCCGAAGATTATCTCATAATGTCTGTTGTTCTTGCAAAATATTCGTTTTCGTTACAACTGTTGGGCCTATGTTCTCAAGGATAGTTTGGATGACCTAGAACATGTCATATTTCTCTATAATGTTTTTTTTTTCACTTTAAGAATATGAATTAAATATGTTTGAATATTTACTGTAACTTTGTATCGCCTAAATTTACTGTTACAACTGTAAATTTTAAGTTCTGAACGCCAAGACAGTTTGGATGACCTAGACCATCCCAAGATTATCTTCTTATGTATGTTTACGTTCGAAAATATTCACAAAATATATTTTAATACGTGACCTAACTTTGTATTCCCCAAAAACTACTGTTACTGCCTTATATTTCTTGTTAGGAACTGCAGAGCAGTTTGGAATATCTAGGAGATCTTAAAGTTATAAAGTAATTACTGTTGACTTTCCAAAAGGTTCATTGAATATGTTTGAATATACAGGGTGGCCACATACTCGGGAAAATCGGGAAATGCGGGAAAAATGCGGGAATCCAAAATCATCGGGAAATATGCGGGAAAAAGGCGGGAATTTCAAAATTCTTCGGGAATTTTTGTGATATGGAACCATACTCACACCTTTTTCAAAGAATTTGAGTAGCGTTTTTGTCATTTACTCGGTCCACCGATCTCATTGTTCAGCTTGTTCAAAACGTACCGCTTAGAGCATCTTCAGTGGTGGTCTATTTTAACATCTTCATAATTGCTTTGCATCAGCAAACTTCAAAAGAACCAGCTAAAACAGACCAACTTTGCGTTCCCCGCACCCGTATAGTATTTCTTGTTGTTAAACCCACCAATACCTATCATCTTGTTAATCATAAAACATCCAGAGATCAGAAGTTTTGTTTTTTTTTTCAGAGACCGAGGATTTTTCGCAAACTTTTTGCCATAGATTGGTTTTAGTGGTGGTGTATGTCCTCAGCTAGTTCTCTCGACGAAAATTTGGGGGTTGGTCACCCTGAGGATTTTGCAAATCTGTCCTTGAGCCTTACGGATCGCAGTATTTATGTCCCTCAATATCGAAAGAGATGAAGAAACTGATGAAGATGAAGATGGACAAAAATACTTTCCAAAAGTTCGAAAAAAATCTTATAAATTCAGTGCACTTAGAAACTCAGGGAACTTATCAAAAGCTCGGTATACTTCCTAGATTTGACTTAGACTTTCCCGAGGTTTAGCTATTTTCCCTGATGTCAAAGAAACATCCCATAAAATCAGGGAACTTTCCAGAAAATCAGGGAGGTTTCCAGAAATTAAAGGTTCTTCCTAGAAGTTCAGAAAACTTTCCTGAAATTCACATTGTTTCCTAGAAATTCAGGGAATTGTCCACAAATTCAGGGAGCTTACCACGAGTTCAGGAAAGTGTCCAAAAGTAGAGGGCTCTTCACAGAAGTTCAGGTAACTATCCAGAAATTCAGGGGGCTTCCAGAAGTTTAGAAAACTTATCAGATTATTTTGGGTATTTTTCAGAAGCTCATAGAACTAGTCAAAGTGTTCAGGGAACTTCCCAAAAATTCAGGGAACTTCCTAAAAGTTCAAGGAATTTCCAAGAAAATTAGAGAACTTCCAATAGAGAACAGTCAAGAAATTCATGAAGCTTTTCAACAGTTTGCGGATTTTCCTAGAGGTTTACTGAATTTCTTAGAATTTTATGAAACTTGCTAGACATATGCTTCTTAGATGTTCAGCGAACATGTAGGAGTTCAAGAAACTTCCGTGATGTTCATGTTTTCACATGAATTCAAAAAACTTCTCAGAACTTCAGGAAATGCTCACAAAGATTATGAAACTCCTCCAAAGATCAGAAACGTTCCAAAAGGTCAGCAAACATCTCAGACATTCAGAGAACGTCTCAGAAATTCAGAAAATTTCCCAGAAGTTGAGGGAACTTTCCAAAAGCTCGAAAAACTCCCAAATGCTCAGGGGACTCAGCAATTCAGGAAATTTCTCAGTTGTCCTGAGATCTTCCAAGAATTTCAGAAAACTTTCCCAAGAATTTCAGAAAACTTTCCCCTGAGGATTTCAGAAAACGTCCCAGATAAACAGTAAATTATTAAAATATTTATTCTGCTTTTTATCACAGAGTATGTACCTGTTGGAAGTTAAAACAACTTCTGGGAAGCGAAATCTGACTTTCTTAGTTTCCGCCATTTCCAGAAAGTTGTTCCTATTACTATTACTAAACTTTTTGGAAGTTCAACCAAGTTTCCAGAAACGTTAATATTTTTTCGGCAATTCAATGAACTTCTCTAAAGTTCCACCATTCCTCTTCTCGAAAGACAGCAAGCAAACTTCATGATTATCTGGAAACTATTTACCAATTATTTTATTCAACTGCCGAGAAGTTTAATCAACTTCTGGCATATTCATTATAGATATTTCCACCAAATCTTCATAGATATTCTGAAGTTAATTAAATTAAATTTTTAAAGAGTGTTTTCAGTAAGAAACTTAGAAGCTTATATAAGTTCTGAAAAGATGCTAAATAGATCCGGTATAAAAGAAAATTTACAAACACCGGTGCAGCGATGTTTTTGCGTTTGGTCTAAGCAAATAAATTCAAACCACGATTTGAACCACCGTTGAAGATGCCCTTAGAAGATCTGGCTGTAACAGATGAGGCTTTACGCATGCCAGTGCCAGAAATGAATTCATCTTTCATGTGGTGGCGAATCAGTTTGAAGTTTGGCGAATTGCGTTTGTAAGGGTGTTAACACATGGTGAAAGATGAATTTGGGCGGCTGTGCTCAATGCCGTCTGACATTGTTTGCCGGATTCCAGAGAAAAGAAAATGGTTTGGACAAATTTTGGCTAGAACTGATTGGTCATTCCAAGAAGGAGCAGCCAAATTTGACAACATTCGTTGAAAATAGGCTCATCCTGTCGCACAAAAATGCGTATTTTAAAGAAATGGAAATTGTCTGGTGGTAAACCAGACTGGAAAAAGCTTAGGAGCTCAGAAATTTAGCTGCGAGTACTTTATATTAACTCATCTTCACAGTAAGGCAAAAATGCGGGAAAAATTCGGGAAAAATGCGGGAATTTATATATTAAGATTGTGTGGCCACCCTGAATATAGATGGTAGCCATATATAGCTTAAAAAACTTCTGTTACAACTGTAGATCTTATATTTTGAACTTAAGGACAGTTTGAAGTACCTAGAATATACCAAGATTGTCACATTATGTCTGTAAGCCTTCCACACTATTCAATCAATATTGTTAAATACATATTGTCCCTTTACACACTCCAAACACTTGATGTTACAACTGAACTGATCTTATGTTCTAAACTCAAGGATAGTTTGGATGCCCTAGATTAACCCCGTTCATCTCATGGTGTTTTTTTATGTTCGAAAATATTCGCTGAATATGGTTGAATACGTAGCTTAACGTTGTATAGCCCAAAAATATATAGTTACTACTGTCGATCTTAAGTTCTAAACTCAAGGACAGTTTTGATGACCGAGAACATCACCGAGTTATCAAATAATGACTGTTTATTCGAAAAGGTTCATTCAATATGTTTGAATAAATATCGTAACCTTATATAGCTCTTAAAGTTACTGTTACAACTGTAAATCTGAAGTTCAGAGCTCATGTACATTTTGGATGACCTAGAACATCCCAGAAAGATACAAAAATATTAAACGATTATCAACGAGAATTTGATTACATGTATACAAATGTACAATATTCTAAAACAACGGCTTACACTATTAATAAGGCATTTATTTTTTCTTCCTGAACTTCTTCATATCCAGGATGTTCTTGGTCGTCAATTAGGCCTTCAACTCATAATTTTTTGCTATATTTTCCAGATATAAGAATTGATGGAAAACAAATTTGCCGAAGACAGTGTACACTTTTATTCAAACTGTGTGATTGTATACAGCTATTGGGGTCATATATTACCCCTTAGAACTCAAGGAGTTAATTTACTTTTTAAAACAATATATATAAATTTTTCAATAGTACGTGGCCTGAAATCAAAAATGTTTTCTATTGAAATTGATGCGTAGAAATACTTTCGATCGATTGGTGTAAAATTTTTGAAAACTAATTGAGAAATGACTGAAATATTAATGTTCAAAACCTAACCACTTTTCGTAACGGTCGCAATGCGATTTTTTTAATTGTACCCCAGTATAGAAAATAAAGATGTATTCCCAGGTCAAAAGTCTGGTTTGCAGAACTCGTTTATAAAATATTGCCAATGCCTCAACCCACCAGCTGGATGCATACAGTGAAAGCTCCAAGTATGTTGTGAAAATCGTCAAGTTACTTCCGATTCAGGTCAACTATGATCTTCTTATTAACGAATGGAACTTGTTAAAACGCTTGATGCTGACTTTGAGTACAGAGTTCAAAATTGAGGAGTATTGGAACCAGTTTTTACTAAGAAAACGGCTACAGGTGAGCCAAAATACCTTGAGGTGCTTAAATTAGTGAAAACAGCTTCACGTGGCAACGGCTCAAAAAAGGAATTGGAAGCACGATATGTCAGAAATAATTCTAGCACAGATCATACTGGAAGGCGTTTCAACTGTGCGTATAGACCCGTCTTCACAAAAACGAGCTGCGAAACAAGTCTTGGAGGTCGTGGAGATAAAAAAGTCGCTTGATTTCGTCGTTTCTTTACAAAAAAGAAACACAAAAAGTGGCACTGCGCCGCAGTATCATTCATTTTTGCAAACGGGGGTGATCACTTAGTTAATTTTTATTGTACAAATGTATAAAAGATCAAAACAATACTAAATTTTGGAAATCACTTTTTAGTCACTATTTGGTCACTATTTTTATTATTTTAGTCATTAAAGTCACTATTATTTATCCATAAACCCGCTACCAGCCCTGCACTGAAGCTGTAGTTCAACCCCCGTGAAGACGAGTGGAGTGCCGAGATCCCTGGCCGAGGAGTAACATCAGGAACAGTTGATGGACACGAAGGGGTCCCGAAGAAAAGTGAAAAGACAAGAGCTGAGGTAGAAGTAGAAATTAAGAAAGTCGGAGTTCGCAGCCAGAGAAGAGAAGATAGCGACAAAATTTAAGTGTGCACAAACTAGTAATAAAGTGGGAATTTTGTCTGAAGCAAACGTGAAGTATTTCCTTGGTTCGCGGTTTGTTTCGAGCATGTGCCGGCCCTGAGACTTAAAGACAGAGGTCTTATCAGTGCTGGAAGTAACACCGCACTGGCCCTTTGAGTAACTAAAAATGAATTTTCTCAAAAAATCGCCGATGAAATATTTTCAACCTTCACAATTCACAATTCTTCTAATCACACTTTCAATCTCCCTGCTCTCTCGGGTAGGTGGAGGGGGCTCTCTTGCAAATGAAACACAAATTTAAACCTAACATGAAAATTATCTCTACTGTTATGAAAATTTGTATTCATAGGATTATGGCTGGCATACAAATGAAACACATGGGTCTCAGAGGTCTCTACGTTAGAAATGACGAGAAAAAACTTAAGTGATCTCAGACGTTGCGAATCAAAACAAACCCAAAAAGGAGAGAGTTCCTCTCCCATGTGCGCATCAAAACAGAGTGCACACAATATATCGCTAGAATAACTAAAAAAAAAGGCCATCGCTAAAAATTTCAACAATCTAAGCTTATGAATTAATAAACAAGAAAATATATTTTCTTCAAAATTTTCCATGTCTCAAAAAATGGTGGACAAATTGTTGAAAATTTTGGTAAAAAAAATCGTCTACGCTGAATCGTTCTTGAGTTTTTTTAAGTTAAGTTCGGGATAATCGAAAAACTTAAGTTGGTGTATGTTAGGAAAACTGGCAACCCTGATTTTTTCAATATTGTTTTTTGTTCACATATCCATGAACCCAACGCGTGGACAAAGTTTCGTAACAATCTGAGACCCTTCGGCCCAAACCTGTGCGGTCCTAATGCGATCCTACCGAGCAAAAAGTCATCAAAGGAAATCCACCCGAAATCTCCAAACTTAATTAAAATTCATTCGATAATTTTCGTTTGCTCAACAAAACAATATGCCTGTAATTTATTCAAATGGCACGATTTTCCCTTCTTTCCCGGAGCCCAGTCCACCCCCGCCACACTCGTTATTCAATGAATCTTAATTAATGATTCGTTATGAGATTTTTCCTTTTCACCGTCTCCTCCGTGTCCATCGCAGTGAAAGCAACATGCGATGACCATCTCCGACTTGTTCTTCTCCTCCTCTCTTTCTTTTGTCTCATTGGCTAATGAGAAGAAGCAAACGACAGGAACGTGCTGACCAGGATGATTCCCTGTTCATGTGGTCAGTTAATTAGTTGTCGGGTCATCGTAGTAGGCGATCGGAACACTCCCCCCACTTGGGATGTTTTCAGCTACAGCTAAGTTCAAATGCAATCGCCAATCGGCCAAAGTTTGCATGGCTAATTACGAGCGGCGCTCGCAGTCTTGCCGCGTGGCCGCGGACAGCGGCGACTCATTAAGGCACTCGACCAACCAGGAGCCAAGAATCGCCGGGGAGGACGTTCGTCCCTTTGCTCGAGGACTAGATAAAAAAAAAGGAAACGCACAGAAGAAGAAAAAAAAATCGCTTGACTTCTTTCTAAGATCGGCCACCCTCGCCTCGTACCACTAATTGCAGTAATTAAAACCTGGAGGGGGTCGCGGACAACGGCCAAAGAAAAAACAGAAAGAGGATGGTCTCGGTCCGAGCAAAAGTTATTCTTTTCTTTTTGGGATCCAACCACCCAACCACTTGTTGAAATGGGAAGGAGGGGAGGGGTTTCGAAACGCAAGGTACATAAAAATAAACCCAGGGGATTTCAAGGCCAACTGCGTCCGGTCTGCTCCTTTCCTACGACGGAGTTCGTTTCTGCTATCGCCTTTCCTTCATCAGCCGGAATGAGCGATATCCGGATTGGCCTTGACGGTGCGTACGTGACGTACCGTTGGCTGCCTATCTTGCAGGCGTTGTTGGCACCTGTTGTTGAATCTTGTTTTGATTGATATCCGCAACCTTGTCGAGAGTGAGGCGAAACAACCGACCAGCGCATATCACCATGTTTGACTCAAAGTTAAGTGTATACAGTTACGAAGGAAGGTCAATCGGCCTCCGGTGAAAAATGGCTCGTTATAGGAGATTGTTATGATGTGTTATTGACACGCACCGCCGCCACTCATCCCTTCGAGGAAGCGTTTAACCTTGGTTCTGGTCAGGTGAGTGTTTATTTTCACGCACTCGCCCTTTTCCGGAATGATCGGAAAAAGGGTCGCGTGTTTTCCAGTAATAACCTCACCGGGGATGGGAGTCACGTATGTTAACTTCAACGTGTGCGTGACTGTGGTAAACAATGTGCGATTTGCTGATTGTAATGGATGTTGCGTGTCGTGAAAGCAGTATACCTTCCAGGGGGGTAATCATCTCGTTATAACCAAAGTCAAACAGAACAAACGTGATGTTCAACAACTAACAACTATATATTTGTTACAAATTACTAAATGACAAACCTACTACACTTCACACTGCCTATCAACTACAAATTCCGGGATGTTTTTCACCTTACTTTTTGCCAACAAAGTAATTACAAACAATAGACATTCATCACATGATTAACCGCTGCCGGGGATCGTCCCCGCAGTCGTACGCGTCCTTCATGGAGTCCGCGTCGGACATGTTTTCCAGCTCCATGACCGTGGTGGTAATGTCGTGGTGCCTGGCCGAGTTGGTTGTATCGCAGGAGCTAGGTGCGCTTGGGATCGCACCTGGGGAGGCGTTTCCAGCGTAAGCTCCGTGAGAGTCGCCGTTCGGCGAAGTCGCGGAACGCTCTGGAACATTTTGACCTCGGCCGCGTCGACGGTGCTGAGTTCCGGATTGTGGAAGTGCATCCCGATGTCGAATTTTTGCTGGAAGCGACGCCGGTAGACGTATCCGACGCCTCCGATTAACAAGGTCAGGATCAGCAGTACCAGGAAGACATTGGCAACGGTTGAGGCAGTTGAGGATTGTTCGGAATGTTCGTGGTCGCCCCCGGTTCGGTTGCGGTGAGGTGCGTTCTGACTTTGGGACTTATTGGCGTCCGAGGTGTGCGGGCAGATGTCCTTCTCATCGATGTGCTCGCCGTTGTGACAGATGCACATGCCAGGCCCTGCCTTTCCGGGAACGCAGACGTGGTTGCAGTTGATCTTGCTCGTATCGCAGACGTTGTCCGCTTCGGGTTGGCGGGATTCCTGAACAATCAAGAGCTGGTTGGAGTTGTGGACGTTCAGCTCCAGTAGACGACATTCGTAGTCGCCGTAGAGTTTACATTGTCCCACCGTGGATGATGCCATGTTGAGGACGAGCGCCTGATTCTCGTACAAGGTGATTCCGATGGGACGGCTTACAGCTAGATTTTGCTTCTCAACGATTGTGCGAAGCAGTTTGCCCTCGTAGTCGATCATCTCGATCGTTCGAGAGCTGATGTCGGTAATGTAGAGTAGTTTGTTTTCCGTATCACACTGAAGGGAAGTCACATGCGAGACGTCCTTGGTAACGATCAGCTGATGTTGCCCATCCAAGTCAGCGCGGTAGATGATCGAATGAGGAACTTCGAAGATCCAGAAGTGCATGACCGAGTAGAACAGGATTCGATTGATTGGATCAACGACTACGGCTTTGACGAAGACCTGTGAGTTGAAGGTGATGATCCGGGAGCAGACTTGACGCTGAATCGAGCATAATTTGATGGACGGTTCCGACCGATCGTAGAAGTAGAGGTTCCCGGTGACCCAATCCACCGATAGATGCTCCGGATGACCGACATTGTACAGAACTTTGGTGCTATTGCGTACAAGGTCGTGCTCGTAGATGATCGGATTGTACTCGTCGGTGAAGTAGAGCATTTGACGACGAACGTCCACTTCCATGGAAGTTATACGAGATTCGTTGGCTTGAATGAGAACTCGGATCGACGGTGGGCTTACTTCCAATTTCCGGATCTGGTTATACGAAGTGTATAGAACGTAGCGACTGGGACCAACAGCTTTGCAAGAGATCTTATCCGACCGTAGCATAAATCCGGCATTGCAGGAGCAGCGGTACGATCCAAGCGTATTCCTACACTGCTGAGCGCATGGTCTTCCCTCGGCGCACTCGTCCACGTCCTGGCAGGATTTTTTGTTTCCTGCCAGAGTAAACCCAACGCGACACTCGCAAATCGCTCCAGTTGGCGTTTTAATACACTTGTGCTCGCAAGGACTCCTTTTGCATGCTTCATCGCACCCCTTGCCTTCGTCCTGCCCGTCATCGCAGTCTTTCTTCCCATTGCAAACCTTGCTCATTTCGATACAAACTCCAGGTTTGCACTCGAATGTGCCGTCCCCGCAGGCCACATGCACCTGTGCGTCCTCCTGGGCAGTTCCATTGACACAATCCACTTCATCGCTTCCGTCATCGCAGTCAACCTCCTTATCGCACCGCCACTCCTTCCGAATACACTTCCCGCTCTTGCACTGGAACTCATGGATTCCACAAATGCTACACTCCGCCTCGTCCTCACCATTCGGACACTCCGATGTCCCATTACACCGTACCGCAATATCCAAACACTTTCCGGACCTCGGACAAAGGAACTTGGTCGGATTGTCTTCCTCCAAACCTACGCATGGTTCCGCTTCAACCTTACAGGCCAGCTCATCCGAATTATCCCCGCAATCATTGTTGCCATCGCAAACCAACCGATCCTCGATGCAATGCCCCATAGCGCATTTGGTAAAGCCAGCACTACACTCGCTCTTCACCATGCACTTCTCGTGCTCATCCGATCCATCCGAACAATCTGGCGACCCGTCGCACTCCCACCACTTCGGAATACACTGCCCCGTATTGCACCGGAACATCTGCGGCCCACACTTCGTTGCATTCTTCTGCTCGTTGTTCAGCTCCGTACATCCGACCTCATCCGACCCATCCAAACAATCCGGGAACCCATCGCACAGCGTGTTCACATCGATGCACATCCCATCCGGACAGGCATGCTGATTCTTGTGGCATCCACTCCCCAGATCGTAGCCCTCACAGTTCTTCTCATCCGAATTATCCCCGCAGTCAAAGTGCTTATCACATCGCAGCTTCTGATCGATGCACTTACTCCTATCTGCACACATGAACTCATCGAAATTGCATTCCAGTTGCTTCGCCATGTCCTCCCTATCGCAACCCTTTTCGTCCGAACCGTCCGCACAGTCCTTGTTCCCGTTGCATCGCTTGCTGATCGTTAGGCACTCGCCACTGGTACACTTGAACTCGCAGTCGATCGCATCGATGCAGGTCGTGTTCTTCGGTGAGCTGAAGATCATTCCCGTCGGACAGATGCACGCCGTACTGTACATCCCGGCTGGGACGCAAATGTGCGAACAACCTCCGTTTTGCTTCTGGCAGGGATGATCGTAGCGCTGAAGTGGTTGACTTCCCAGCAGAATAATCTCGTCCGGCATGGCGCCGTACGGTGGTTTATCGATGGTGATCTTCTTCGTCACGCCGAGGTTGTGCTTGTCGGACCAGTAGAGGCGTTTCGATCGGTAGCAGGTCCAGAATAAACTATCGCCGACGATAGCGATGGACACAGGAAGTCGGAGGAATTCCCGGAACAGATGCCGAGTGTCGCCTTCGTAGCTGGTGAACTCGATCTTGCTGAATCCCATGTCGTTCCAGTAGACCGCGCGGAGATCTCGATCGGCGACGAAGTTGAACGTTCCGTTCCCGCTGAGGCGTTCCTCGATGATGTGCAAGTGGGGACCTCGACCGGTCATATCCTGCCGATCGATGTGGGTGTGTGCGGATGGCGAAGGAGATCGTAGAGCGATGAACATTTTGCCGATCTCGGGGACGACTGCCAGACCGACTGGTTTATCCATTCCCAGGTAGTGTTGGATGATGGAGCGTTGACGAGTCTGCAGGGAGAAGACTTCGATCGTTGATCGCTCGCTGTCTGCCCAGTAGAGATTGTTGCCGAGGAAGTCTGTGGGGGAGATGATCGCGTTAGTGTGGTGGTTAGTCTTAGGAATGGATGGATGGATGGAATATTACCGAAAGCCAACGCAGAGATGTTTCCAATTCCGGTTGTGACCAATCTCTGCGATGCCTTTGTTTTAAGATCAACGGTGAAGATCGCCTTTTGACGATTATCGGCAACGAAGATTTCTCCGGTGATCGTGTTGAAAGCCATCCGGTGGAAGAAGATTTGAAAGGCATCGGCTTGCGATGACTGGTGACGTCCGAAAGTTTGCGTTTCCAGTTTAACGAGATAGTTGGCGATGCCTAGCAGGAGGTACTGTCGTTTGATCGTTTCACGACACGAATGTTTGTCCGCCTTGAGGCTCATGCCGTACGGGCAGGCGCAGCTATAGCTGTCGTTTGGTGCCAGCAAACAGAGGTGAGAGCAGAAGTTGCCCACACAGGGATGATCGCCTTTCGGTTGGTTGGCGGGGTGGTAGATGTGGACGTCTGAAGGAATATGAGTTAACATTAAACATTAGAAGTTATACAGATTACAGTGACAGGTTTACCGAAGATCTGCCGATCGTGCACTACAATTTTGCGATCCTTTCCGTTGAATTTTTCGCAGGACTGAATGCTCTTGGTATCCCAATCTGACCAGTAGATGCGATCGTTGAACACGGAAATCGAAAAGGGATGCTTGAGGACATCGGCCAGGACCGTCACCCGGTTAGTTCCGTCCAGTTTGATGCTTTCGATCTTCTTCAGTTTGGCATCAACCCAGTAGAGGCGTTCGTTGGGCCAATCCAGGCTCAGTCCATTGGGCCAATGAATGTCGTTTTCGATCAGGACCTTTTTGTTCTTACCATCCATGTTGGCAGTTCCGATCATGGCATTGTCTCCCCAATCCGAGTAGAATATGGTTCCGTTCTGAGGCATCAAAGCTATACCTCTGGGCTTGTGCAGCGTGTCCTGGATCAGTATTGTACAGTGAATACCACTGTTCGAACAGACGGCTATCATCATATGGCCACTGTCGCTGAAGTAGATGTTCCCGGTGAGCCAATCCACTTCCAGATCTTCGGGAGATGCCAAACCGGAGGTAAGCAGTAGTTCACGTTTGCTACCGTCCTCCAGAGATCGCTCGATCGATTCCGTTTTGAACGATATATCTGTCCAGTAGACGTGGTTCCCATCGTAACTGACACCGATGACCTGGTGAGAGGTCCTTTGCCACGTAGTACTGATGTTTGGTATTGAGATGCAGCCCTCCGATGGATTTCTGTGTGGTGTATAGCATAAGCGGCTCGGCAGGATCTACAAGGCGACAAAATAGAAGAAGCTAAAATTAGACTATTTTCGTAGGTGACTAAACTCTTACCATCCAGTTCGCAAGTTCTTGCATCGGCCTTCAGTTTGAACTTGTTGACGCACGTACATCGAAACGACCCCGGAGTATTCTCACAACCCTGTGAGCACAAGCCGTACCGTTCGCATTCGTTAATATCCTCGCAAACCTTGCTTTTCTTGTTGAACTTGTAGCCCGCTTTGCACAGACAAATCGAACCGTGCGGCGTATTCTTACAACCCTCTGAACACTTCAAGCTATCGCACTCTCTTGATTGGCACAATCCTCCCTCATCGCTCCGATCTCCGCAGTCATCCTTTCCATCGCAAACCTGCTTCAGATCTACGCACGTGCTATTGTCCGCACATTCAAACTTCCCGTGCTCCAAATCACACTCGGCGAAACAGTTCTCCTCATCCGAGCCATCTCCGCAATCGTCCATTCCATCGCATACCCAGTCATGGTTCTTGATACAGTGCTTGTTCTTGCACAGGAACCCCTTGCACTTCTTATCGATATCCAAGCACCCGATGGTTTCGTCCGATCCGTCCAAGCAGTGCGCCACCCCATCGCAAACCAAGTCCACCGGAATGCACATCTTGTCCGTGCAGGTGAACTCGAACTTACTGCACGGCACCGCAACGTGTGGCAATTCGAAATTCTCGCAATTCTCTTCATCATCGCCCAACGGGCAATCATCGTGGCGGTCGCACAGGAAGGACGCACTGATACAGCTGTTATCATGTTTGCAGCGGTACCACATCGGTTTCTTACAAAGGAAATAATCTACCGAATAAGCAAGAAAAAGGGGGAACCTTAGCAACCCCTGACCACGTATTGTCAGCCCACTTTTACTCACCACACCCAACTTCATCGCTCCCGTCGGCGCAGTCCTTGTTGCCGTTGCAGTGGTTCGTGTCCGGGATGCATGCTCCGTTGTCGCAGCGGTACTCGTTGTCACCACACGGAGTAGCCTTCACGACCCGACTGGACGACTTGCGAGCGGCGTCCGCGCCTCCGAAGCAGACGATGCCAATCAACAGCAGTACGATCGCACTCGATCGTAGCATGATCGATGCGGTATACGGAATCTGTGGGACGATGAAGGATTAATGTTATGGAATTGTTTTGGTGAGACCTGTCTATACGTTTTACATTATAATTTGTATGGAAAATTTATCTTAAATAACACTGGTCGACAAAATCCGAAAAAAATATTTCAGACTCAGAGCTCCATGCCAGTTTCCGTAAGCTTGGGTTCCAAAACCACCGAACATCGTATTTTGACAGCATGCGATTTGCATTTTTCTTCACAAATTGGCATCAAAAATTGAAATTTTGATATATTTTAAGAATCACTCAAATAACTGCCTCTGCTTAAATGTAAATGTTCCAAAAGCATGTTTTTTAAAAATTTTCAGACTTTAACAAACAACTTTGCAGAAAAAAGTGTGTCGATCCGACTTCACCAGAAACAGTAAACCCCCGCCATGCGCGGATTCCCTTGGTCAGATGGTGGTCGCAAATGATATATGGGCACTGGCCTTTGTTGTTTCATCAGAAAATATCTCGTGATTCTCCTTGTGCAAAGCAGTTCAGTAGATCAAGGCCTTCAGGATGGGTAAATTAAATGTTCAGAATTATCTCACTACGCGGCGCTAGTGTGCATGTAAACTTACTTTATAACCTGAATCTCGAGATCCTTGATATATAACAAGCTGGCGTCTTCGACAAAGATGTTTGGTTGATTGAGGCCTTTCGGATGGTGTTCACTATAGTTCAAAGCTCGTCCGCTACGTGGCACTAGTATACATGTGAAATTTATGTATTATTGTATTTTAAGATCTCAATCGTGTATAACTGTACTGTTTTCAGGAAAGTTAGTTTTCAAATTATAAACTTCCAGACGCTTGACTCAACAGTTTAAAATTATCTCACTCCGTGTCGCTAGTGTGCATGTGAATTTACTGTATGATCTGGACCTCGATTTTAAAAAAGATATTCAGGGGGTTAGAGCTTTTTCAATTGTGTACACATTAGATCAGAATTCGTTCGCTACGTGTTTATGTGAGCTTTTTGTAATATCTATATTTTGATATTTAGCTCATGTGTAAATTCTTCAAATTTTGGTCTCCCCGACGGTCGAATTCAAAGTTGCGAATAATTTCACTGCGTGGCACTAGTCTGCCTGTGAACTATGTAATGAATGTTTATCGCTTGTGCACATAAGCGGCTGATTACCCCAACATTGGTATTTTTGGTACGTTCTTCTAACAACTTCGAGTTAGTCCTTCAGAGAAGTTTTTCCAAATATCGGGTAAGTCCTTTAGAGAACTTCATGGAAGTTCTACAGGGAACTTCTTGAAAGTTCCTCAATGAACTTCAGGGAAAATCTGCAAAGAACTTCAGAAAAGTTCTTCAGAGAACTTCAGGAAAGTTCTGCAGAGAACTTCATAGAAATTCTGCAGATAACTTCAGGAAAGTTTTGCAGAAAACTTTAGGGAAGTTTTGCAGATAACTCCATGGAAGTTCAGCAGAGAACCTCAGGAATGCTTCAGATAAATCACGGGAAGTTATTCAGAGAACTTTAGAAAAGTTCTCCATCAAACTTCGAGTAAGTCCTTCAAAGAACTTCATGGAACAAAGTTCAACGCAGTTTTTCAGAGAACTTTAGAGAAGTTCTGCAGAGAACTTTATGGAAGTCTTCAAAGAAATTCAGGAAAATTCTTCAGAGAACTTCATGGAAGTTCTTCAGAGAACTTCAGGGAAGTTCTTCAGAGAACTTCAGGGAAGTTCTTCAGAGAACTTCAGGAAAGTTCAGCAGAGAACTTTAGGAAAGTTCAGCATAGAACTTCATGCAAGTTCAGCAGAAAACCTCAAGAATGCTTTCAGATAAATCCAGGGAAGTTCTTCAGAGAACATAAGAAAAGTTCTCCACCAAACTTCGAGTAAGTCCTTAAAAGAACTTCACGGAACAAAGTTCAACGAAATTTTTCAGAGAACATTAAGGAAGCTCTGCAGAGAACTTCAAGGAAGTCTACAAAGAACTTCAGGAAAGTTCTTCAGAGAACTTCATGGAAGTTCTTCAGAAAACTTCAGGAAAGTTCTTCAGAGAACTTCATGGAATTTATTCAGAGAACTTCTGGGAAGTTTTTCAAAAAACTTCAGGGAAGTTCAGCAGGGAACTTCAGGAAAGATCAGCAGAGAACTTCATGGAAGGTTAGCAGAGAACCTCAGGAATGCTTTCAGATAAATCCACGGAAGAAAAATTGTCCACCAAACTTCGACTAAGCCCTTCAAAGAACTTCATGAAACAAAGTTTAACGAAGTTCTTCAGAGAACTTAATAGAAATTCAGCAGAAAACTTCAGGAAAGTTCTTCAGAGAACTTCATGGAAGTTCTTCAGAGAACTTCAGGGAAGTTCTTCAGAAGAGAAGTTTTTCAAAGAACTTCAGGAAAGTTCAACAGGGAACTTCAGAAAAGTTCAGCAGAGAACCTTAGGAATGCTTTTAGATAAATCCAGGGATGTTCTTTAGAGAACTTCAGAAAAGTTCTCCACCAAACTTCGAGTAAGTCCTTCAAAGAACTTCATGGAACAAAGTTCAACGAAGTTCTTCAGAGAACTTTAGGAAACGCTCTGCAGAGAACTTCAGGGAAGCCTTCAAAGAACTTCAGGAAAGTTCTTTAGAGAACTTCATGGAAGTTCTTCAGAGAACTTCAGGGAAGTTTTTCAAAGAACTTCAGGGAAGTTCTTCAGAGAACTTCATGGAAGTTCTCTAGAGAACTTCATAGAAGTTCAGCAGAGAACATCAGGAATGCTTTCAGATAAATCCAGGGAAGTTCTTCGGAGAACTTTTGAAAAGTACTCCACCAAACATCGAGTAAGTCCTTCAAAGAACTTAATGGAACAAAGTTCAACTAGGTTCTTCAGAGAACTTCATAGAAATTCCGCAGAGAAGATCAGGAAAGACTTTCTGAGAACTTCAGGGAAGTTCTTCAGAGAACTTTATGGAAGTTTTTCAGTGAAGTTTAGGGAAGTTCAGCAGGTAGCTTCAGGGAAGTTCAGCAGAGAACCTCAGGAATGCTTTCAGATAATTTTTTTCAGAGAAATTCTGGGAAGAACTTCAGAGAACTTCAGGTAAGTTCTTCAGAAAACTTAGGGTAAGATCCTCAGTGAACTTCCGGGAAGTTTTGCAGAGAACTTCAGAAAACTTAAGGGAAGTTCTTCGGAGAACTTTAGTGATTTTTTTTCAGTGAACTTCAGGGAAGTTTCTCAGAGAACTGCAGGGAAATTCTGCAGAGGACTTCAGGTAAGTTCTGCAGAGAACTTCTGGGAAGTTTCACGTCTCAAATAAAATTACTACACAATGGAAGCGTCATGAGTCCCTCATATTTTTTTACATAGGATGGACTTTGGTTTTGCCATGATGATAATTGCTTGTTTGACAAAAAAGGCCTTAAGCACGAATCAAAAGAGTGGCGACTATTTTTCCATAGCTCGTCAAAAAGTTTAAAAGCTGTTCTGTTGCATAACGGAAATGAGCATCCTTCTTTTCCAGTAGCACATTCCAAATTGCTGAAGGAATATTTTGATTGCACGAAACTGTTACTGGATTCGTTGTGTTATTCAAAATATTGTTGAAAAGTGAATGGGGATTTTAAAATAGTCGCTTTTCTCATGGTTCTTCAAGGTAAGAGATGTTAATTTTGCATTTTTTGTATGTAAGGGTGAGCAATATTTGGCAACGCCATTATTTTGTCAAATCTATGAAGAGCATATAGGTACTGCAGAGAAACATGACACACAGAAATGTTTACATTGAACTGGTTTAAATATGTGATTTATCCTCGTATATCAATATCAAATTACATACTAACCTGAAGTTTTCTGCTGAACATCCCTAAAGTTCTCTGCAGAACTTCCCTAAAGTTCTCTGAAAGACTTTCCTGAAGTTCTCAGCAGAACTTCCCTGAAGTTCTCTGAAGAACTAACCCGATGTTTTGTGAAGAACTTCCGTGTAGTTTTCTGAAGAACTTGGAGATTCGTTATTGTGTAGAAATTCTGGGTGTATAATAATGGACGATGAAACGTATGTGAAACTAGATTACAAAACGCTTCCCGGACCACAATTCTATACTGTAAGCGAAGACAAAGACATCCCCGAAACGAAGAAGGCAATTTTTACCGAAAAATTCGGTAAAAAGGTTATGGTTTGGCAGGCAATATGCGAGTGTGGTAAAACATCCAGTCCGTACATTACAATGGAGCACTCAGAAATACGTTAAGGAATGTCTCCAGAAGCGATTATTGCCGATGATCAGGCAGCAGAATGGTACAAAAGTCAAAATGTATGTTTCGTGCCGAAAGACATGAATCCGCTGAACTGCCCGGAGGCACGGCCAATCGAGACTTTTTGGGCTTCAACCAAAGCAAAGCTTCGAAAATTCATAAAACCAGCGGACGACATCCAAAAATGAAAAAAAGATTGACCAAAAGTGGTCAAAATGGTGGGAGGTACCACTGTGCAGAAGCTAATGGGTCATGTTCGAAGAAAAGTTAGGAGTCTTGGCTATGATTAAATATTTTGATTAAACGAGAGTAAAATATCATATAAAACACAAATACAAATATGATTTGTCAAATAAAATTATTAAATCTAAAAAAACATGACTTGTTTTGTTATTTTGAAAGTGTGCTTATACTTACTGGAACAGTCTATACAAGCGTCAAAGCGGCCAAGCCTACTCTTTAAAGGGAATGAATTGAAAAAATAGGTCGAGTGGGGAAACTTGCAAAACTTTGCAGCGCTTCCTTCTGGCTTGTAGATCAGCAAGTGCAGGAGATAATTTCGAGCCAGACGCGCAATCGTGAGAAAACGGATGAGATAGAACAAAAAACTTCGTAACGAGAGAGCGAAAAGAAGAACCGAACGCAAACGAATTTAAACGAACTTGAATATTCCTTTAAAATCTAGGGTTTTTGTTTTCAATAGGGCGAATCTAACATTGAGATACTCTCTTTGACTACTTTCTCTTTCATTCATATCCCAATCACCTTTACGTTTTTCATTCTACTATTTCTAGAGTATGCTAGCCAGCACTGTTCTGTTTCGATCTGTACTCAAGAATGCCTCAAAAAAGTTATAATAGCGCTGTAATGAATGAAAGAGAGTGAGCACGGAGAGAACCTCTCAATGTTAGATTCGCCCTAATGAAAAAAAAAAAACCCCGAGAAATCATTCTGAATCGTATACATTATACTAGCGTTGATAGCATTACCTACAAAGAAGAGAGGCATGGGAATGCAGTACCAAGCAAATTTCATTAGAGGGGATGGGCTTCAGTTATGAACCGAGACAGGGGCAACCAAGCAAACTAATTTTGCATCTGAGGGGTGTGGCTATGGCTGTATTAAACATGGGATGACACCTCATGAAATATAAAGAAGAAGACAATAGCACTATTTGTTACCCGTTTTTGAGGACCCGGAAAGGGAAACCCTTATTTTCAACCTGTTCATATGCACATTTGTATGGTTGCAAAAGTAGGTTATTCAAAAAAAAAAGGCAACTATTTATACTATTGATACTCAATTAAAGTTTTAATCCAAAACATTTTTAAGTTTTTCCGATTTAAAAGTGTATAAATGAAATCATTCTGTTCAGTCAAACGCTTCCAGAAAGCTTTCACTTTTGTGTCACGCTCTCATTTTTCAAAATTTTGAAATGACACCCGGTATAGAAAAGAGAAACGTAGTCCTACGTTAGAACATTGTAGCAGACAACAAAAAGCTTAACTAAATAGATTCATCACAAATACCACTGTGACCGGTTTGTTACGTACTTGTAGCCGTAGGCAGGGTTGCAACATTTTTTGTTGTTCTCTACTTTAATTTTTGACAAATAAATCTTTTTATCTTTATGTTAAGGTACAGACAATCTTGGCTAAAATATTTGCTTCAAGCTTTGTGTTAGAAAAGTAGAAAGGGAACTTTTCAGATGCCGGAGTGCTAATTCATTTCTCTTTCATAATTTCTATTGAGTTGAATGCAACATAAAAAATGTATCTACACATAAAAACACATTTATTTTGATTCTCCGATACAAATCGGTCTTTCCAATAGGGCTTAAGTTCAATTATAAGCTTCCCTACATCACACTACAGCAAAACGGATCTTCTTTTTACAGGTAAACCGGATCAGTATACGAGACATTCATGTTCTCGGGGGAAATCGATCATTGCACTTGAGCCCTTCGGACAGGCCAGTATTGACATGATAATGAATCATGAGGCGTTCGTTTTGATTACCAAACGTTTAAGAATAGGTGAACAAAATTAGTACGTAATTGACATTAATAATATGATGAGCGTACTTAAATTTGTTGAATTTAGATTTAAGTTGTTATGTTAATGTTAGCTGATCAACTCCTTCTTTCCCATGTTAAACTAACTTCGTAGGATGGCATCCATAGTGTTCGTACTTAGGCGGTTCCGGATTTTCAAATTATTCAGATTGTATTGCGAGAAAAGTCTTTCCATCGCTGTCGAAGAATGCGGAATTAGTAGAAAGTTCGCAATGAATTTTCTAAGCACTGGAAAAGCCGTTGGAAACACAGCCGTTTTCTCCAAAAAGTTTCCAAGTCATCCGATTCTTCCACCTCGATGTCCTTGCAGATGATTGCCGTCCTCAGCACAGGAAAATCATTGTTGATTGGCTATTCCTCAGTGTTTGCAAAGAAGTTCGAATATTGTTTTATAATCGAGTAAAAGTCCTTCAATGTGTGCAGCTTATTGGGGTCAACGCTCGATGCAGTAGTCAGAACTGAATCGTTCAGATCAAAGTGCTTAATGATATGTTTGGTCAATTCGGTATAAAAAGCATAGCAGATCGAGTAAAAAGCCTCCTTCCTGGTTCCATTGAGATCTATACATTTCTCCTGCTGCTACCCTGACTTCTTACGAAGATGTTTCTTGAAATCAGAAACTCCGAAATCTAACGGGTGTTCTAGGTGATCATGTTCGCAAATATGTGCAAGGAGAACTATAAGCGAGATCTCAGCGGATTGCACATTTTCGGGTATTCCGGAGTTTCTGACAGAAAGATATGGTTAGTTTGTTGATAAGGGGGAATACCTAGCTCAAGAAGTGGCTCCATCATCGGCTGATTAAGATGACAGATAATGCGATGTGCGGTTTCATTGCTTCCGCAGTTGGATTGGGACGTGAAAAACAACACGAGCTCCAAAATCCGTTCCAAATTCCTTTTGACAACCAACGATAGCCATCTGGTGGCCGATGGATGCAGAACTTTCAAAGGCTTCAATTCCAAGATACTTTGTTTCATCTGGAATTCCTTGGATCGTTTGGAACTGTAGACATATAACTGTAGATATCTCGCATCGACTGTCACAGGTACAATGGCAGTTTTTTGCATGCTTAGCTTGCAGAAAAAACCAACGAGTGGCAAGTAAATTTGGTAATTATCAAATGAGGATAGTCACATTTCAGCAGCTTCTTGACGGAGCGGTCAGAACCCACCATTACCGATGCTCTGTCTGATCCAAATTCCTCAAGCCTTTTTTTAATTGATCAGGAACCGTTTAACAATTACGCAAAAAAAATTATAGGTTTTCGCACTGTAAAATTATTTGAAGATAGCCAAAATTACTTCCGAAATAACTATGCTTCGAATATAAAAAATAACGATATGGAACTGTACAGGGTGTGGCAGAAAATAATGCGAAAATGTTCAAACTTGAATATTGGGTTAATTCGTGTAGCTAGTGACTAATTTCTGTCGAAAGTGTATTTGTTTATGTTTACTTTCAAGTGCTGCATCCAAACATTCTATTTGTTTAATTGCAAATTCGTCAAAATGTTCGCTAAATGAAGTGATCACCAGTTTGTTGCTCGCCCAGAAGAAGCCGAAAGAGATTGCCAAGGTGGTAGGGTGCCATTTGGCAACAGTTTACCGCATAAAAAACTCCCTGCAGGATGATCCTAAGCAGCGGAAGCCGAAAAGCGGACGTCCGCGCTCTGCACGCACACCGAACGTGATCAAATCAGTCCGTGCGAAAATTTCTTGCAACCGTTCCATAATAAAAACTTACAAAGGAAGCCAATATTTCGGAGAAATCCATGCGGAGAATCATCAAAGAAGACCTGCATGCATCTTCCAGAGCCAGAGTGAAACGCCACTTGATTACGGACCGGGTCAAGCAACTACGAGTGACTCGTTCCAAGGGATTGCTTTCCTTGTTGAAGAAGGAATAAATGATAATCCTGTTCTCCGACGAAAACCTGTTCATTTCACCGCATAAAATGGAGAACGTTCCGGAAAAAGTGAAATTCAAATTTCAAACCAAACATCCGGCTGGTGTCATGATGTTTGGCTTGGTGGCGTCAACGGTTTGAAAATGCCGCCTGTTTTCATTGATGCTGGAGTTGAAAGCAATACCGAAGTGTATATCGGTATTTTGAAGGACCAAGTGCTTTCCTGGGTGAAGGCCAACTTCTCCGAGGACCAAAACGTTGTACTACAGCAGGATGGACCACCGTGTCACACGTCGAATCGAACCCAACAATGGTTGAACGTTAACATGAAGTTTTGGCCGAAGGATTTGTGGCCCCCTAGCAGTTCAGATCTTAATCCGTTGGATTATTCGATTTCGGCCTATGTTGAAGCACGAGCCTGCAAAACATCACACCCTATTGTGAAAACCCTGAAGTCAACCATAACACGCACATGGAAATCAATGTCGGAGGACTACATCCGAAAGGCATGCTTTGGCTTCCGGCGTCGGCTCGAGGATGTTATTAATAAAAATGGAGGATTAAATAAATTTGTTTAATAGGACTTTGTAAAGATAACTGCACTCGAAAATGTTGATATTATTGCTTGAATTAGTTGAAAATTGGATTTGATAGGAATAGAACAAATTTTCGCATTATTTATTCTTACTTCCCAATATTTCTCTGCGTGAATGCATGAAAATACTTCAAACTCTTACAGGCTTTTTGTAGAAATCTCTGCAGGAAATTCTGCCGAAATAAGTGGAGCAATCTCTTGAGGAACTTTGAAACAAACACTTCTCCAGCGGAATACTTGAGGAAATTATTGAAGTAATTTCTGGAAAACTATATGTACAAAATCTTGCAGAAATTTTAGACGAAATTTAAAATAAAATCTACTAAAATCGCTTCCGGAATTTATAAATATATGAAATTATCGAATGCGTTCAAAAAAACCTTAGATTTCTCCAACAAATCATGATTTTATCCAAGAATTACTTCAGGAATTACCTTATAGTTTTTGTGTCGTTCTTTCAGGTGTCCTCGAGAGATTTCTTTAGGATCACAAAACTTTACAAGTTCAGGGATTCTCCAAAAAATTCATCACGTCAAAAGAATCCTTGGTGGAATGCCGACAAACTCCTGAAGAACCTTTAAAACCCCTAAACCTATAGAAACGCCAGAATGAATATCACAACAAATTTCTAGGAACATTTCATAGAAATTCTATAAAATATTTTCTTAAAAAAATACCTCAAATTTATGAAAATCATTTAGGGGCACACACACAAACTGACTTAAAGACTGTCATCTGTCACTGCAGTGTCAATTGTTTTCTTTTGCTTCATGGGCCTTAAAAAGCACACTGAAAGTAGATTTGGTAAAAAGTTGGATCCTAAATTGTACTCATTTTTTAGAAATTTGAGGGTTTTGAGTGGACAGACTATTGCCAAAAATCTTGAAAATCTTGATTTATTTAAAAAATCTGTAATCTTTACATAAAAAAAATTAATAAAATCTCTGCCTCTAGATAAATCTATGCCTGTGGCGTCTTTGCTTGTAGGTTTGAGTGTAGTGTAAGTGTCGATGAAAAAATGAAGCAGTCAGGACTGTGTCTTCACAAACATGTTTCGGTTCTCATTAAACGCAAAGACACAATTACCTAATAGAATATTGTTTATCCAACTTCAGCAGCATGTTAGATGAAATGTGCTACTGGGAGTTATTCAGAGCGCCGAAGTGACTTTTGTCACTAGGTGAAGTGAGAAAAGTTACGTCTCAGTGACGTGATTCTTCTGTACCAAACAAATGGAGGCACGTCTCTTTCGATCGTCACACCTTCGAACACCTCCGTTTTATTTCCGCTCAATCCAAGTAGTCGAGTTGGGATTCAGGATGCTCTTCGCTTACCATCGCCTTTACTTTGTAAAGCAGCTTTACCAATGTCTCTAAGTCTTAATAGGGCCCCTCTATTTTCGAGGTCTAGTGTGCGATTTTGGGGTTATCAAGATTACTCTCTTGATCAATACTTGCGAAATATCGCATTTTTTCGTTAGTAAATAGGTTAGGCGTTAGTCATATCACGCCCACGTGGTCATCTACTTACCCTTAATTTTATCCTCCCCTTATGCAAGCGTTGTTATCAACCAATTAAAAAATAATACCGTTACAAGTCAAGGTCACACAATTGACAAAACATGCTGCCTGAATACTAAACTGATGTGCACAATAGAAGCGGAGAACTGCTCTGCCCGTTCCAATTGGCCCCGACAAATTTAACTTACAGCCTACAAATAACACAATAACCTACAGATACGGATTTGGTATCTCGCGCAAAAAAAAAATTAAACAACTAATCACTAATCACTAAAGAATCACAAACGGTAAAACAATGCAAAAGTGAAGAGTTTGAAAATGCCTGGTCGGGGGACGCGACGATCGCAAAATGGAACCGAGTTGGGTGTGATCGGACAATGGAATGGAGCGTCGTCATCGGCATCGTTCGTCATCAGTGTGGCGGTCGTTGTTCGGTTTGACGGCGATTTCTATTGTGCTGCTTACGTCAGTCAGTGAGGTGCTCGAATTCGAAGAACGCACCGCGCGAAAGCACTCGAATCGACGAAGTAGGCTCTGACTGACATGTGACTGTTCGTTGATTGGATGAACAATAATTCGAAATATACATAGGGTGCTGTCGCTTTTATTTTGTTTTCCATTAGTGGACTACAATGGTGCGGGGGAAAATTGTGTCGATACTTTGATTTGGTTAGTTTTTTTCTGTTATAATTTTGACTCGGCGAGAATTTCATTGAATATAAAAACGTTTCCATTGGAGATCGGGAAGAAAACTTTTTCCATATCCGCTCGGCGAATAAATCTCGCTCGTAAGCAGGGGGATAGTAATAAAAGCAGCAAAGTTTTTTTTTACGCGAGCTCAACAAACTTTGTCTGATCTCTGGCACAAAACCTACCACTATGGATGGATGTAGTTCAAGTGCTGTACGGTTTGTTCAAAAGTCGTTGACCAATTGTCGACCCAGTAATGGGGAAACTTCTTCGTGGCATGTGATTGCGCTTCCTGTAAAATCATCACAAAAGTGGCAATCAACCGGAAGCGAAAAAGTTGTGTCATTCAGCCCGACGAAGACTGGCCGGGACGAATGTGTTTTGACGCAACAGGGCAACAATGAACGCCAAATAATACATTCTTCCTGACATGTGCGTGAGCGTACGAAAATTAATTACACTTCTGACCTAGTTACGCATCTATTTCCGTGGCCTACTGTTCACGGCGATGACAGCGCAAACTTACTATCAACTAGTTGGGACTGGCTCGAAAGCATGGACACAGCTTTTGAATATTATGAAACTTTGGCGTCTTCGGCTTGACAACAGTTCGCTGTATCGAAGGTGGATTTTTTTCCCCCAATTAAATTCTACCGCCAGACGGCCAACAGTCGCTAGTCCGGAACAGGAAGGGAGTGGGAAAAGCGAAAACGCTCCGGATATTCTTTTTCCAACCCATCAGCTGTTTGTCCGTCTGTATTTTTTTTTCTGTGCGTGTTCTTGTCTGTTTTCATTATTAGATCTTGAGGTTAGGTTTGCCGAATCCCCTCTTGAGTTTTCTTCCTGCCTGGTAAAAGGTCAGCTTAATGAGTGCGAGGGTCGGAAAGAGACGGAAAAACAGGGAGGAAAATGACCAACGTCTTTGAAGGGGGGATTTTTTTTTCTCCTTTGCAGTGACGCGCCCGGCAGTAAGAAGAGTTCGGTAATTAAGTCTCCCCTTTTTTTTCTTCTTTTCTTTTGTGCAAGGAACTTTTTTTACGTCTACTTCCGCAAGATAGAATTTTTCCTGTTTGCCTGGTACGGAAAGTGGTCCTATTTTTTCTTCTTCCCCAAGGGGTGTGAGAATTATACTGAGACTCACCCAAATTTAGATTAATTAGCACGTACTGGCTGGCTGGTGACGATTTTAGTTCCAAGAAATCAGGGCTGCCTCTTTGGGTGTGGAACGGAGGTCGATCATAAATCAAGTGCTAAATTATGCATGTAATCGGAAGCGAGGGATTCTGCTTCAAAAACATAAGTAGAGGTATTAGGTCTGTGATATCTGGTGTGACAGCGACTGGGAAGTGCCATTCACATTTGCTACAAAACGGTCTGGCCAATACCAAAATATATATATATATATATATATATAACAATATTAAGCCTTGGGTATCATCAGAAAAAAAGAAGCTTTGAACCATTTCCCATATTCAAACCATCATCAGCATCAAGAGAGGGTGGTCATCGAAGGAGGCTTTGGCTGGTGGTAGTTTGTCCAAGCAAAACAACGCCTACTCATGCCTGCGGATGATTTGGTCCTCTGTGACACGTTTTCCATTTAATCTAAAAACAAACGATCCTGCTGGCGGCACTATTTCGGTGTTGATTTTCGTCTTTTCAATAGAACTAGAGAGTGAAACTGACTGCTGGCCAGGTCGTACCCAAATCTAAACCATGCTGATACTACACGTCTATGTACATATATAGTGTAGTTAGATATCGGACCTAAAATGGTCATTCGGTCACTGACATTTGCTTCACAGGTTTTCGGGTCGCTTGTGTTTGGTTGACTTTGCTATTGTTTATTCGGCCAATGGATACGTTTCAATGATTTGATGGTTGGAATGGAACACGAAAAATGCTTAATGTTGCCAAACTCCGGTCAACGGGGCGCAAACGTATCCAATTTATCTGCCTGGCTCTTCCGATATACAGACGGTGGAGTATTGCGTTGCTCTATGACTGACTGACTGACTGGCTGACTGACTGACTGAATTTCAAACTTACTTACTAACTTGCTTAGTTACTAACTAACTACTTACTTACTAGTTACTAACTAGCTTGCTTACTTACTTACTTACTCACTTGCTTACTTCAGACTGACTGGCTCACTGACTGACTTTCAAACTTACTTACTTACTTTCTTCGTTACTAACTAGCTTGCTTTCTTACGTACTTACTCACTTGTTTGCTTAGTTACCTAAACCAGTCGAGTTATTAGTATGCAGACACTGAAGATAAGCAAAGGTAGTTGGAATTAAATGGAGATTACTAATTTTTCTTCTAATTTATAGTTACTTAGTTACTTTTTACTTACTTTCCTACTTATTAACTTACTTATTTACTTTTTTATTTATTAACTTACTTACTTTTTTACTTAAATAATTTCTTTTCATAGTTATTTACTTGGTTAGTTGACGAACTAGCCCAGGAGGCTCAAAAAAGTCACCTCTAAAAGATTAAAAAAATCTTACTTACTTACTTGCGACTTACATACTGACTTACTTACTTACTAACTTACTTGCTTAATAACTTATCTACTTTGTTTTTAATTTATTGCTTACTTACTCACCTACTTACTAACTTACTTACTTATTTACACACTTGCTTATTTATTTACTTACTTTACTAACTTACTTACTTTCTTACTTACTCTGGTGATGAATTAGCCCAGGAGGCTAAAAAGTCACCTTATAAAAGATAATACAAAATCTTACTTACTAATTTATTTACCTACTTACTTATTTACATTCTTACTGACTTGCTTGAATGTTTATTTTATTTTATTCATTTATTTTAATATATAGATTTTTTTATTTCTTGTTTATATTTTAAATTTTTGAACATATATATTTGATTTATTTTGTTTACTTTATTAGCTTTATTAATTTTATTCGTTTCAAAAATCATTAAGTTAATTTATTTTATTTATTTTCTTTATTTTATGTTTTTTTTAAATTTTATTTATAGAATGTATTGTTTTGATATTATCTATTTTAAAATTTCTATTTTTTCAAATTTATTTTCTTTATGTTCTCTGTTTTATTAATTTGATTAATTTTATTTATTTTATTTAATAAATGTCATCTGTTTAACTTTTTTTTTCATTTATTTGATGTATTTGATCTATTTAATTTATTTCATTTATTCATCTTCATTTTATATATTTTATTTAGTTTGTGTAATTTATTTTTAGTTAATTCATTTCATAGTTTATTAATTTTCTTTATTTTTTATATATGTTTAATATTTTATTTAATAAATTTATTTTTATTTATTTCATTTATATCATTTATTTCATATATTTCATTTATTTCATTTATTTCATTTATATCATATATATCATTTATTTCATTTATTTCATTTATTTCATTTATTTCATTTATTTCATTTATTTCATTTATTTCATTTATTTAATTTATTTCCATTTATATAATTTATTTCATTTATTTCATTTATTTCATTGTATTTCATTTTATTTTATTTATTTCATTTATTTCACTTATATGTTCATTTATTTCATGATTTATTTACATTTATTTCATATTATTTCATTTATTTCTATTTATTTCATTTATTTCATTTTATTTCATTTATTTCATATTATTTCATTTATTTATTTCATTTATTTTATTTATTTCATTTATTTCATTTATTTCATTTTATTTCATATATTCCATATGTTTATTTATTTCATTTATTGTATTATTTCATTTATTTCATTTATTTCTATTTAATTCATTTATTTCATTTGTATTTCATTTATTTCGTTTATTCATTTATTTCGATTTATTTCATTTATTTAATTGATTTCATTTATCTCATTTATTTCATTTATTTCATTTATTTCATGTATTTCATTTATTTCATTTATATCATTATTTATTTCATTTATTTCATTTATTTCATTTATTCATTTATTTCTATTTATATTCATTTATTTCATTTATTTCATATATTTCATTTTTTTCATTTATTTAATTCTATTTAATTTATTTAATTTATTTCATTTATCTCATTTATTTTATATATTTCATTTATTTCATTTATTTTATTTATTTCATTTATTTCATTTGATTTTATATATTATGTTTGTTTTATTTATTTTATTTATTTCATTTATTTTATTAATTTTATTAATTTTATATATTTTATTTATTTTATTTACTGCATTTATATCATTTATTTCATTTATTTTACTTATTTTATTAATATTATTAATTTTATTCATGTTTCTCATATCATTAATTTTTTATTTGTTCTTTTACATATTTTATATATCTTGTCTATTCATTTTTTTTTAACTATAAATTAGAAGTCGAGTTATTAGTACGAGACATGAAGAAGTCTGCACATTGTAGACGAAATACGCGTATCTGTCGAAGATAAGCAAAGGTGAGTTGGAATTAAATGGAGATTACTAATTTTTCTTCTAATTTATAGTTACAAGTATTCCATTAAACAGCTCAAACCCTCTGGGATTTATTCGATTTTTTGCATATTTTTATTTAGTTATTGTATTTATTTTATTTTGTTTTGTTATTTTATTAATAATATTTGATTATATTTTTCATTTTATTTATTATGTTTATTTTATTTATTTGATATATTTTATTGATTATATTTATTGTATATTTTTTTAAAGACATTTTTTCATATTCTATACTTTGTTTATTTTATTTTATTTATTCTATATATTTTGTTTGATTTCATTACACTTTTTCATTTATAATGTTTATTTTATAATTTTTTTTAATAAATTTGCATTTATTTCATTTATTTCGTAAAGTTTTTTCATTCATTTTATTTATTCTAATTATTTTAATTTATTCTTAATTTTTCTCATTTTTTTCTATTTATTTTATTAATTTCATTTGTTTTATATCCTTTCTTTATTATATTTATTTGATTTATTATATATACTTTATTAATTTCATATATTTTATTTATATTACTTATATATTTACTGTCATGCTCTGTATTTACTTTATATTTTATGTATTTAATTTTTTCATATATGTATATTATTTCTATAATATTTTTGTGTATTTTGTTCATTTAATTTTTTCATTTTTTCTATATATTTACATACATTTTTTCTTCATATTTAATTTATTTTATTTATCCCTTTTATTCGATATATTCTCATATATTTTTTTGTTTCATTTGTTTTTATTTTAATGTTTCTGATATATTGTGTACATACTATTTAATTGATATTTTTTTATCCAATTTATTCTTTTCAAATTTCATAATAAATTATTTCATTTATTTAATTGATCTTATCCAGTTTGTTTATTCTATATAATTTATGCATCTTATTTAGTTGGTTTCTATTAATCATCTCTTATTTTTTTTATTTCTATTTTGTATGTTTTGTCTATGTTTTGTTTATGAATTTATTTCACTCCTATTTCTCCTTCGTTTCGAATGTTATTGATTTTTTTATTTATTTATTCTGTATTTATTTCAATTAGAGCCACAGATAACTCAGTAAGAAGAAATTTTTGCTTCTTTTAATTTTTTATGTGCATTTATGTTGTAATTTATTGATTTTATTCTACGTTTCTTTTATTCATTCTTCAATATGTAATTGATTTTTATTAATTTAGTAATGCTGACAACATAGCAACCATTAATATTTAGGATTAGTTCTAAGATTTTTGTTTTCGTTATCCATTATGTTTGTCATCCGGATTATGTTTTACTTTCCTATATTTTGTTATGCATTTATTGTTGAATTTATTCCTTCGAATTTAATGATTCAGCTTGTTTTTCGTTCCTCCATAGGTACATGTATTATTGTTATTTATTATGATTTTGTTAATTTTTGTTTGTTTTATTTTCTAATTCGATATGTTAAGGTGTTCCAGAATTTTTTATTGTTATAAAGTGCTTAAGACACCAAACTTAAGTTGGCTGATTAGTTATGATTTTTTTCTTCACTCGATACATTAAACATTTTTGCCAAGGTTGTTTTTCGTATTAATTACCATTCTTTAAACCTTTTGGCAAAAATGAGGTTACCTTTTTTGCATGCAGTGTTCTATGCAAAGTTTGAAGTTTGATTGATTGGATTTGG